>CM049853.1:27730076-28192576 GCA_027422415.1 Schizothorax lantsangensis | reverse complement strand
TCTCATTTTCCTCTTGACAATACCCCATAGATTCTCTATGGGGTTCAGGTCTGGTGAGTTTGCAGGCCAGTCAAGCACACCAACACCATGGTCATTTAACCAACTTTTGGTGCTTTTGGCAGTGTGGGCAGGTGCCAAATCCTGCTGGAAAATTAAATCAGCATCTTTAAAAAGCTGGTCAGCAGAAGGAAGCATGAAGTGCTCCAAAATTTCTTGGTAAACGGGTGCAGTGACGTTGGTTTTAAAAAAACACAATGGACCAACACCAGCAGATGACATTGCACCCCAAATCATCACAGACTGTGGAAACTTAACACTGAACTTCATGCAACTTGGGCTATGAGCTTCTCCACTCTTCCTCCAGACTCTAGGACCTTGGTTTCCAAATGAAATACAAAACTTGCTCTCATCTGAAAAGAGGACTTTGGACCACTGGGCAACAGTCTAGTTCTTCTTCTCCTTAGCCCAGGTAAGACGCCTCTGACGTTGTCTGTGGTTCAGGAGTGGCCTAACAAGAGGAATACGACAACTGTAGCCAAATTCCTTGACACGTCTGTGTGTGGTGGCTCTTGATGCCTTGACCCCAGCCTCAGTCCATTCCTTGTAAAGTTCAACCAAATTCTTGAATCGATTTTGCTTGACAATCCTCATAAGGCTGCGTTTCTCTCGGTTGGTTGTGCATCTTTTTCTTCCACACTTTTTCATTCCACTCAACTTTCTGTTAACATGCTTGGATACAGCACTCTGTGAACAGCCAGCTTCTTTGGCAATGAATGTTTGTGGCTTACCCTCCTTGTGAAGGGTGTCAATGATTGTCTTCTGGACAACTGTCAGATCAGCAGTCTTCCCCATGATTGTGTAGCCTAGTGAACCAAACTGAGAGACCATTTTGAAGGCTCAGGAAACCTTTGCAGGTGTTTTGAGTTGATTAGCTGATTGGCATGTCACCATATTCTAATTTGTTGAGATAGTGAATTGGTGGGTTTTTGTTAAATGTGAGCCTAAATCATCACAATTAAAAGAACCAAAGACTTAAACTACTTCAGTCTGTGTGCACTGAATTTATTTAATACACGAGTTTCACAATTTGAGTTGAATTACTGAAATAAATGAACTTTTCCACGACATTCTAATTTATTGAGATGCACCTGTACTGTATACTGCAAGATTATATGTAAAACAACATATTTTGCAATAGTAGTATTTTTAAAAAGTAACATGCTGCACTGTTATCACGACTCACGTTCATCAAAATAAAAATTGTTATTGTGCTTGGATAGAGGTCTATTGGCTCTGTTGTATACTGCATATTTTAGCAAAGATAGTGGGTTACCTGTGTATTCTGTGCATAAAGAAATTCACTTTGTGTACATACTATACTTGTGGAACAAGTAAGCACAGTATGTCATTCCAAACACAGCTTCTCGTTCTTTCACCCAGTAGAGGGCAGTGCTGCATTCTTTTCCCTCAACTTGTTCTTTTCCCTTTCCTATCTCTCTCTCTCTTTCTCACCACCAGTAGGGGGTAGTGCTGTATTTCTCTCTTCCGCCTCCAGCTGTCATCTGTCCTGTCTCTGTGGGTGGAGGGATGTTTGTTTGTGCTTATAATATGTTGTGTAATGTCATGTCAAATGTTCTTACCTCCTCGTAGCCCAGATGTCTTTGTTTTAACCCTGTAAAACATAAAAGAGCAGTTTAGATGGACCACAACACTTTAAATGTCCAGATACACAGTGTTCCCTGCAGCACACTTCATGTGTGAGAAATGGTTTGACTGTTTGTAATGGTTTCATAAAGATATTTAAATAACTTTACAAAGGAAAGGGCCTGGACACACTGAAAAAATGAACACTCTCTCTCTCTCTCTCTCTCTCTCTCGTACATGTAAGTTTATTAAATATAATGATATATTATAATCTTATGATATAATTATAAATTATATATAATTTGTACTTAATTTATGTATTTATATATTTTATACATTTAATAAGTATATAATAATATTTAATATATATATATATATATTAAATATATAAAATATTATTATTATTACTACATATAATCTAAATATCTAAATTAAATATAAATTAAATAAAACATATAACATAAATGAAACTAATTTAATGTATGCATCTGCTACATAAATATATAACCTAAATACAAATTAAACAAAAAATTATAATAATATTATATATTTAATTATACTGAATAAATTTACATGCATTACTCTCATTTAATACAACTGATTAATAAAATATAGTATTCACTGCAATCATGTGTGATAAACGGCTTTCGGTGTGTTTGTAATGGTTTTATAATGATATTTATAAGAACTTTTTATAGGAAAAGCACTTTCTGTTACGGGGCTGATGAGATGTGAGACGTACGGATCCATGTGCAAAGCTTTATTAAGAGACGTGATCATGAAACAGGCATGGATTCAATAATGGCAAACAGGTACAACACAGGCAAGACAAAGAGTAATCCTAGGACAAGCATGGGTCTTCGATCAGCGAACAATACCCAACAGGGCAAGGCAACGAGATAATCCAGGTCCACGAGCAACAGTCCAAGCGAGGTGCAAACAGAGTCCGAAACAGCAGGCAAAGGGTTAATCCAAGATATACAGGCAGGAGATCAGGAAACAACAAGGCAACACGAAATGACTAGACTTAGACTAGAACTAGAAACTAGGACTGGAAACGTGAAATGGCTCCATAGTGTAGCTATCGCTAGAAGAGTATTATACGCTAGACAATACTCAGCCCTCTGAGAGAGGAAGTACAAGGCTTATAAAGCGTGTCTGAATGGATTCAGCTGTGTATGCATAATCAGTGCATTCAGCTGTGTGTATGCAATGAGTGCAATGGATCATGGGAACTGTAGTCTGGAGTGACATGTAAAAGTCTGTGTGAGAGGCAATGTAAAGACAAGACGACATCTGGTGGTGAGCAAACGGAAGTGCATGGACAGGATTCATGACACTTGGATACAGTGAAAAATAAAAGCAATCCTACTACTATTATGTCAGATGAGAGAGAGAGAGAGTGTATGTGTGTGTGTGTGCTTATTAAGTCATATATCATACAAAATCAATAGTATAATTACAGATGTAATTACAGATGTAATTACACATAGAATTTTTTAAAAAGTATAAGTAAAAACGCAAATATATCTAAATATAAAAATGTAAAACATGTATGTACACACGTGCACTATATTAAATGATTAATGTTAGCACATACAGTAGTAGTTAAAGACTATACCAAATATTTAAATTAAGTACAATATAAATATAATACTATACAATAATCATGATAGTAATTACATTGAATACACACTTTCTATTTAATAAATGAAAAAGCTGAAAAGACCAAGATGGAAGAACACATAATACTCCAGAATTCTCAGTATGTAACTGTGTGTGTGTGTGTGTGTGTGTGTGTGTGTGTTTGATACAGCAGGTACAAGGTGAGTCACGCTCAGTGTTTAAGCTCCTGACGGGAGAGGCGAACAGGAGCAGGTGGTTATGTACAGGGGGTCTGATTTACCCTTCACCTTCATTTAAATTTTAGCAGCAAATACAACACTAAACGGGATCAGAGAGCGAGCAACGGACAAAGAAAGGAAGAGAAAGACCCCACAATCACAGTTCAGCTGATGGATGCTCTGTAAACAGCGCTCAGCTATTAAAACATCCATTTCGGTGATGTATATTTGAAAAGTGTCTCTAAGAGGCAAAGTGCATCTGCTATGTAATGCGTGATTAGATATGTTCTGACAGTCAGTCACAATGAAATGAACTCTGTTTAGGCAAAAGATACAGGGAATATAAAAATAAGCCCATCTTCGTAAGTTTTAAGGCTCAGTGTGACTCCAGGAAGACAGTTCTGCCCTAAAACTGTCCAGTACCTTTTACCATGTCAAATACTATACAGAACCTCTCTGTTAAGAAGAAAGTTTTTTAAAAGAACTTTTCTTTAACACTAGAGGGATATAAATCCCACTGCAGATATGAGGTTTTCTGAAGGAATAATACCAAAGTAGTTATTATGATTGTGATATACAAAGGATTTCATTAAAGGCTCTCATTATAGTTGATTGCATTAATGTTGATATAACTACATCCCATTAGATGATTGAATTACAAAGCCATGTAAGTTGACCCAGAAGACTGTATGTCTCTGTTGGATCGTTCCAGATCTAATTTACTAAAATCTCTTTTTGGCACTGCTGCAGGTGTCATCCTTGACAGGGAAGAAAGGTCATCATCATTCAGATGACCAGTCACCATAACCAAAACCTGCCATGATACTAGGAGGTTGTAGGGAGTCCATTTCACATTATGCATCAAATCAAAAATGCATTTACATACATGCCAAGGGAAGCATTATTACTAATACTTAAAGGAATAGTTCACCCAAAAATGAAAATTGCTGAAAATGTACTCACCCTTAAGCCATCCAAAATGTACATGAATTTGTTTCTTCATCAGAAAAGAGAAATTTAGCATTACATCACTTGCTCATCAATGGATCCTCTGCTGTGAATGGGTGCCGTCAGAATGAGAATCCAAACATCTGATAAAAACATAACATTAATCCACAAGTAATCCACACCACTTCAGTCCATCAGTTAACATCTTGTGAAGTAAAAGCTGCTTGTTTGCGAGAAAAAAATCCATCGAGGCATTTCAATTTAAACCACTGCTTCTGGCTAAAATAGTTCATAATCTATAATAACACTTCCTCCAGTGAAAAAGTCCATACCCAGTTGTCCTCTGAGTTCAAAATCCACCAACATATTGAACTATTTTGGACTGTTTTTGTTTGTAAACTGTGCTTGATCTGTGCATATTTCTCTGCTGATTCAGATGAAATGGCTTTTTCACTGGAGAAAGCAATATTATGCATGATAGAGGACTCATATTTTGGCTGGAATCAATGGTTTGAAGTTAAATATGTGTTAATAATATATTTGCTTATTACAAACACACAGCTTCACTGAAGTCATGTGGATTTCTTGTGGAGTATTGTGATGTTTTTATCAGCTGTTTGGACTCTCACTCTGACGGCACCCATTCACTGCAGAGGATCCACTGGTGAGCATGTGATGTATTGGTAAGTTACTAGAAACCTGTTCTGATGAAGAAAAAACACATTTACATCTTGGATGGCCTGATGGTGAGTAAATATTTAGCAAATTTAAATTTTTGGTTGAAAATGTATATGCATTTCTTATGCACAAGTGTTATTGAAAAGTACGCCTCATATTATAAAATGTCAATCACACAGGTTACACAGTGAAGAGTATATTTTTGTTTGTCCTTGTGTGTCGACCAATGATCTCTGCTCTCTCTGTGTGTTTCTGCTTCCCCTCGAGCATTTTTTCTCTTCTCTCTGTCTGTCTGCACAGATATTTATGAGTCAGGGTAAGGGAGGGCTAAGAGAGCTCATAACTCATGCTCAGATGCATCACGGCTTCCCGCTCTCTGTTTTCATCCTCTCATCCATCTCTACACTCCACTCTTTCTGTCTCTGCACATTTCCTTTCTTACTGTTCTGCATTCTGTTGCCAACTCTCCATGTTTTCCCTCCTTCTCTCTCTCTCTCTCTCTCGTTGCTGATCAGTATTCTGTGAGCAGTGTGTACAGCAGTAAGTGCCATTTAGTATGTTGCCAGCCACCCATCACTCACAAAACAGACAAGTGCAGTGATTGGTTGGATGAAGGCCAAGAAACTCAGATAAATCAGCTCAGGTAAACGAGTCGAGTTAAAGACCACAATAAATATCTGTCAGCTTTGAGACCATCCATAAGCTAGTGTATTCAGAAATGAGGATTTAAAAACATAGGCTTTCTCTTCTGGGAAAACAGACCAAAAATATTGATAATCTTTTTCACAGAGGAACATACAAATATATACAAATTTCTATCCAAAAATGTTCTCTATATTGAAATTGAGAATTACCCTCCTGCCTCTGATTAGCCAAAGCAAAAAGCAAATCATAAATTTAAAATATTAAATATTAAAAAAGTGACAAACCTTTTGATATAACCCACCCCAACTTCAACAGGAAATATGTCAACATAGGACTTTATCAAGCCATTTCATGGGGTCTTAAAACCAGACCATGATTATGAGTTCAGATTAAAAAAGAAAAGAAGATTAAAAAAAAACACACCAAGAGAAGAAACTGGCCCACAAAATTAAGGAAAATAATCACTGATTTCACACCAAGACATGCAAATAAACTTGAAGAAAAGTGTTTTTAAAGATTAACTTATACAGTAGATGATGCCAAAAATAATCTAAATGTCAAAAATGTAATAAATTAGCATGCACAATTAAATATCCAATATCATCCGATAATTATACACTGTATATAATACATAGCAACCAAATCCTTTTTTTTTTTTTCTTCAGTTCTAAGAAAAATGCAGCCTTGTTGACTGCTTACAAGACAGTAATGGGCTACTTTCGTAGATGGTGAGGAAATGTGCTTAAACACATGTCCAGAAATAGCCAGTGACAGATTTACCACTAGTGCGATATACTTGAAGTCAATGACTTTGCCTGTTTTTATCACACATAACACACACAGTTTTCTTCGCTCTCATGCCTCCTGCCTCTCAAGAGATGGACACAGATGCTGTTGCAAGCTGTTTTCCTCTCACCTACAGGAACCTGTCCTTCCCTCCTCATCACAACAAAATCTCACTTCTGCCATGCAGTAAACCAGGGATAAAATCTTTGCTGTGTTTTGCATCCACAGGTCAAGCAGAATCCTCTATGTTCTGCTACAAGGATACACGGGCTATTTGTCTTCCAGTGCATATTGACAATGACATGTGCTTAGACACAACAATCTGTTGGTTTCCTCTGCTATGGTTTAGTTACATACTGCTGAAAAAACAATGCAGCCTTAGGACGATAAGATGGTCTGTTTTGGTTGTTCTACCAGTGTTATTTTAATATTATTTATTTTTTTAATTAATTAATAGCTTTTATTTTCATATTTTATTTTTGTTATGTGCTTCTGACATTTTTTTTAAAAATATTACTGTTTATTTAAGTTAAATTTTAGTTATTTATTTAGTATTTAGTTATTAACTTATTTCAGTTAGTTACCTAGTTTGTTATCTAATATTTACATTGCATTTTATTTCAGCTTTATTTTCAATTACTAAAAATGCTTTTTAGTTTTAGTTTTAGTTAATGATAATAACTCTGTTTTCAACCAGACATTTGTCAACTGGCCAGCCTGGGAGACCAGATAAACTAGCTTAAACCAGTTTAGACCACCTTAGACTGGTTTAAATTTTAAATGTTTTTTTTTCCAGGAGGGTATGGTCTCTCTAGAAATGTAAATATAGATGCCAGAAACTGTTTCAAGGACAATCAAACCATCGGATTTGAGAAGGGTAGGTTTATAAGGTTTATAGGCTAGTACCTTCTCACATTAAACTTACTATAAGCAACAGTGTATGTTCAATTGCATACAGCTGATCCAAGAAATTCAAATTAGCGCAAATACAAAGAATATTATCTGAAATTAACTAATTATGCTATTTTAGGCACAAATGAGAATGCAAATGTAGCCATTATAAGCAGCTCAGAGTGCATGCATGAATCAAGTTATTTACAGTTTGAGAGATGCTGGGGATGAAGAAGATTGTTGTTTTATCTGTTTAATTATGCACTGTTTCTACTTCCCACGTGATGAGACATTAACACACGTTATTAAGGACAGATTTTGATACTGATTGTATATTCTTAGATAAGCTGAAATGCACTTACCGAGACGCTGGAAAGCCTCAGAAGCTGCATGCCGGAGGTTCTGCATGCTGTCTGCTTCTTCTGATGGATCTTGATGGAACTAGTGTTGTTAGGCTCTCACTGTGACCTGGACATTTTGAATGTGGTACTGGACATCATCGCTGCCCCTTTATCCAGCATGTCATTCTCCTGCTACAGCACCCACGCTGACACAAGTTCCCTTCTCTGTCCTCCTACGATTACTCTGAGCTCTCCTCCTGTCTCTCTTTCTGTTGCTCTCCTGCCTCCTGCAGCTGCCACTGCCGCTTGTGTGGTCACAGGCCAATCAGAATTCTTCTGCAAACCACCATCCAATTGGCTGAAAAATAAAGAGAGGCAAGGAAATGCTGGTTTGTTTTGACAGCTTGGTGCATCTAAAACACCCAGAGGGTGTAAGTGTGTGTCTCAGTATGTGAGAAAGAGAGCTGAGAAGAAACAGTAGAGATAAAGATATTTTTAAAACAAATGGTAGCTTAAAATTCCACTCGTCTCCAAAAAAACAAACAAAAAAACAAACAATAAATAAATTAATAAATCGGTTTCTGACTGATGGGGCATTTTAACCATAGCAAAACAAGGTAATACTTTATTTTAAGGTGTCCTTGTTACATGTTACATGTACTTACCATTATAATAACAATTAATTATGCGTAATTACATGCAAGTAACTTTAAGCCAAACCCTAATCCTAACCCTAACCATACAGTAAGTACATGTAGCTAATTAATATTTCTCAGTACATAAATATATAATTACACTGTAACAAGGACACCTTAAAATAAAGTGTAACCCAAAAAAATATAGACAAATATACTGTCGTTCAGTGATATATTTAAAGGTGAATTTGTTTGTTCTTTTAAAGTTGAAATGTATTAGTTGAATACATTTTACTTTATTCGCATATAAAGCAAATCTCGGCTGCGTGATTTGATAGTGTCAACATAAAAATTATTCGTACTACTGTATGTATACTTTAATTATAAAATGATGTTATAACGTTACATATAAATCCTAATTAACTATTAGGATATTTAGGGGAATAATCATGATCCCATTTTACTTGTAATTAGTTTACTGCGTTCGCTAAGAAAATAGTTTAACGTTACATAGACAACAGTTGCTCTATCGACACGACAACGACAGCATTTAGTATCATTAATCTGCAATTCAATTTAGTTTATATGGACTAGTAAACTAATATATTAAGTTCACCAGCTCAACATTTCTACCAACCAACTCATCTCTCCTCTTCTACCTGCTAGTGATGTTACGTTCGTGAACAAATCGTTCTTTTTGAACGAATCTTTTAGGTGAACGAATTATTCTCGTTCACGTAATCCATTGACTCATATTTCTCGTTCACTGAAATCCCTCCCTCCACAGCAGCGCGGCGCTATTAGCTCTGTGGACTGTTTCATCCTGTCAAAGAATGAAAAAAACAGTTGAGTTGAACGATGTGAATGATGAACGAATACGATTTGCTTTTGACAGAACGAGAGAGATCTTGAACGAGTCGTGTAGTTTGGAATGAAAAGAACATATTTGGCGAACAGAGCTCAGCAAAGAAAGAAATTTACACTTTACCATTGTAATGAAAACTGACGTACTTGGTGTTTTAGACTTAGTTTTGTGGTGTATTTTGCACTTTGAACAATTCTCTCAAGATCTCTGGACTCTGTACAGTAGTCAAGTAAATTGTTAAAAGTGCAAAATATACCACGTCTGAAACACAGTAACGTTAGTGGGACAGTTTTCATTACAATGGTAAAGTGTAATTACATGTCATTCGTGAACGAATGTGGTCGGTCATTTGAGTCAGTCTCATTCAGCAATCAGCAGAACGCAGTTATGTACTGTGCACAGTTGTTTATATATTAATATTTAATTTACAGAACATAACTCCGCCACACGTTAAACATAATCCCAGATTTATGAATGTGTAAATCTGCCCAAACAATTAAAATGTTAATGCTTGTGCTTTGGTCATCTGCCCACGTATTTAGACTTATTTCATTTATTTAATGGGTAGATTAGGCACACATTTTAATAAAGCCAAATCAGTTTTATTAGCAATACGTTCGTTGATTTATACATAACCCATGACACTCTTTTTCGCCACCTGCTGGCGTATTTATGTAATATGAAGAAATGGTCACTGAACGAATCAGTGAACGAATCATTTTGGTGAACAAACTGAAAATGAACGAATCTCTTGAAAGAATCAAAGTTTCCATCATTTCTACCTGCCCTAGTACAAAAAGCGAAAGCGTAAATACTCTTTCCTGTTTGTCCCTCCTGATTCTCCGTCCGTTGAAGAGCTCACAACAGCACCATAACAACACACCCGATTATCATCATCATAATCATCGTGAGCTTCGCTCTGCTGTATGTCTACTCTCCTCACCGGCTTATTTTACATTTCTGATCAGGTGTTTTAAAAGCTGACATGATATATTAGGCCAAGAGTCATCCGCTTTCTGTCTAACGTTATCTGAGAATCTGATACATCGAGGTAAGAATGAACGAAGCACCATATTTATTAGCTTGAGTGATATTAAAGCAGCGAATAGAATGACAATTAGAAATATTTCTGTCTTCTAGCGACTGTATTGTGGCGTTACAGTAGTATTTTTTTCATTCAGCAGTTATTTAACATGATCCCCACCTGGCGACGTGGATGTAAATCTAAATTTGTTGTGCTTTAATCTAATCAGACGTGTAGTTTCATATTAGACATTATTAGATCGAGAATGTAATCAATCAGAATATTGTATCTAATACGTCAATCATAATGTGTTTTCCTTTTGCTTAAATGCGTGTAATTTTATTTATGACCAACTAAACCTGCTTGACAGCTTGTGTTTTAATTAACAACTCAGGAAACGAGTTGTTAATATTCATTTTGGAAATGTATTAGACAGTAACGTTATTCCAGATCTGTTGTTTATCAGTTCAGCTGATGATTTCATCACAGCTCTGCGTCACCTTTGGCCCTGATCAGTGTGTGTACATGTGTGTTTACACTGTCGGTCTTTGTCAGGACTCTTTGCTTGACACAATTCTGGACTCGTAAACCTTTCATTTACTTATTTTACAACTAAAAATAAATGTAGCCTAGGTAGAGAAATGCTCAGAATTACCTCACCCACTTTGTGACTGGTTTTATGAAGTATTGTCTCAGGAAAATTAACTTAAACATACAAGTCACTATCGAACCCTTTGTTGTCATTCAGAATCTGAAATCATTTATCACCTGGGGTGTATTCCAGAAAGCAGGTTATGTGACATACCCGGGAATGTTTGAGGATAAGCGAGCAGATAACCTCAGCTTTCGGTTCCAAAATCGGAGGTAACTTTCAGGCTATGTAAGTAACCATAGTAACTTGCTCTCTGAAGATAACCTGCTCCGGAGCAGGTTATGTTCCAGGGTTAGTTCACTTCAGAGCCATCAGTGCACGCGTGACCTACTGATGAGCGTGACAGATTGAGCACAATATTATACAGTTATGTAATATAGCCTACTATATATATATATTAGTTGTATGATATGTTAATTATAAAGCGCTAATATAAGTAATAAATAAGGTAATATTATTCTAATATGGTTATTATATTTATTTTATTGGCATATATATATATATATATATATATATATATATATCAGTTATTTGTATAAATTATAAAACATTATTATGACAAGGTAATGTTTAATTTATTATATTATATATATCTATTACATTTTAATATATCTATTACATTTCTCACACATGAATCTGCATTTTCTATAATGTATTTCTATAATAAAAATACATATCTGATATGACTTAATATATAATTATCATCAAACAAACAATATAATTCATATTCTCAAGGATTAAAGATTAAACGGAAAAAAAAGAAAAATGATTACACAACCATCAATTAGGTGGCGATATGCACTAAGCATGTAAATGACCATTGAACAAAAGAAGAAAGAAAGAAACAGCATGGCACGCTTTTTCTTAGCGTCCGTTTCTATAGTGACTCATCGATTCGTCGAATACTCTACCCACTGTTGAGAATGTAATGTTTAATTTATTATATTATATATATCTTATTTTATATTATCATCTCACACATGTTATCTATAATGTATTTCTATAATAAAAATACATATCTGATATGACTTAATATATAATTATCATCAAACAAACAATATAATTCATATTCTCAAGGTGTTAAACGAAAAAAAAGAAAAATGATTACACAACCATCAATTAGGGGCTTTAACATGTAAATGACAGAACAAAAGAGAAAGAAAGAAACATACTCTGCGTCCGTTTCTAGTTGATTCGTCGCTCTGTTGATGAACTTTGGTGTGACTCCCATACTCTGGTTGAATGAACATGTTTTAGGAACCAACATACCTCGAGTAAGCAGGTTTTGGGGTTAATCAAGCGAAAGTTCAGGGTTTAGCTGACGGTAAGTTAACCGTGCTTTCTGGAATACACCCCTGTTCCCTCACAGGACAATCATTCGAAGTGACAAACACAACAGCCGTGAAATGGGGAACGTTTAGAGATGGAGAAGCAGATAAGGTGAGTGTGTTCAAAGACAGACTGCCAGCAATGTTGAACAATGCATCATTTGTACACTTCTTAGTTTTTTTGTCTCATGACTTTTCTAAGAGTATTCATCGCTGTGTTTATAGTTGTGGTGAGGAGGACGGTTCTGGAGAGAGAGGACTTCTCCACACATGGAGGGGATATTCTTACAGCACCACACCAGAGAGGGTGCTGCTCTCCCGGCCGGTGCTCCAGGCTGCCCTGGGAGCTAGACATGGCGTTCTGCTAGTAGAGGGTATTATATTTATTATTCACACATGTAAAGTCAGCTGGGCAACCCTGTAGAAGCAAAAAAACTAGTATTCGATGAGCCCTTTTTTAACAGGTTAAGGTCAACATCAAAGTGGATGCTATTTACATGGTCTTATTGTGCACAAGTTATTGGTTGCAAAGAAAAAAAAAAATTCTTTGTGATTTTTCATCAAAATGTAATAACACGATCTGCCTTTGAAATGCCTTGCCAAGCTGACATCATCAGCTGTGACAAGTCTTAGAAAAGTAACACAGTGATTTAAGAGGATAGGTCACCCGCATAAATAAATACTCATCGATTACTCACTCTCATGTCATTCCAAAACCTGAAAAATGTCCATGCAGTGAAATTCATTGGTGTCCAGTGTTGTTTTAGACCCCATTGACTTGGTATGCGTTCTACAGAATAAAGTCTTATACTGTAGGTAGTTTTTGACAAACTATCCTAAAATGAAAAAAAATATAAATTTGAAGATGGGATAATTAACATTTGGATACATGGAGGTGTTCTCAAGGGCGAATGACTGTGACCCGCAGCATTCACAACATGATAAAAAAAGTTTTCTTTTGTGTTGCTGGATATTTGTTTCACAAGAAAACTGTTGAAAATTTTTCATGTTCATGTTCACAGTGATTTTCATACTTTTTGACTCTTAAGACTGCCTCCATATAGGCTAAAGGTTCCAAACTATAATGATAACTATAACTGAAGTTTTAAAAATTGTTCTAATTCTGTGAGATATGGAAGTCAACAACACAACTATAATGATAACTACACAGAGGAACAATATTGTTTCAGAATGATTATTTTTAGTTGATTAATGATAAAAATGTTAACAGCGAATCAGAATCTACCTGACTTTAAAACACGCAAGCATTTAAGATGATAGATGACAAAACTGCAGTGTATGCTCATAATAAACAAATCTATGTGACCAATTTAAACCCAGTGATGGATTACTATTGAAATAAGATTTAATCTGCAGATATGTTGTTCCAAGAAGAAATTGTTGAATTAAGTAGTTTTTTTTTTTTTTTATTTCTTTGCGCACAAAAAGTAGCTTCGTAACATAACGGTTGAACCACTGATGTCACATGGAGTATTTTAACGATGTCCTTACTATCTTTCTGGGCCTTGAACGTGTCAGTTGTGTTGCTGTCTATACAGGGTTAGAAAGCACTCAGATTTAATTAAAAAATATCTTAATTTGTGTTCCAAAGATGAACAATGGTCTTAAGGGTTTGGAATGACATGAGGGTGAATAATTAATGACATAATTTTAATCTTTGGGTGAACTATCCCTTCAAGGTATTTCTGCTGCAAGTATGACAAAGCAGCTTGTTTTTAAACTTTCTTTTATGAACAGAAACTGGGAGTTTAGAAATATTTAATTAAGTAGAATTCTTTTTGTGATTCCAAAAGAGCAAGAATTGTACATTCTTGAATAAAAACAATCATTACTGAGAGGGGAAAAATAAATATGATTTCAATATACATCTTGATTTTGCGTTAATTAAGTTATATTATTTTAATATAATTAATTGAAATAATTAAGTCATCCCGTGGCCCACTTGGAAGTTTACTAAGGTCCCCTAGCTGGCACCGGATCCTTGGTGGAAAACCATTGCTTTAAACAGAAGGTTGTGAAAAGACTATTGTATCTCATACATTTTTCATTATTATTGCAATCCAGGAATGTCACAATTTATATACTCTATTTAGGGGGACAAGTCTACAGTTTTGGTGAGCTGCCGTGGAAACAGAACCAAACATCATCAGTAGTGACTGAGCCCATTTTGGAGGCGGTTCTTAGCGAACAACGTGTTGTTTTTGTGGCTGCTGGCTCCGCCCACAGTGGAGTCGTGACAGAAGATGGAGGAGTGCACATGTGGGGAGAAAATGCTCATGGCCAGTGTGGCCTAGCAGGACTCTCTGTTATCCCTAACCCCACCCCTGTGGGTGTGCTCGACTTGGAGGCCACACCCCTTCAGACGGTGAAGATCCTGGAGGTGGCGTGTGGGGATCAGCACACTCTGGCTCTTTCAGCCAAGCATGAAGTCTGGGCTTGGGGAAGCGGGTGCCAGCTGGGCCTCAACACTTCAACGTTTCCTGTCTGTAAGCCCCAGAAGGTAGAGCACCTTGCTGGAAGGCATGTGTTGCAGGTGGCCTGTGGAGCTGCTCACAGCCTGGTTCTGGTGCGCTGTCTTCCCCCTCCACAAGAGCCTCGGAAACAAGACAAGTGCGGTCAGTGCAATCAGCTGCTGTACATTATGACAGACAAAGAGGACCACGTTATTATCTCTGACGGCCATCACTGTCCACTAGGTGTTGACCTGGACAGCACTGAGGCCAAGTCTGCATTAGAGGGCAGCCCAGATCAGAGCTCAAGGGGTAAGCAAGGCAAGAGCTCTCCTACAGAACCTGGCCCATCCATGCCAGCTCAGATCCCAAAATTACCCGCCTCCAGCACCAACCCTGAAATTGAAAGCACACCTGCCTCTGAAACCCAAAATCAGGTTCCTGCATCTAGCCAAGGATCTGTGGAACCAGCCATAGAAGACTCGGCAGAGCCTGAAGCTCCAGCCACAAATGGAGAGGTTTGTGTTGAAGCCTCAGAAACCAGCACCCTTGAGCCAGACAGCTGTAGAGCCACAGGAGGGAAGTCCTCCCCATATCCCGATGAGCAGGCAGTGAAGGCCTACCTTAAGAGACTTTCTGATCATGCCCTGGCAGAGCACACCACCAAGACTCCCAGCACGCTTCATTCTGCTCAGGTTAGTCTTAAACACAATGTCCAGCAATCATTTAGCTGATATATGAACACCAGATTTGTTAGATTTATATACATGAATTGTAACTTTTCTATATATTTAATTTGAACCTTTTCACTTTATAAAGTAGTGTGATTATTATTTGGAAAAAATGAATTTGGTATTAAACCCATAACATTATTCAAATTCTGTCTGATACCTATTAGCTGAAAATTAATTTGATGTTATGGCCAATAACTGATAAATGACCAGTATTAAAATTCAATACTAATGAGTCTAAATGAATTAAAAATAAAACACAAAAAATAAAATCAACAAGTGCAAAATCAAAAAGTGAATTGGGGCATAACAACATAATAATGCAGAAAATGAAAAAATGTATATTCATTTTAAGATTGGCTGAAGATTACTTTTAATTAAATTATTAGTGTTTGTAAAGATTGTAATGTAAATGTAAAAATGAAAGTGTAAACTACATATGCACAACTACATGCATTTATCTATATCTACACTACTGTTCAGAAGTTTAGGGAAGGTAAGAAGTCTCATCTGCTCACCAATGCTGCAGTTATTTGATCAAAAATACAATAAAAAGGTAATATTGTGAAATATTATTGCAATTTAATATAACATTTTTATATTTGAATATGTTTTGTAATTTATTGTAATGTATTTGTGATTTATTCCAAAGCTGAATTTTCAGCAGCCATTACTCCATTTTTTGGTGTCACATGATCCTTCAGACATCATTTTAATATGCTGATTTGGTTCTGAAAAAACATTTCTTATTATTATTATCCCAGTTTAAAACAGTTGTGCTGCTTAATATGTTTGTGAAAACAACTATACATTTTTTCAGGATTCCTTGATGAATAGAAAGATCAAAACTACATGTTTTGTAACATTATAAACACATTTACTCTCATTTTGAATCAATTTAATGCATTGTTGCCTAAAAAAAATAAAAATAAATCTTACTGACCCCAAACATGGAACAGCAGTGTATGCTATGATTCCTAAATTCACTCGTAGCATTTACAGGACTGCATTTATTTTTAAAAATATATATATTTTTTAGATTAAATATTTAATGCATCTTCGCAAGAATAAAGGTATAATTAATGAAAAACTTGCTGATCCCACACTTTTGAACAGAAGTGTATATATTTGTATATCTATATCCAAATTGAATATAAACGGTTAACTGTTAGCACATTAACATGCTAAAACCCTGTTTGAGAAGTGCAACAAATATTATAGTTAAAAATATCTAGATTTTTGTTTATTTAGTTAAAATCACTATCCTGCCATCACTATCCAACTATTCCAAGCCATCATAAATCAAACTGTTCAATTGCTTCTAAATGCACATTTCTAAGTCTCATATCTTTCGTATCATAGCTCTCCAGTGACCATGCTGATTGTTTCACCTCTGACCCCTTGATCCCGGTCGCCCAGTCTGTGACTCCAATGGGCTCCACGTTAAACAACTTGGTGGTGTCCTGTGCCTCTGCAGTGGGGGAACGTGTAGTGTCCACATATGAAGCTTTCTCTCTGAGAAAAGTGATTGGTTACTGGGTAAGTGTATTTTTCCATTTTTATACTGTATGTGTACAAGTATGTTACATTTTCTTAAACATCAAACCAATACATTTTCTATACACTAATGTAATTTTCACATTTTTATTGTCACTTTTATTGGGAAGAAACTAAAAAATAATGATCCAGCTGTGGTGTGTTTGACCAAATTTTTTGTGCCCCAGGTTCCAGGAGAGGGCCGTGAGCGAGTGGAGGAGAGACTTCGTCAGGAGGAGCCCATGCAGGGGAAGAAAAGCTCCAGCCTGGGGGACATCCGAGAGGAGGAGGCGGAGCTCAGCCGTCGCCTGTCCCTGCCTGGCCTGCTCTCTCAGGGTACACGTGCTCTACTTCTCTTACACCCAGTGTTCCGTCTCCGTAAGTCCGCATGGGCATGTGTGTCTACGCTTGAGTTTTCATTAGCATGGACTAGTTGATGAGCATCTTGCAAAGTTTTGCCTCTCTCATCTATCAGCTCATTGCACGCTTGGTGTTTCTGCTGCAGAGGCTATGAATAACTAACAACTCCATTCCTTTTTGTGACAAATTTCATAAATATTTAAAGAAAATGGTCTGCTTTTTTAATCATCTGAGTGTAGAGAGTCTGTACCGCCGTTTAGACGCATAAGAACCAGAGGAATGATTGCTATGAATGTATTCTTTTATTAGCTGAATATGTGCAGTTTAATCATAATCCTGTGCAGTGTGTTAAGACTTAAAGACTCAAAGTAAAACCCCTGCAGATCGCTGCCTAGCCAATTTTTGCTTACTGTAATGTGTTTGTTAATGGTAATGGATTGTATTGCCATGGCTCTTCAAATTTCTGCCGATGGCACTTGTGGACAGGTTTCCCATATATTGCTGTTGCCATGGTTACAGACATTGCAGAGTTTGAGGTGAAGGAGTCTGCATCCAGCGCAACAACTAAAGGTATTTTTGTGTAGTTGCAGTTGTAAAAAGT
Source organism: Schizothorax lantsangensis (assembly GCA_027422415.1). Taxonomy (NCBI): domain Eukaryota; kingdom Metazoa; phylum Chordata; class Actinopteri; order Cypriniformes; family Cyprinidae; genus Schizothorax; species Schizothorax lantsangensis. Next base: position 28,174,596 of record CM049853.1, on the reverse strand, counting down.
TTTAGATTTAGAGGTAGATTTTATGGGTGAATCTCACAGACACGTGTCTCAATTTCAGCTCAAACTGTAATGCACCCGGATGTTACTTTACATCACTTTAGGTTTTTTATTTTACAGTTCTTTTTGTAATTCTCATTATCAGTGGTGATTATCTATATTAAAAACATAGTAATACTGTAAATCAGTAATAACAAAATGTGTTTTAATTGAATTTAGAATAAATGAAAGGCAAATGGCTTTGCCATCACAGTAATAAATTACATTTTAAAGGAACACTCCACTTTTTTTGGAAATAGGCTCATTTTACACCTCCCCTAGAGTTAAAAAGTTGAGATTTACCGTTTTTGAATCCATTCAGTCGATCTCCGGGTCTGGCGGTAGCACTTTTAGCTTAGCTTAGCATAGATCATTGAATCGGATTAGACCATTAGCATTTGGTCATCAAAAATGACCAAAGAGTTTCCTATTTAAAGCTTGACACTTCTGTAGTTACATCGTGTACTAAGACCGACGAAAAATGAAAAGTTGCGATTTTTCTCGGCTGATATGGCTAGGAACTATACTCTCATTCCGGCGTAATAATCAAAGAACTTTGCTGCCGTACCATGGGTGCAGCAGGCGCAATGATATGACGCAGCGCCTGAAAGTAGTCCCCAGCTATATCATAGGTTACTGAGCTGGGGACTACTTTTCATTTTCCTAATTCTAGCAACTTTTCATTTTCCGTCGGTCTTAGTACACGATGTAACTACAGAAGTGTCAAGTTTTAAATAGGAAAAATATCGAAACACTTTGGTCATTTTTGAGCGAGATGCTAATGGTCTAATCAGATTCAATGAACTATGCTAAGCTACACTAAAAGTGCTACCGCCAGACCCTGACATCGGCTGGATGGATTCAAAAACGGTAAAACTCAACTTTTTAACTCTTGGGGACTTGGAAAATGAGCCTATTTCCAAAAAAAGTGGAGTGTTCCTTTAAAATATATTAAAATACAAACGTTGTTGTAAATTATAATAATAGTTCACAATATTACTGTTGTATTTCTGAACAAGTACATGCAGAATTAGTGAGCATGAGAGACTTTCAAAAATATTATAAAATCTTACTAACCCAAATTTTGAATGGTAGTGTAAATGTGTCAAGACAGTTTAAAAACAATTTATTAAAATTTTACTTTAAATTTCCTTTTTGAGAATTATATTTTTTTCACATGAAAGTAATCATTGAATTTGGGTGAAAATGTGCATAAATGTCAAAGAAAAATCTACAAAAAAATATTGCATCATTTTATTAAATTAAAATACAGTTTCTTAGTTTTTTGCTTGTGTTTGAGGAGAAATATGAATAGAAGTCATGTTTTAAAACACTGTGTGATTCAACTTTAGTGAAAAGTAGTCCTGGTTTTCAGTTGACAAACAGGTTGTAGATACATGAATATATTTCCCTCTTTTAATATACGTAATCAAAACAAGTTCAAGTCTCTAGTGTGTCAGAAACTTTCTGCTCTAGTGATTTGCATGCGTTTAAAGTGATTTACATTTAGTTTGCTGAGTTAGAGATTGTGATGCGAGGACTTTTTGAGGTCTCTCTGCTCATGAGACTCCAGGATACCTCAGCCTGGTGTGTTTATCTGAGTTCATAAACTGTGGCTCAGTGGTAGAGCATTGCGTTAGCAGCGCAAAAGGTTGTGGGTTCAATTCCCAGGGAACACACATACTGATTAAAAAAAAAAAAAGGTATAGCCTGAATGCACTGTAAGTCGCTTTGGATAAAAGCGTCTGCTAAATGCATAAAATGTAAAATGTAAAAAAAAATGATGAACAGGCTAGAGAAGACAATGGTGGGCAGCTACCTGCAACACACACACTTTTTCTCATCTCCTCACCCCCAACTATGTGACAGATGGACCCCAGTGGGGCTGGAACATAACTCAGCATGGCAGCAGTCTGTGTGTGTTTATTTGTGTGTGCACCTGGCCATACCGTGTATGTGTATATATATATATATATATATATATATATATATATATATATATATATATATATATATATATATGTGTGTGTGTGTGTGTGTGTGTGTGTGTGTGTGTTTTGCAGAGAGTTGAATTGGAGTTGGCCAAGTCTATGGGTCTGCGTCTGTGCTGTTAAATGATTCATGTGAATTTTCCCTATGCTGTTTGTTTGTGTTTATATGGCAGAACTGAACTAATGCATATTCAATGAGGGACAAACTGGCTTGAGTTGCAGTTTCTTATGATTTGTCATTTTGTGTCTTAGTTTGGATGTGGACTGTGTTCTGCCTCTAGTTATTGATGTTCCAAATTTCTTTGAATGTATTTTGTTTGTTTATTCTCTTGTTCCCGTTCTCTCAGTGTCTCCACGTCTTTTGCGGCGAACGAGCCGCCCCCGTGCACGGGCCATCCCGCTCGCTCCAGGAGGCATTCCTGAGGCCGATGCCCACCTGCCTTCTTTGCAGACAGAAGTGTGGAGCTGGGGATGTGGCCAGGAAGGGCAACTTGGACATGGAGACCTCCTTTCCAGGTCAGAATCCTCCCATCAACAGAGCGGCCCAGTCCTGACTCTCTTGCCTAACCGCTCATGAGTTACATAAGATTCCAGGGCTTTAAATTATAATGTGCTCTGCTAAAATGAGGACAGACTCATTAGATGCATTACAGAGTAACATAATGTGGTGATTTCTTTCTCGTTCTTTTCAGACCGCAGCCTGCCTGTGTAAAGAGTCTGAATGGTAAAGAGGTGTTGAGAGTAGCTGCAGGTGCTCATCACTCTCTCGCCCTGACTGCCCAATCACAGGTGACACACTTCACCTGCATATCCGTGTCTGTTCTCTTGAGCGGTGAGTCTGTATTAGTGTAATCCTCCTGTAATGTGTGTGTGTGTGTGTATGGCAGGTGTTCTCCTGGGGCTGCAACACTTCTGGACAGCTGGGACACATGGAATCCCCCACCACCCTTCCTCACTTAACCAAGGTACAGTATATGCACATATGCGCATAAATCAGAAAAATAACACAAGAGGGAGAATTAAAATACCATGCCTGTTGAAATGGTTTAAAAGGGTTGGAAAAAAACTAATATTTTAAAATTATTTTTAATAATAATAATTAAATTAAATATATAGTTTTTCTATGTATAATTATAAATATATATTTCTATGCATAAATATAGCTTTTTACACTACCATACCAAAGTGTTTGAAAGAAACTATTACATTTGTATTAGCACTGTTGCATTAAATATATCAAAAGTGAAAAAGATATTTAGAATTTTACAAAAGATGTATATTTTAGATAAAATGTTGTATTTTTGAACTTTTTTTATTCATCAAGCAATCCTGAAAAATATGTATCATGGTTTACAAAAATATTAAACAGCATTTATGATTGCATGTGATATTATATGACACTGAATACTGTAGTAATGGCTGATGAAAATGCAGCTTTGTCATCACATGGATAAATTACATTTTAAAATTCTTTTCATTTAGAATAATAATTAATATTATTACTGTTTTTACTGTATTTTTGAGCAAATAAATGCAGCCTGGGTGAACGTTAATCTTACCAAACCTAAACCTTTGAGCAGTAGTGTAGTTAATATTAATACGTTTTTATTTATAAAACAAATTTTTCCATATAGTTTATTCATTCATTTTGTCTATACATTTATAATATTTCTATAACATTCTATATAACACTCTAACAACATATTTTTACTTACATGAATGTATATAATTAAGTTTTTCAGTTGTTTTTAACTAAAGCCCATTTTAATTATATAACAGATTAACACTTTTACATTTTGCATAATTGCAAAAAATACTATTTATAAATGTATTTCCCTTTAAGCTTGAGTTTTTTTCCCATGTTTTAAAAATGCTGCAGAAATGACAAGGTTAGAAACTTTGACACTTGTGCACACCCAGCAGCAATGTGGGTCTTCAGACATTAAGTGTACACGTGCTCCAGTTTGTTTGGCTGTGTCTTGATCAGCTCTAATTCACCAGACAAAACACCCTACAATGCACAATAAAAACCTGTGAGCATCAGCTCATGTTGTCATGTTTTCTTCAGTTTCGTAAGCTGTTAAAAATGGAGGACAAGTACGTATTTCATGATGCCATTATAAATATTATCGACAAGGAAAAAGAATGATAAACAAAACAATTCATACCAATAGGATGTTGGTTATGATGTTATTGATATACAGTACCAATGACATTTTAATGTGCAATCACATAATCGTGTTATAGTAAATAGAGTCATCGGTGTTCCACTACTTATTGGATTAAAGGGATAGTTCACCCAAAAATTCTGTCATTAATTACCCACCCTCATGTTGTTCCAAACCAGTAAGAGGTAAGACCTTCGTTCATCTTTGGAACACAAATTAAGATATTTTTGATGAAATCCGAGAGCTTTCTGTCCCTGCATAGACAGCAACGGTACTACCACGTTCAAGGCACAGAAACATAGTAAGGACATTGTTAAAATAGTCCATGTGACATCAGTGGTTCAACCGTAATTTTATGAAGCTACGAGAATTTATATAAAAATAACGAATTTATTCAACAATTCTTCTCCTCCACATCACCCTTGCGCCATTATGGAGAGTATCCTTGCTGTCTATGCAGGGTCAGAAAGCTCTTGGAATTCATCAAAAATATCTTAATTTGTGTTCTGAAGATGAACGAATGTCTTGCGGGTTTGAAATGACATGAGGGTGAATAATTAATGACCCTTGCCATTGCCCAAATTTGTGTTGACAACATACTGATTCATGACTGGTTTGCTTTGTTTGTCCTCTTTTGTCTTTGCACAGCTGTCAGATGGGATTCGTGTGTGGGATATTGGGGCGGGGCAACAACACACTCTCTTATTGGCTGATGGAGATTGTATCCAGCCAATCCTGTACTACAGTGGGCAGCAGGTGAAAGAAGTGATGGAGCAAACTGAGGATGAGGAGCAGACAGGAGAGTACACACAGCAACCGGTGCTGCTGCCCTTTTGTATGAATGTGAGCAAGCCTTTTGCATCATAATCATCATCATCATTATTATTTCAGATTTCTGTTGTATAATAAAAATTACTCAGTCATTACTAGATAATGTTGAATACTACTGTGCTCTGAATCCTGTACATTGATGCTGTATTATTTATATGACTTTTAATGACACTTTTCATTTTGTGTGTGTGTGTGTTTGTGTTTGTGGTAGTTGGGCTATGTAAGCAGTGTGTGCGCAGGAGGACGGACATGTACGGCGTTGACGGATCGTAATGTAATGGGTTTTATTGCCAGCCTGCATGAGCTGGCCGCCGCAGAGAGGAAATATTACTGTAAACTCAGCAATATCAATAGTCTTCTGCTCCAGCCACTGCTCAAACTGGGTATGACATTGTGTTATGATAACTTGTTTTGTACTGTGATTTAGACTGTCATTAGCATATTTCCATTACAGCCCAGAACGAGCTGTACAAGTATGGTGTAATTCAGTGACAAGACTAGTGGAAGTGAAACAGTTGAATCATTTAGAGTTCCTAATGTATGCAACAGGGTTATTACTATTAACTGAAACTAAAACTAAAACGTTTTTTTTTTTTTTTTTTTTTTTTTTAAATAAAATGTTTAAATAAAATATAAAAAAACTTATAAAATAAAATAATTATCTAAAATAACTAAGTAAAATTAAACTAATAAATAGTATAATAAATAATATATAGAAATATAAAAATGACAAAACCACAACAAAATGACTACATTTTTTAAATAAAATTAAAGTGTTAGTATAAAAATAAAATGTAATTCAAAAGATCAACAACTATAATAATATATGTGATACTAAACTAACACTGATAAGCAATAATATAATATAATCATACTTAAGTATTTTTGTGTTCAGAATTATTAGAAAGTTTGTCCTGTTATACAGAAACAAGAAATGATTGTGTGTCTGTGTGTCTAATTAATTATTTGGGATTTTCAGTTCTTACATTATTATTATTATTATTATTTTTTTAACTCTTAGATTCCCTAAGCTCCGCCCTCGGTCAGTCCTCTGCAGGGCTTCTGCAGAATCTGATTGGACGATTGGGCCGGCTGTCTCAGCTCACGGGTCAAAACTCGGCCTCTCTAACCTCCTTCCTGCGGCGTTCTCGTGATATCCGAGGTCTTGTTATTCTTGATGATGCACATCTGTTCCTGGACACATATTCAGAGTAAGCATTCAGCACACACACAATTAAAGAAACTGAAGGCATGAAGTGGTTACTTGGGTGATGACCTCAGCAGATGGATTAAGAGATGTTGGTTGTTGTTTCTTACTCCATGCTGATTAAACAGAACATGTCATGCTAAACAGAATTTAAATTCTCTTAAGTGTACAGTGTAGACATGCTCTAAAGTTCACAATGCTCACAAAACTTCCCCTCCTAACCCATCTGGGCCATTTATTGGAACATCAGCATGGCTGCAAAAATGAGTCATGCAGAAGTCATGGTTGTGATGTCAGAGACATTAGCACAATTAATAATCAGCCATGTTTGAATACCAATGTTTATTAAGTGTTCAGCCAGAGAGCTAAGACCAACTAGATGAACACAGTTAAAATCAGATTATTGTAACTTGCTGTATTCCTGAATTTAAAGATGTTTTTAGCAAGTTATATTCTCTACAGTGCTGGACTGAATTAACTTCTAATTCAAAAGTAATATATTCAGGCATCAAATAGATTTTATACTTCTAATGTGATGTATAATTGAAAATTTTCAAATGAATTTCATCAGACAGAATTTCAGTTGGTTCTTTAAGTTGTTCAAAATAATCGTACGTTCAACCGTAGCCTTGAGATTTCTTTTAAGGTGTTGTCCTCATTTTTAAAAGTCAGAGACTTTGATTCAGAATCTGATATCTTTCAGGCAGTTTTAGAGAACTCTTGTGAGAACGAAGTTCTGAGTGCGTGATGTTCTGAGATTTTTTTTGAGTAATTAAAATGAGAATCTTAAAATTCATGGAAATCTGTGTTGTCAGTACATTCATGTCATTAACCAGAAATTTCTCTTCGTGGCTGCAATCTCTATACAGTCATCATTTATATGTATAAATTGTTTCAATAATAAAGAATTATTGTAAAAGTCATGGGAATTTATTGCTCAAAAATGTTGTACCCTCCTCAAGTCAGCTATTTTTCCTAGTTGTAATAATGTCCTTTTTTTCTAATTGTGTCATGCAGGTACTGTTCTGCAGTTGGTGATCTCTTAGTCATGGGAGGATTTCAAGCACTTGTCAAACCTTGTCAGTAAGTAGTATATGTGTGCGTTAGACCCTGTCCCAAGTGCTTTCCTAAGCCTCTGCTCTCCTAGGATCCAACATTGGCCGCAAAACTCTAGAGTAATAATATATGAAAGTATTGCGAGGGAATTATTTGCTATTGCTGATTCAGTGTTCATATTTACATAATTACAGCTTGAACTATATTACCATATAAATTAAGACTCTCTGTCTGACTCTGTTTGAAGCGATGTGTTTGGCAAAGGGGCCGAGGTTGTTCAGAAGTTGTCTGAGTGTTCTGAAGAGGGTTTGCCCTTAGCGGATGTTCTGGCACATCTCTTTTACCTGCCCATAAAACACCTGCATGAATATGGACGACTGCTGCTCAAACTGGCTACCTGCTACGAGGTGGTGAGTACTCACTAGTAACACTTAATGATTTTCATAACACAAAAAGTACCTATTAAAATAATCATTTTTTTTGGTCACACTTTATTTTAAGGTCAAATTCTCTTCATTAACAAACCATTAACTATGACTTTTGCCTCAATAAACTCCTAATTTGCTGCTTATTAATAGTTAGTACGGTATTTGTTAAGTTTAGGTATTGGGTAGGATTAGGAATGTAGAATATGGTCATGCTTTATAAGTACCAATAAACAGTCAATATGTTAATAATGCTAGGTAATGGTGAGAATTGGTCCCTATACTAAAGTGTTACCATTTCTATTTATTGTTTTAAGGAATTAATTTATTTGTTCGATGTTTATGTATTTTTTGCTTATTCAGGTTTGTTGGTTTACTCTTTTGGTTATTCACACATATAAAAATTGTTTGTACATACAAAATGTTTAACCTGACAAAATTAAAAAGAGTTTTTTTTATTTTATTTATTTATTATTATTTTTTACATATATTTATTTTATTGGCTTATTTTGTGTGTGTGTGTGTGTGTATACTTTATTTTTTTATTTTTTGCTTATTGCTTATTTATTGGTTATTTATTTGTTTTCTATATATTTTTATTGTTTTTTTATATTTATTTTTTGCTTATTCATATATTGCTTACTTATTGCTTATATATTTATTGCTTATTTTTTTATTGTATTAATTATTTATATAGTTATTTATTGCTTATTTTGGGTTATTCTCTTTTTGTGTGTATATGTGTTTAATAAAAAGTGTAATTGTATTCTATGATAACAGGCCTGGCTGTATTGTCCACTGACCTTTTTACTCAATACACCATCATTACATAAAATCTGACTGCTGTATCTGTGTGACAGAGTTCTGTGGATTATCAGAAGCTGCAAGATGCCTGCTCAAAATATGAATCCATGGCTCTTCATCTGAAGAGGAGGAGGAAGGAAGCCGAGTACACACTCCACTTCTGGAAGAGCTTTCCTGGAAAGATGACCGTGAGTCACCCTGCTGCTGTCAGGCCCTTAGAAGCACTTTACCTGTCAAATGCCAGTTATTTTAATGTGCACCAGACAGCCAGGTGCTCTTCTTGCTGAGCAAATGGTTTTATTTCAGTGCACTTGTGGAGGAGAGCTAGAACGTGGATGAAGTTTGGCTGGTAATCAAGAGTTCTCCTCTTCTTTCAGGACTCTCTTCGTAAACCGTCTCGGCGGCTGATCTGTGAGAGCAGTAATAAGGCTTTGACTCTTCAGAACGCAGGCCGTTTTTCTGTCAACTGGTTCATCCTTTTCAACGACGCCCTGGTTCATGCACAGGTTTGCCCTTCTTTTTATACTTTAGTTTCTCTGCCATTTCAGTATCATTTCTGCTTTATCTCTGCCTTTTCTGTTAATCTCATCCTTCTGTCCTTACACAATGCTTTCACTTCAGTTTTTTATTCGCTTACAGGGCCAAACTAACAATCTGTTTCCAATGACTGATGTTTTAGTGATGTTTATCTTTGTTTTGGTAGGGCATGGTCCCCTATAAGAGTCTTGTAAGTATGGGCTGTACGAATGAAGAGTTTCCTCCATAGCATACTGTCCCCTAGTGCCCAAGGATGCACCCTACAGCTGTAGTGTTTGTCCAGTGCTGTTGTTATAGGAATATTCTGAGATTAAATAAAACTTGTGCTGTCAAATAATTAATTGCATCCAAAATAAAAGTTTTTGTTTACATAATATATGTACGTGGGCTGTGTATAGTTATTATGTATATATAAATACACACACATACTATGTTATGTTTATATATTAAATATATTTATTTATAATATAAATTATATGAATATAAATATAGACATGTAAATATTTCCAAAATATATACTGTATGTGTGTGTATTTATATATACATAATAAATATACACAGAACACACGTATATCATGCAAATAAAAACTTTAATTTTGTATGCGATTAATCGCGATTAATTGTTTGACAGCACTAAATTAAACTTTTATTTAAAGCTTGGGGTATCTGATTAATTCAGAAAATAATTTTGACACATCTTACAATAAAAAAACTAAAAGAAATGTGTACGTTAATCAGTGACATTTTAGTAGTTTTTATTAATATTTTGAATTAGTTTTTTATTTTCCTGTTTTAATTTTAATTTTAGATAGTTTTAGTAACATTGTTTTTTGAGTGATCATTTTTAGTATTTTATTTTTATATGCCTACATTGCTTGATTCATTTTTATTTCAGTTTTAGCTATTTTACTACATTAAGTTAAACTAAATTAAATTGAGAAATGTTGCCTTGGCAAGTTCTTTTTAAAGGTTCAAATGGTTTTAGTTATAGTTAACTATAATAACCCTGTTGCAAGTCACTTTGAAATGAGACTACATTTCAAGGTGGATGAGCTTTTGTTTGTGTGTTACTTACTTAATTCTTCTGGGTGAAGATATTCTCCACTAAAAAGTACTTTACTCATAGTTACGTCAGTTACATCATGTTATTACACTTTTGCATCAGTGCGACTGTTTCATATTTGAATCTTTTTGTTGTGCTGTGCAATCTCTCCATAGGCTTACATTTGAAATGCATTACTGGACAAACTGATGGATGTGTCAAAATGATTTTCTGTGGCTACAGATGCTGTCAAAAGAATTGAAGTTGTATTTAACTCTGAATATTCCTTTTAAAGAATCCAATCAATTAAAATGACATAGTATCTGTTATAGCTCAGTTTGAACCTCTAGTTTTTGACAGAAATTCCTGTAAGGTTTCATATAGACTCTGCCTTGTCCAAAAATGTCTTGTTCCTGTGTGGTATAAAAGCATAGAAAGATGACAGTACATCTGGTTGGGTACATTCCAAGGCTTCCTGCTTGCAAACCCTTTGTAAAAGATATGTACCTGATTGTAGTATATATAGGGGCATGTTGTGCTGGATGGTTTTATGTTGAACAGTAGTGATTCTGTTTAATGCTGAGTCTCGTCTTAGTGAATGTGCCAGTGAGTATTTGAGATGATAATCCATTATTTTCCTCCCCGTTGTTTTTCCTTCATACCTTTTACAGTGCGTGTATTTGTCTGTTTTTCGTTTCATCAGCATTATCCCTTTCCGTTTGAAAAGAGCAAAAATGTGCTTAGGAAAAAGAACCATATGTTCATCATTTTATATTTTTAAATAGTAGTCGACAAACTACAAACATTGTAAACCAATTGACAGTTGGTTTATGCTTGAGATGCACTTGTGTTAAGTTTTTGACAAATATTGTATAGCAACAAACTTTTCACCATCATTATTATTAATTCTATGCACTACTTTAAATGCTTTGAGTGAATTTAGGCATTATAACGTACACTGCCATTCAGTCTTTGGGATCAGTTTTTTTAAGAATTTTTTTTTATTAAGCAAAAATGCATTAAATTAATCAAAAGTGGCAGTAAATACATTTACATTGTGTGTATATATATATATTTATATATATATATATATTTTTTTTTTTTAAATAAATGTAATTTGGAAACTTTCTACTCATAAAAAATGTAGCAATTTCACAAAAATATTAAGCAGCACACCCATGTTCAACTGTGATGATAATAGTAAATGTTTCTTGAGCACCAAATCAACATATGAAAATGTATTTTGAAGGAACAATAAATTTCATTTTAAAATATATTCAGATAGAAAAGTAATAATTGTAATAATTTTATTTTTACTGTAAGCGCTGTAATGATGTGTTTTTCTAAATGAAATGAAACAAGAAAATGCATGCACATTTAAATATTTAATATATATATATATATATATAAATAGATCTCCTATCTGCTGATAACTGATGGTACTGATATATTGTGCATCAGTAATCAAGAGTGGACAGAATTGTGTACAATCCTAGTGGATTTATTTTCTGTATGCTTTTCTTGCATTGGTTGCATTTCTTTTTTAACCCCTCCTAGTTTTCCACTCATCACGTCTTCCCATTGGCTACATTGTGGGTGGAGCCTATTTCTGAGGAGAACACAGGCCTGTGAGTTGCCAGTCATGTTTATTAGCTTTATATAATTATGAAGTGTTATGTAGAGTTATGAAGTTTGCATGGTTCTCTGCAGATATGGTTTAAAAGTGACTTCACCGGAAGAGAGTTTCACTCTGCTGGCTTCGTCCCCAGCTGAGAAGGTATACCTGACTTGACTCAAAATGGTGATTTACAGAAACCTGTATAGATAGTTAAACAGTGATGCCCTGATTCCTAGGCAAAGTGGCTGCGTTCTATAAACCAAGCGGTGGAGCAGGCACTTAGTGGACTGGGGCATGATGGGATACCTCCTTCTACGGGAGTAACGCAGAGAGCAGATCCGCCCATTTCAAGGACAGCATCATACACATTCTACAAAGACAGTCGACTCAAGGAGGCCACGTATGAGGGCCGATGGGCCTCAGGGAAACCCCATGGACGGTAGGAAAGAGATTTGTGGGTGTGAAAGTCTTCTTAAAACTTGGAAGATGATGATTGGCTATGTATGTGTTCTAGGGGTGTGGTCAAATGGTCTGATGGACGAATGTATACAGGGACATTCAAGAACGGCCTTGAAGATGGGTTAGTGGCAACTTTTTTATTTGTTTTCTGATTATTATGCTGACGTCTCCTACTTTCTATTTCTTGAAATATTTTAACTACTGTTTTCTTTGCAGTTTTGGAGATTACGTTGTTCCTAACAAAAACCTGAACAGCTGTGATCATTACCAAGGACAGTGTAAGGATGGCAAGATGCACGGCTTTGGAACATTCAGGTTTGTGGTTGTGTGTTTATTTTTGTATATTATTTTTCTGTAATTGATATATGTATTTCTGTATGTGCAATACCATTACATTTTTTTTAATGTTTTAGAAAATGTTTTGTAGGATGTCTTATGCTCACCAAGGTTGCATTTATTTTCTCAATTAAAAAACGTAATAATGTGAAATATTGGTACAATTTAAAATAACTGTTTCCCTTTTTAATGATTTTTAAAACATAATTTATTCTTGTGATGCAAATCTGAATTTTCAGTTCAGTTTCAGTTCAGTTTTTAGTACTCCAGTCTTCAGTGTCACAAGATCCTTCAGAAATCATTCTAATATCTTTATTCAGTATTGATGTAACAATTCTTATTATTACAGTTGAAAAAAGTTGTTTTATGTAAACCATGATACATTTTTATCAGGATTCTGTGATGAATAGAAATTTCAAAAGATCAACATTTATTTGAAATGGATATATTTTTAAACATTAGAAATGTCTTTACTGTCAATTTTGATGCATCATTGCTAAATAAAAGTATTAATTTAAAGAAAGAAAAAAGAAAATTCTTACTGACCCAAAAATTGGTGAGTTGATGTCATTAACTGAGTGTGTGTGTGTTTGTGTTTAGATATGCCTCTGGTGAAATATACGAGGGCTTTTTTCAAGATAACATGCGTCATGGTCACGGGATGCTGCGTAGTGGGAAGCTGAACTCCACTTCCCCCAGTGTCTTCATCGGTCAGTGGCAGTATGACAAAAAATCTGGCTATGGAGTTTTTGATGACATCACCAGGTATGCAAATAAACAAGTGAATTCACAAAATGATTGCAGCACTTCTTTGCCTTGAAATGTTGAAATGTAAGTGTGTGTGCAAATGTGCACTATGCTAACTGTGTTTTGTGTCAGAGGGGAGAAGTACATGGGCATGTGGCTGGATGATCAGCGTCAGGGGAACGGAGTTGTTGTGACGCAGTTCAGCTTGTACTATGAAGGTGCTTTCAACAACAACAAAATGATGGTGAGATTGACATACACACATTTGGTTTTATTTAGCAGTATAAGTATGTGACACCATGCTGTATTATGACTATATTCACAATATCTAATGGCCTCTTGTGCCTTATTGCTTTTATAAAACATTTACTACATAATAAAAATAATTCAAATATTTTTTTGCAAACTGAACTAAAGAAAATTTAGCTCCTTTTTTATTCCCTATAGTCTCCTCACATTAGGTTTTATTGTCTTTGAGGTGCTTTTGATTCTACAAAAATGATAAAACCTGATACACACACTCACTCAAGTTTTTGATACAAAAACTTCAGATGAGTTATTGTAATTGTTATTTGTTTCTCTCCAAGGGAACGGGGGTGTTACTCTCTGAAGATGACACTACATTTGAAGGGGAGTTTTCAGAAGACTGGACTCTAAATGGAAAGGTGCTACTGCCCACAAACAAACACTTTAGCATGCACACACATCTACACTAGAGTTCAAAATTTTGGGGTCAGTAAGTTTAAAAAAAAAAAAATTATATATAAAGAAGTTAATATTTTTTCATCAATGGCACGTTAAATTGATTAATAGTGACAGTAAAGACATTTAAAATGTTACAAATGATTTCTATTTGGAATAATGCTTTAAATGTCTAAAGCTGAATTCTGAAAATAAGTATGGTTTCCTCAAAAATATTACTCTGCACAACTGTTGCCAACTTTGACAATAAGAAATGTTATTTGTTATATTTTCAGTATATTACAATGAATTCTGAAGGATCATGTGACACTAAAGACAGGAGCAATGACTGCTGAAAATTCAGCTTTACCATCACAAAAATAAATTACTTTTTAAAATGTTTTAAAATAGAAAACAGTTATTTTAAGCTGTAATATTAAAAATACAATGATGATAATAATATTATTATATTAATACAATGATATTAAAAATAATATGGCAAATGTCTAATATTACAAAGGACATTAAATATCTTGTCAACAGAGTATTTTAACACAAACAAGCCTGTTATCATCTCTTTCTGCAGGGTGTGTTGACCATGCCGAATGGAGACTACATTGAAGGCTCTTTTAGTGGGGTTTGGGGAACCGGACTAAAGATGTCAGGTTCCTACTACAAACCCAGCCTCTACGACTCAGACAAGGAGAAGGCTCATGCACTGTAAGAGTGTGTGTTGATCTCCGTAGCACAATTCAGTTTTAAGCGACATTATCAATGTTGATGGGGAGCCGATGTGTTTGTGCGATTGCAGTAAACTGGGCAGGTTAGCGGTTCACTCCGAAGAAAAGTGGAAGGCTGTGTTTTTGGAGTGCTGGAACAGTCTAGGTTGTGATTCTCCCGGAGAGGGACAAACCACTACAGCGTGGGAGAACATCGCCATAGCGCTAACTGCTAACAGGAGACAGCAGAGAGACAGGTACACTTAAAACACACACACATTGTGTTTACACATATACACACACAGATTAGACCAGTTCCAAAACCTTACTGTGCCTCATTGCTCATTGCCTCAATGTCTACTAATGCATGAGAAACTTCCCTGACACTCACAGAGTATTACAGCAGAGTCTGATGTTAATATGATGCAAAGCTAACAAATCGCTACTCTAATAAGCAGAAAAATAGTACACATCATACTAGGGGTGTGGGTGGTTTGACCAAATTCTGAAATTACAGTAAAAGTAAGGTTATACAACTGTAATGGTTCACAAAACAAAAACTAATTTATATAATTAATCACAATAAGGTAATGCCTGTTTTTGATAAACTAGTGAATTGATAAATGAAGAGTACTTCATCTGATTAGTTTTTTTTTAACTTGGACTTAATGCTCAGATCGGATTTTTTGCTGAAATCGGATTTTTTGGCGCTGTTGTTCACATTGTCATTTAAATGCGACTGCCATCAGTCTCGTGTGAACTGTATACGGCCCTGAAGTGACCCGCATGCGCAGAAGAAGACGTGACGTCAGACGCAGCGCACTGTGTTGGCGGAAATAAAAATGGATGCTGCTCGTGTTAGCGTGTGTTTAGCAATTTTTAAGTTAATGTGCAATCGGAGCCTAAATAACGAAGTGATAGTATTGTCTATATATTGTCTGCCATTGTGATTTTAATCTTCCCGCTTCCTCCAGTGCAGAATTGTGACGTCTGTCGCATTTCAATGACGTAAAAATCGCATGGAATGTGACATGGCCGTTCAGACTGAAGTCGCATTGCAAAACATCGGACATGTATCCGATTTAGGACCACATATGAAAGTGGCCTGGGCCTGATTTGAAAAAAAAAACGGATTTGTGCTGTTCAGACTGTCATAAGAAAATCAGCTATGGGTCACATTTGGGCAAAAAAATCGGATTTGGGCCACTTTAGCCTGCAGTGTGTGAACTAAGTCTTGATGGGTGCAAACATATGAAGCCCATTTCTGCCACATAAGAAAATTCTTTAAATTAATTATGACACAGTCGAAATTATGAGATCCTAAATTATAATTATGAGATGAGTCAAAATTGTGACACAAAAATAATTATATAATAAACTTTTTTGTTACAATTTCAACTTTTTGTCAGTTATGAGATAAAAAGTTGAGTTTGTTAGATAAAAGGTTTAAATGATAAGATAAAAGGTCAACATGTAGTAAAATGCTTTTTTTTTTATCTCTGCACATAGAATAAATAGTAACATAAGAGTTACAGAAATAAAATATAAAAAGTCAGAATTCAGCATTTTATGTCATAATTTAGACTTTTTATTCTTACAATTCTTACATTTATTGTCGTAATTATGATTTACCAAGGCATCTTTTTCTTATTTGGTGGAAATGAGGTTCCACACAAACCAAATTATTTCTAACAAATGAATATAAATCTAAATAAAATATATTTATAAACAATTTTTTCCTCATCTTTCTTGGATGAAAACCTTGTTGCAGTGCATTTTGGGATTGCCTTTTCTGTGAAGTATCTGCAGTTCTACCTTTGATCTACTTATATAGATGTGCTTAATTTTTTTTATCTAGGAGTCTCCCAAAGTTTTGGAACATGAATATTAAATGTGTAATGTTAAAATGTATAGCTGAATGTAAAGCTGAGTGTGTGTGTGTGTGTGTGTGTGTCAGTCCAGAGTTACTGAGTCGCTCTCATCACAAAACGCTGGAGAGTCTCGAGTTCATTCCTCAGCATGTTGGTCCTGTGACGTTAGAGGTGTATCACACAATCCGTCTGTATCTTGTCAAGGTATGCGTTGCTCAATGAACTAACACTGCTAACTGCATTTACAAACATAATATTGTCTCTCAGTCATTCCAGTGTATTTTGTCCCTATAATATGTCACTGACTCCTGATGTTTGACCCCAGGCATGTGATACCCCACTGCATCCTTTGGGTCGGTTGGTAGAGACATTGGTTTCGGTGTACCGTATGACGTATGTTGGTGTTGGGGCCAACCGCAGATTACTGCCCCAGGCTGTCAATGAGATCAAGTCCTATCTCAGCTGCATCTTTCAGCTCGTCAGGTAAGTGTGTCAGTCAGACTGACAACAAAGTCTGTTTTAAACATTGTTTCCATGAATATTTATATATGTGTTTGTGTTTAGATTCCTCTTTCCTGATCTGCCAGAGGAAGGAGGTTCACTGGCCGACCCTCCAAAAGAGAAAGATGGTTCAGACCCTGCTGGGAAGCAGCTGGAGTCTCCTAAACCTGGGTACGTAAGATGTCTCACTTATGAGAAATATAATACATAGCACACTAAGGGTTGTGTGGTTTCACCAAACCTGGATATTACAGTATGGGTAATTTTATTTTATACAGTTGTTATATATGGTTTATATCACAGAGTGAAATTAAACAAAAATTGTTTATATATTAAAACACCACAAGATAATACCTATTTTTGATAATCTAGTGAATTTATAAATTAAAAGTACTTTACTGATTTGATTATTTTCTCTTTTTAATCGGAACCCATGGAAGCCAATTTCCACCACATAAGAAAAAAATTATCTTTCATGCTTTGGAAAATCATAATTAGGACATAAAAAAGCAAAATTATGAGATAAAAGTTTTGAATTGACAAAATTCTGACATTAAGTCTTAATTATGATTTAGTATGTCAATTTCAGTTTGTCTCATAATTATGACAATCTCATTGACAAAAAAAATGAGATTGTCATAATTATGAGACAAACTGAAATTGACATACTAAATCATAATTATGAAATAAAACGTTTAAATTGACAAAAAAGCATAAGTTAAAAAGTCCGAATTATGAAAAAAATAAAAAAAATTCTAATAATTTCATCTTTTTGTCATTGTCTTTTTATCTCAGAATTTATTCCTCATAAATTCAGACTGATTTGTCTGTGTTTTTATCAGCTGTTGTCTTTAACACGTCATCTTTAGCAGTTACCTGATGTATTGTCTTGCGTGTGTGTGTATGGCAGGTGTGTGGTCAGCAGATCTGCTCTCCTCCTGCCGGTGCTGTTGCCCCGGCTCTATCCTCCTCTCTTCACTCTCTATGCTCTAGAGAAAGAGAAGGAGGATGATGTGTACTGGGAGTGTGTGCTCCGACTCAACAAACAGCCAGACCTGGCGCTGCTGGCCTTCCTCGGGGTGCAACAGTGAGTCTGACACCCAGCTACACTGAGAAATACATTCAGTAGATTTGATTATCCTCTAGTGATCTGTCTTACTGCCACTAATACCTGTTTTCATAGGAAATTCTGGCCTGTGACTGTTACAGTACATGGAGAAAAACAACAGGTAGTTAAATATGTCCTTTTATAAGAGAGACTCTAAAAGTTTATTTTAAAAAGTCTCATAAATCTATATTGCTCTTTGAAGGCAATATGCTGATTATATTAGTGGAAATAAGAATGTGGATCATGAAGCAATATTCACGGAGGTATTTTGTGGGTGTGTAGGTTCTTTTGAGCACTAAGGACGCCTGTTTTGCCTCAGCAGTTGAGACTTTACAGCAAATAAGGTAGGAGATTTACAACAATTTCTGGCTAATAACGCTTGTAATTTTTCTCTGGTAAATTGTTTTAAGGTTGGTCTCTTTTTATTTCAACAGCACAACTTTCACCCCCTCAGACAAGCTTCAGGTCATCCAACTGACCTTCGAGGAGATAACCCAGGAAGTACTTGCACTTATGAAACAGGATTTCTTGTGGTCTATGGATGACCTGTTTCCTGTCTTCCTCTTTGTTGTTCTGCGTGCACGGTAAGGATGAGATCACAAGGTTTCTAAGGCCCTGCTATTTGTATGTACCGTATTGACCCGAATATAAGACGACCCTGATTATAAGACGACCCCCACTTTTTCCAGATGTACCTTTTGGAAAAAAGGCGTTTTGAAAACAAAATCTTTTTTTTTTTTTTTTTTATTATTCATATTGCCTATTTTATTATTTTAATTTTTGTTTTGAAAGTATGGCAAATACTGGTAAAATGTACCAACAATCAAAAAATATACACTATTTGATATACCATAAAAATAACAGGTAACCCATCCGAATTATAAAACATTTAGGCTATCCATCTCATAGTAGCCTACCAAAATTTTATTAACAGTAGAAGTGAAATCTTATTGTAGTCTTTAAATCTGGGTACTGTCTTTATGTACACTAACTTTCAGTTCGAGTTTTTTAATGGTTTTGAAAGAAGACTCATGGATGCCAATGCTGCATTTATTTGATCAAAAATACAGTAAAAACTGTAAAATAATTTCACATTATTACAATTTTAAAATGACTGTTTTTCATTTGAATATATTTTAAAAAGTAATTTATTCCTGTGATGCAAAGCTGAATTTTCAGCATCATTATTCCAGTCTTCAGTGTCACGTGATCCTTCAGAAATCATTCTAATATGCTGATTTGGTGCTGAAGAAACTTTTCTTCTTCTTATTATTATTATTATTATTATTAATGTTGAAAACAGTTGTGCTACTTAATATTTTTGTAGAAACCATAGTACATGAAGATGTGTCTTGGCTGACTAATTATGATCAGATCACACAAGACAGATACACGTACCAGGCATAAATGTGGTCTCAGAGAGAGAGAGGATGTGTTCCATTTAGACATCATTTTCTTTTTATCTGCATATGCTTTAGCACAGAAAATAACATTGTTTTAAAAAAGGCATGCTTTATTTGACATAGCTGTTGTTCTCTACAGGATAAGGAATCTGGGGTCAGAGGTCAGCCTCATCGAGGATCTAATGGATCCATGTGTACAACATGGAGAGCATGGCATCATGTTCACCACACTCAAGGTATAGTGTATAAGGGTTTTTCACAAAAAAGTTTTTGTTTACATAGTATATGTGTGTGCACTGTGTATATTTTATGTGTATATTATAGTATATATAAATACACACATGCATGTATTTAAAAAAAAAAGTTGTCCTAAGACAAGAACACTTTTAGGTTTTAGGACAACTTAGATGAAAGGTTTTGATCCACTTCAAATGTTGACAAGTGTGTATGTGTGTATATATATATATATATAGTGACCACACTTTAGAATGTAAGAGTTTAGTAACAGACAGCCAATCATAAACTGCCTCGGTGCTAATTTCATTAAATATTAATTGCATTAAATACCAGCATTAAACATTATTAATTTGCTTCATACAGTTGCAGCAACTTTTATGTGATGTGTTTACCACTGAGAGAAACAGTAAACAATGTCTTAATTGGAGTGATTAAGATTTACGTGATAAAAATGCTACTAACATATTGTGTTGTCATCTACATTTAAAGTAATTATCCTCATAAATATGCAAATAAGCATGTTATCTCAGGGTTTACAAATATACATTGTGAAATGAGTGTGTGTACCAGTTGCTGTTCTGAAATCCTCCTCTTCCTCACTCAGGCATGCTACTATCAAATCCAGCATGAGAAGATCACGTAATGAACACATCTCTCCAAACCCATCTGGCAAGGCAGTAGAATGACTGACAAACAGACCAGCCAATCAAAGTGTTCAAGACACAAAGTGGGAGGAGCCAATCATGTTCCATGCCTGGATCACATGGGCGAGGAGGGTGATTCCATTGGAATCTGAGCTCTCAGAGCTCTCATTTATTAACATTTATTCTTTTCATTTTTGTGTCTTCCTCACTCAGAAAGCCATTATCGAGGCTTTTTAACTGCTGCCATTCCATCATGTTAAATATATTAATGTGCTCCAGCTCAGTGTTCTTTTATTAAAGAGCCCATGCTTTGTTGGCTCAGAATGAATGACATTCAAGAACAGCATGTCATGATCACCTCTCCCTCCAAGCACACACTGGTCGATCCAGTGTCAACTGTCTATTGATGACATATGAAGTTCATAAGTGTACTGTAAGGCATCCGAAATAATGGTCATCTACCTCTGTCTTTGAAGTAAACTACTACATTAATTTTCCTGATCTTATTATATCATTCAGTGCAAACTGCCTTGGACCTAAATCATGAATCTGTTCACATAAATCAAAAACAGATGTGCTTATTAATGAATGTCCAAGAAAACAACACAGAATGCAGACTTTTAATGCTGACTTCTGATCTATTTGGAGCTTTCATAACCAACTGTGCAGGGGCGGTGACCTGCTTCTTTATGTACAAATCTTCATTTACAAGCTCTTTGTACAACCAAATTGAACTTAGTATTGAAATGGTTGACACTAAGCTGAGGTCAACACATTTTTTGTTCTTTCTCTATGCACTCGCACGGCAGTTTTGTTTTGATGCACTCTTCTTTCTGGGAAGTGAAGTATTTTTGTGGTCAGTTTTCTGAAAATCTTCAGGTCTTTATTTCAGAAAACAGTTGGAATAGTTTCAGCTTTCCTCTGCATATCTGAGTATCTGTCGGCAATGTTTTTTAGTGAATGTCACTGGCACACTGGAAGAAGACGTTGAAGATCTTGCTCTTTGATGAACCACAACACTCAAGATTTGCATGCTGAGCTAATTCAGTCTTGAGATGGATTTTCTGCATTTTGCTGTTGTTAAATTTAGCAGTTATTGCAGAAAGGCCACTTGACATACGCAAGCACTGTAGTATTCAATGTTAAAATCAGTTCTTTTTTGTGAAGTATTCTGAAAAGTGCCTCTGACAGTGTTATGGACTTGTGTCATTACATCTCTGTACCCAGCAATAGCTTCGAGTTGAGTCTCACGTTTTAAAGCTAAACAGCCTAATACATTATTTCTTTTATTGACATTTTTATTTATTTGATGGTTAGATCTGGCTACAGCACAGATAATCTGAGCGATGTAGATAATCTGCAGGGTGTTTCAAGTTCAGAGCACCAGAAGGATGGTGGGTTTGAATAAATGGTCACAAAACCCATTTCCGAGGATCAGAGATCAGGATTTTGATGCTTGCGTGTGATTGTATGTTACTAAACGTAATCGTGAAAACTGTAATGACGAAAGACTGTTGATGTTTACAACCATTAACGCTTGAGATGTTGCATGAATACCATGGTTCATGTTGTACTTTGGGTTCAGGAAGGTAAAGTTTGTACTTCCATATCAGTTTTTCTATGCTGAGCCAAGGTGTGTGTATTAACCCGTGTATGAATGTATGTGTGTGCAAGTATGTATGAAGTTTCTGTGTCGTTTTTGAAGAATACTGTTTGCTCCAATTGTTTACCGACTCTTAATTCAGATGGATGGCAATAAAACAATGATTGGGAATTGAGATTGTCATCTTCAGTATTTTACTAGGCCTTTATTACAACAACAACAACAAAACTTTTCCAAAACTTTGTCAAAAAGTTTGCTCGCAAATTATTTTTGCGAATCATTTGGTGCTGTGGTCAATGGGTTTTAGTTCGCATAAGAAGCATTTATATTGTTCTATTTCCACTGTCAAGGCGGCAAAAACAGGTTCACCAGCGACTGTTGAACCCTTCCATTGACATTTGCTTTTGCAAAAATAATTCCAGTCATGCTGGATTTGCATAATCTGAAAATAGCTTCTTGTTACAAACTAGCACATATTTTGATTGGACACTTGACCACTGATGTCAACAACAAATGAAGAAGAAAGGGTAAGTGTTTCTTCTTTCTTATAAAAGTTCATAAGCCTATTTATTTGCCATGCTATGCCTGATTAAATGGTTTGTAACATTTTAATATTTGCAGGCTTGTCAGAATGGACAAATCTGCGACACATTTTTGAATGACTGCTTTGGCCTTAAAGGTTTAGTATCAACATCTCTTTGTACTTTTTATGTTAAACTGATTTTTGGATAGTAGAGAGAGCGATGAGATTAAGTATCAAATTATGAAAATTGAAAAAAAAAAATCCAAATCTGCTAATGCCTGTATACATTTTTTTTTAAGCATCATTTTTCAATAAATTTAAAAGGCCTCTTTTACACACAGAGCTCATGGGGCATCCAAATAAAAATGTTCTGGATTATGTTGTGTTAAACAGAATTTCGTTTTATTTGGACTTTAAACAATAAAGTGTTTCAAACCGCTCTGTAGTAATAAAAGGTAGAGTCGGTAAAAGAAATATGGGAGACCATATCAATGATTAGGTGCCACTTAAACAGATAGTTCATCCAAACATCATTCACTCGGTTTCATGTTGTTCCAAAGCTATCTAAATTCCTCTCATCTGCAAAACACGCAAGTACAGCGGAGATCACAATTAGAGAACGATCTATAAATACTTGATTTTTTCTGAAACATTGTTAATCTTCATTGCTCAATTTAAATGGAATATTATCTGTATATACCACTTTTCTGTATATACCACATGTTTGACTAAATATACAAGGCATTTCAACAAAAACTTTATTTTGTGGAAAGCACAGTAGGTTTCTTAGCCATAACTTTGTCGCCAAATAAAATGTTTCCCATCAGACTCAAATTAAACTTGCTCTCATCACTAAAGTGAACTTTGGACCAGTTATTTTCTCTCCACACAACATGCTTCTCAGCAAAGGTGAGCTTAGCCTTTTGATTCTTTCTGCTGATGAGAGGCTTGGTCACTGCAGAGTGCGATTTCACTCCGACTTCTCTTAAACAGGCTGAGACAGATCCTTACTGGCAAGCAATTCCAGCTGCAGTGCTGAACCCATTCCCCATTGAGAGTCTCCACATTATCCTGTCCTCTCATGCATTCGTCTTACTTGGACGACCAGCCTTTTGGGGGGTCTTGAATGAAATAGAGTCATTGTAAACCTGCAATATTCAAGAAACCAGATATTTATCTTGCAATGGCTGAAAGGGTCATCCATTTAGCTTTCATCAGTCACCTTAGAGCGGCCCATCGTCTTACAATCTCAGTCAAAAATTGGAGGAATGCTGACAGTTAAATAGGGTTTGTTAGATAATTAAGGAAATTAGCACCAGGTGCCAAATTAACACCAATAACTTGTATGTATCTGCAAGTGTTCTCTAATTTTGATCAGAGGGATTCTTTTTCAAATATCTAATTTAAGTTTTTCATACTGTGCTTCAGAATACAATTCCTTTATTAATACGTATATGCTTAAAAAACTGCCCTTGTACTCCTGTTAAGATAACTTCAAATAGGACTAAGCAGTGACCTTGAAATTAAGGAAATTATAAGTTGTTCTCTAATTTTGATCTCCACTGTAGATTCACAAACAATATTGGACCGCAATGACTTTCATTATAAAGCCAAAAAAAGAAGAACAATAAAGTCATAAATTCTTTAAAATAACAAACGAGAATAAATAAAGACAGAATTATATTTTTTTTGGTTAACTAGCTACTTTAAAAGAAAAATGAAGGAATAAATTATTGCTCTTCTATTATCTCTTTTTTCACACACAATACAAATCTAAAATTACTAAAACAAGCATTTATGTAATTGGAATTTTTGCCCAAAACTTTAGTTACTAAGATATGCCATGCATAGCTTTTTTTTCAAAGGTATGTGAAAACAGTGCAGTGTGATAAAAATGAAAAAACAAGTGTGACTGTCATTCGCTCCGCTGTTTTAATCAAGAGGATTACATCCCACGTATATGTGCGTATGTGATGCAGAATGTATTCAGTGTGGGATTATCAGATGTTTAATGTGTGTGAGTGGGTCAGAGAGAGAGAGGTGTTCTGTATCTTATACAGAGGAATGATTACATCTTTATCACAGAGTGCGTGTGATCAGTGAGAATCCCTGATTGCACTTGTTGTGTGATTATGATGAATCAATAACTGAAAGCCGGAGTTTTGTGATAGAATGACGTTTGTGAAAGGACATTTACTCACAGACACATCCTGATTCACTCTCCAATCCCTCCCTTCCTAATTTCCTCCTCCACGTTCCTACACACTCTCTCTCCCCGGCTGACTCATTTGCTTGCAAGGGATTAAGCAGGATAGAGAGGGATTACACTTCTTTTTTCCAAGAGGACTTTTCCGTGCTCTGCTATGGAATACCATTCACGTTATTCCTCTGTTTATACCATCATATCTGAGTGAGTTAAAACTGACCGGCATCATGCAAACCCTCTTTAGAAGCTCTTCATTGTGTTAAATTCTAAGCTGGGATCTAAACAGAGAAGACAATCTGAACGTGAGGGAAGAGGGAGGTGAGTGAACAGGATTTGCTACTTAAATCTCTGCCTGGATGTGGGTTTGTGGTTCTTGCTTCCCAGGCTTATCTACGAGGAAGCAACCTGTTCTACAAATGTAGTATGCTGTTTATTTACAGTAATTATTAACCCTTCCTTGTGTGAGTTCCTGGGATGCTCCAGTTGGATTCAGCATTGTTACGTGTAAATTCTAGACATATCCTGCAGTCAACTATCAGATTTGGCTATGCAAATGGACTGAAGTGCAGAAACACTGAGGTAAAACCATTTTTAAAAGGACAGTAACTCTCAGAACGAATATTTGAAAATATGACGTGAAGAGTTTTATATCACTCCCATTTAGTCATAAAGTCTGAAATTAGGTGCACCTGTCTTGTTCAAAAGATATACAAACTAATATCCAGTGTCACCTGCAGTGATCATAACAAATCATGTTAAGAAACATGCTCTTTCTGTTATTGTTATTTAAGTAGCATTTTTAAAATCCAAAGCCACTTAGGGTGCAGTTTTTACCAGGACAGGACCCTTAGAGTAACCTGTACTTAAGTGTTTTGCTCGAGGTCAAAACTGTGACAAGGGCATTCGTGGACTACCTCCATTGTGGGATTTCTGGATTTAAGACCTCTGGGTTATCAGCACTTACTTTTTAACCAATTAATTTTCTTTAATTTGCAAATGTGTCATATCATTCACACGTTTATCCAAAATAACGTATTATACACTAAAAACAATGACAGTCCCTGTGGACCAATGATCTTTAGAGTTCTGACCTACAAGCTTTTGGTTACTAGCCTTGATCTCTACCAGTGTTACTTTTCTGTAAAGGTTTTAAGTGCATATCCAAATCATAATGTCTCATATATTAACCACTAAAGTAAGGTAAGCCTGGAAACATGAATTGTATTTACAACTACAGAAAGTTCTAGAATGCATTTCCCAAAAGCATTGTAAGGCTAAGTAGAGAGATCATCAGTGCCAATGGTTCAACGGTACTTAGGCTTATGGTGCTTTTGTGAAACACAGCTCTGGTTAGAACATCTTATACACACCAGTGAAGAGGATGTAACAGCATAAATATATGAATATAGCAGGCAACAACTGATCAGCAATTATTGAATTCATATGCTCATTCCTGCAGCTGTATATGAGGAGGGTCAGAGCATCATTTTTTCATTCCCTGAACCCCAAAACACTCCAGGATTGACAATGAGACCAGACGTGGAGACTCATCCTGGGTCAGCTCCACTGGAGATGGGAGACAAAGGTATGCTGCTGCATGAGGCCATTTCATTTTGGAAGCTGTCAACTTAATTTTAGTTTTGCTCTGATATTTAACCGCATGCTTATATTAGCACTGTTGTAGCTGCTGAAGTCGTCAATGAGCATCACATATAACCAACAGGAGTTCTGAAGGTTCTTGCATTACATGTTTCAGGCCTGACACAGATCTTGGCTCATGTGATTGCTGAAGTGAGGGGCTCTGTCAATAAAGATATAAATGGAGCTGAACTGTTGTACAGTCTCCTCAACGCCCCCTGGTTGCAGTCCCTACTAAAGGTAGAGTCCATCCTACATACACCTACTAACAGTCAGGGTTCATCTCCTCCAGTAAGGGTTCATCTTCTCCTTTTTTTTCTGCAGGTGTATGAATGTCTACAGAGGCACCTAAAGGGTCCAGCTAGGCCATATCTTTCCTATTCGTCTGGACTCTCTCTACAGGTCAGCTTCATTCTCACTGTCCTTAATTTTTGACATAGTTTGTGCCACTCATACCTTGTAGTATCAGTTCATATTTCCTTGTTGGAGTTCAAAATATGACCTCTAAAGCTTGATCTCTTGGTGTGCCTGAGGACTTGCAAACATTGCAGATTATACCAATCAGAGTCTTTGATTTAAGACCTCTTGACACCATGTGAACATGGCGTTCTTGCTCTGTGACTTTGGGGTTAGGTTTTGGCCTGAATCTGGGGCTTATGATGTCTAGAGTTGGCCTTGGTCTTGGTCTGGTTTGGATCTAGGTCTTAGAACAGGGGTGGGCAACTTCAACCCTCAAGATCCACTGTCAGTCTAATCTAACCAAAGTTTTAGGATGACTTGAAAGTTAGGGGCAGGTGTGATTGATTAGGGTTGGAGCTAATCTGCAGTACAATAAATCTCAAGGGGAAGAGTTGTTCACCCCTGTCTTAAAGGGTCTGTTAGAGGTCTTGGTCTTTACTCCAAATTTTTGTAGCAATGCATTTTCATTTCCTAATAAGTTATGACTCGTGTTTTGTGCACTCTAGATTCTGTCTGATTTGCTAGCAGTCCAAAACCCCTCAAATGAAGCTCGAGAACTGTATGCCCTCCTCAGTCATCCCCACCTACAGGTGAGCATTCTTTCAATAAATACATGTTTTTAAACAGCATGGCGTTTTGAGGGGCATAGTCATTTTCTTAGCCATCACCTTCTTCATTAAAGGTGGAGTAAGCGATTTCTGGTAGCCAATGTTGACATTTGAAATCACCAAAACAAACACGCCCCTACCCCAAAAGGGTCATGCCCCTATTTTGATAGCTCCACCCCACACATATGTATGGCAACGATTAGTTCTGTGAAACAAAGCAAAACCAATGTTACTCACCTATCGAGTAACAAGTTTGTTTTGGTACTCGGCCCCGACTCGTTTTCTAAAGCGTTTTTGAAAAAAATGCATACCCCACCTTTAAAGAACCTTTCTAAAGTGTAAGGCCAGGCATTTTTGTAGTGTTTCAGGGCAGACATTATGGGCCAGTAAATGCTGATAGACACTGTTGTTGTGCCTTTTAATTAGAAACCCCTTCCAATATTCAATTAGTTGTTTGGAATATGTTGTCAATCACAGAAATAACAGAAACCACATGTATTTTTCAGGCTCTTCTCTCGGCTCATGACACAATAAGTTTGAGGGACTATGAGCCAGATCTGCCACCGCTGCCTAAAGACCTGCCAGAAGATGAGGAAGCCATGAGGATTGTTTGCTTGGTCAAAAACAATCAACCTCTGGTGAGCATGACCAGTAAAAGGAGTGGCAGGCAAATCTAAGGCTTGCTTTTACTAACCTGTGATTTATTTTGACTCTTTCAATGTACGTTACTGGAGCCTGTCTTTCAGATCAGCATAGCAACAAGGTTCAGTGATAAAGAATGGTTAAAAACCTTGTTGCTTCGGAAGAGTTTTAGACATGAGTTTTTTCCTCCTATATTTCTTATGTTTAAGATTGTTAATTTCTTATGCTCACTAATAGCTGACATTGTCAAGTGTTCTAGTAAAAGTGTTTCTGGTAACTTTGAGCTGTGTGTTCTCATGGATAGACCGGAGCTGGTAGAGAGTTTCAAAGCCACTGGGACACTTTAAGGCATGCAACCCACTGTGGACACTTCTCAGCTGGGAGACGTCTGGCTGGAGGCTTAGATGCCATGTTGGATGGTTCCACATCCACCAAGACTCCTGCATCCCCAAGCGTTGTTGCTCCCACCACTGTACACCACTGCAACACTTTGGGCAGTTGCCACCAGAACAAAACATTATGGAAACAGAGCCTCAGTTCATCCACCCCTTGTGTCTGTAGCTCTGTTGTGATTGGTAAGGACCAAAACCCTGTATTTGGAGGTTCACATTATTACATTCATCAAGATTTGCGAAAAGCATTATCTCTGCTGAAAGCATTATCTAATTAATGTTCTTTGTCTTCTTGTCTTCATCCATTTCACCATTCATTTCTCATTCTTTCTCTGAAGACAATTTGATTGACAATTTAGACAGTGGGGACCAGAGTGATTGCAGTTCTATGCTACATACATTTTCCCAACTGTCCCCATCATCTTGCTGCTTTCATGCTTCAAATCCTCCTCCAAAACCTTCTAGAACCACCCCTCACGCCCGAACCGCTCCCCCAAGCCCAATGCACTGTCATAGGGTAAGAGAGACCATCACATGCTCCCATACAAGGCCGGCAAAGGAGGAAGGTCTGAATGAATTGCGGAATACATTGCAGCAGGCCACCAGCTGCATGGAGCACAGTTCTGAAAACGTCCACCTGCTTGGTGAGAGGATGGCCGCAGCTACCGAACGCATATCTGAGAGCGTGCAGGAGAATTCTCAGGCTTTGGCGATGCTAACGCATGTAGTGGAGAAGCTCCAAGAGCTAGTATCCACGAGCAACACAACTTCAGAATCACCACATGGCACAGAGACTGCAAGGAGAGTGGTTAACCGGATGGGTAGCAGATCGCTCAGTGTTCCCAACAGTCCAGCTATTCCCTCATCCTCTCGCTTTTCTCATTGTCCTTCTGACTCCTCTTCATCCTCTTCTTCTTCATCTGCCATCACTTTGCTGGAACAACCAGTGCTATCAAAGGGGAAATCCCTTAATGCCAAAACAAATCTATCACCTTCTTCTCAAAAGAGACAGGTTGATGTACAGCACCGGATGACCAATGGCTCCTTGACATCCAGCCCTGCCCAAAACCGCAAAGTGAACAGCAGTGCATTTAGATGTTTCTTTAGCCAGAAGAAAAAGAAAAAGGAATAAGGCCACTTCCACGTTTCCATGGTTATGAAAACCCTTTCATATTCTTGCTGTCTCAAGCATGCAGGTCTTTCAAATCTTTAATATGTGTGTATTCATCTAATATGTCACCACCGGTCCTTGATGTTACCATTGTCACTTTAGGGCTTGTCCAACCCTTTTTGAGAGTGGTGTTTTTTGTTTTTTTGTCGGTCATTCTCCATTGGTTTAACATCTCCATGACAGTCAGTTCTCATGTCATCATTTCTCTTCTTAATTATTTGATTTTTTTAAAAGATATTCTTTATCCTCATGTAACATTGCAGTTCAGTTTGTCATTGAACATTGTTCCTGGCGTTTTGTGCTTAATTCATATCAAATAAAACCTTATAGATATTTGGATTGACACCTGCTTTCTTCGAACATACAGGGAGCGACAATCAGGAGAGATGATGTGACAGGGGAAATATACATTGCTCGGGTTATACATGGAGGACTGGCTGACCGCAGTGGTGAGGGTTGCCTGGCTGTACTGTTTTTCTGTACTGTTTATCCCTCCTTTCTATTTGTGTCTCTGATATGCCATGCTCACAAATTTTATACACTCTGTGTCAGTATTACTTCTCATGGAGTCCTGTTTCTTGTCTATGTGCTTCTTGTTGCAGGTCTCTTGCATGCTGGAGACAGGCTGGTGGAGGTAAACGGTCATCCTGTGTTTGGACTGGAACCAGAACAGATTATACAAATTCTGGTTAGTACACATATACTCTCATATTATATGTTGGTCCACAGCATGGAATTCTGTTACACTTGCGTGCCTCATTCCCATGCGGGTCATGGCACCAATGTCAAGTAAAGTCACTTTTATAGCTTTAGATTGATCTGTATTGATTGTGTCAAAGTGGTTTCAGCTATGGAAACTCAACTATAGAGATTGCTGTATTCAGATTCTACTGTAAAGCAGCTCTAAAGGACAACAGTGTCATTATTTAGCTCAAGTCAGTTCAGTGCTGGTTCAGTTCAGATCAATAATAGTGTGAAGTTTGTCAATTTGAAACAAGTTTTCAGCTATAAGCAGTTCTACAAAAGGTAGCAATGTCATTAGCCAGTTCAGTGTCGATTCAATTCAGTTCAATACCAATGTCAGTGTTGCAATATGCAATTCAGCTGTAAAGTAGTATTTCATTTAATGGGAAGTCTGTGATCAACAAGTAATTTATATTAAATCAACAATATTTATAAAGTTTTGTGTCTTCATTTCCTACCACAGGCCCACTCACATGGAACCATAATGTTTAGGGTGGTTCCCATCACTGACAGGCCAGTCAACAACCAGACCATGGTGAGTTATCAAACGTCAACACTACATCCATACTACTTTATAATCTGTACTAGTCTAGATCTTTCACTAGATCATAACCAGTGTACAGCAGGAATAGCATGAAATGCCCAAATTAGCTACTTTAGTTCTATATGAAAAACAAAAAGGCAGGAAGTGTGCATCCAGTTCCCTGAATTAAACTGGGTAACAGTAGTACAGTATAGGGAGCAATTCTCACTATTAACTAGCTGCTTATCAGCATTGCTTATTATTAACATATTGGATGTTTATCTATTAATAAGCAGCAAATTAGGAGTTTATTGAGGCAAAAGTCATAGTTAATGGTTTACTAATGGCGAGAATTGGACCTTAAAATAAAGTGTGACCTTAAACAGTATATTTGGCTCACTGGGAATTTTAAAAAGAACCAAATAGGATCGTCCTTGTTGTCACCAATATATATTACTATTTTATTCAACCACATGTATCACAGCAACTAGTGAAACAATGACATACACTGCTTAATTTTCCCAAAATGTTCAGCACACAAAATTCCAAAATGCAACGCATATTCCTTGACCTTCAATTTGCAGTATGATGAATGTTCCAGAAGTAAAATCAGCTCATCTTTTTTAATATTTATTTGATTATACTAACAAGAATAAAAACATTTTATACAAACTTGGAATAAAAAATACAAAATAACTTCTTCAAGAACATTATTAGATTCCAATTATGCATGTAGAGAGGCCATGTGACAACACACTGGCCTAATAATGTTTGACGTGTCTATTAATGTTGCTGACTGTTTCATTTTTTATAGTAGTGTATAGGCAGTGTAAGGTTTAGATGTGTGTGCATCTATCAGCTGTGAATGTGCATGATGTTTTTAATGACTTTGCTCTCTTCACAAGCTGTATGTGCGTGCCATGGTGGACTACAATCCCCACGTGGACCCTTCCATTCCCTGCGCAGATGCCGGCATGGTGTTCAGGAAGGGAGATATCCTGGAGATTGTGGATCAGTCAGACACTCTCTGGTGGCAGGCTGTAAAACTACCCAGTATCTCTGCCTGCGCTGGCCTCATTCCGTCCACCAGCTTGCTGAATAGGTCAGTTCTAAGTAGTCGGGGGTTAAAGGTCGGTGACAGAATAATTACACATCTGCATAGGCTGTGTGATGATGTGATGAGATTTGGCAGCTGACTTGAATGTGATGTGAGATTATGCTGATAATCACTGCCGGCCCCAATTTTAAACCCCAAATGTGACTGTGTGTGCATTTTCTAGGAAGCAAAAAGAGTTATGGTGGGCCCAGCCTTATCATCCTCACACTTGTGTCAAAACCTGTGAGTAAACAGTATTTGCAGTTATTGTTTTATATGTGCGTTTAATCAATATATTTTTAATTCAGCTATTTTGTATTGGCTATCTTTTGTTTCCATGCCAACCTGCAGTGAGCACAGTGGACGAAGGTGAGCATTTAGTCGAGTCTAGAAATACACTGGCTTGTAGGTTACAATATTCACATTGCCCACCAAAATAGACTTACAAGGAGTTTAGCAGAAGTGTGGGTGCAGAAAATATGGTAAAAATGCACTACAAACCTTTTTTTAAATAATTATTATAGTTTCTAACATTGTAACTATTTATCAACAAAGTCTTTTGCATTGTAGGCTTTTATGAATCTTGGAAAATGTTGGTGTGATCTAGCCACCCAATACATCTTTTGTGGTTTATGCAAGTTCCATACACAGTAACATGAACATAAACAACACTTTATATTCAGTAAATCCAGTTGATTTACTACACTACTGTTCAAAAGTTTGGAGTTGGGAAGATTTGATTTTGAAATAGGCTGCATTTAATTGATTTATTTGATCAAAATACAGTAAAAAACAGATATATTGTGAAATATTATTACAATTTAAAATAAGTGCTTTTTATTGCTTTTTTATTTGTGATTCATTCCTGTGATGCTAAGCTGAATTTTCAGCAATTCTTCAGTGTCACATGATCCTTCAGAAGTCATTTTAATATACTGATTTGTTGCTCAATAAACATTTCTTATTATCAATGTAAAAAAAGTAGTGCTGCTTAATAATTTTGTGCAAACACTGCTTGTGCATGCAGAGTGAGACAGACCGACCTTAGTCTCTGATATCTTTCTTTTTTCTCCTTTTTTCTTTTTTTAACAGAAGATGACATGATTGCCATAGATGAAAAATGTGTAGAAGCAGGTACATTTTCTTGCCTGATTTAAATGCATATTAAAAGCTTAGCTATATAACGCTAGTTATACTTATACATATATGTGTTTTTCTTTCCTCATGCGCAGATGAGGAGGAGTTTGAATCTGGTAGGTATGTCCTAAAGATATCAGGAGAAACATGTACTGAATTCAGATTTAGGGTCAATGTTTCCATCATTAACAGAACTGCCCCTGACCTGAACTACAGAAACAACTAGATTTAAGAAATATTATGGTATTAAAGATGAAGTATGTCACAGAAGACTGCGGCAGTAAATACTGTAAATGAATTGCCTCTGATAACTTTTGTTCCTGTTTCCTTCATGATGATTCATCAGAAGAGCTAAAGGATGGTGAGTGTATATAACTCATCACTGTAGAAATCATAAAGTTTAATATTGATTGCTGTTGCTGATTTGATTTTTATTTCATTGAATCATTGCTAATTATTCTTTGTTTGTTAATTGATGCATTGAATGAATGAATGAATGAGGCATTTATATAACTGTGAGGCATTAACTGTGTCTTGTGTTGTGTTTCAGAGGAGAGTGAATTTAACACCAATATTGAAGGGATTTACCTGAGTGAGTGACTCTCAGTTATTACAGAAATTACTGGTTTATGTTTACTACAGCAGATTTACGGAAGACCATTTCTGCCACGGACCATAAAAATGGTCAAAGCTAATTACAACTTTTTATCTCACAATTTAGACTTTTTCCCCACAATTTTAAGAAAAAATTCTTGCAATTCATAGTTCATATCTCTCAATTCTGCACCTATATGTCACAATTCTGACTTTTTTCTCCCTGAATTCTGAGTTTACATCTTTCCACAATGGAATAAAAAAACAAAAAAAGGCAATTTTATCTTACAAGTCTTATCTTACAAAGTTTATATTTCAAAATTTGGACTTCTCAGAATTGCCAGTTTATATCTCAAATATGCAAGTCAACTGTAAGATAAAATGTGCAATTATCTTTTTTTTTTTTAAATATCCAATGGCAGAAATGGGCTTCCATGACATTTAAATGGTTCACAGCATCCCAAACATTGACTAGATGAAGGCAACTTTGGTTGGTTTTGGTTTAGCTACATACTGATAAAAAAACATGTATAGCCTGAATGCACTGTAAGTCGCTTTGGATAAAAGCGTCTGCTAAATGCATAAATGTAAATGTAAATGTAAAGCTACGACTTTGTTGTAGATACCTACATTTTGCACATATGAATGATTTAAATGAATGAATATTGACCAGTCAGGTAGAAGATGATAAAAAAAAGCTGTCATTTTTTTAGATGTTAGATTGTAAAATCATTATTATATATTACATGCATTAATTATATTACATTTAAATAATAAATACAACACTTATCCACTAACTTTCTGTTCCTGATTCTGCAGCATCATATGATTCTTTGCGTTTATGATTGTGCTTTTATTCTGTGTGCGTGTATTGTGTGTATGTCAGCTGGTTTTCGACGAAGTCTGCGTCTCTGTCGCCGATGGAGAGGTCAGGCATTTGGAACGTCCCAGTTCTACACCCCACGCTGTCCCACGAGCTGTTACAGTTCACTGGCCAACCCGTATGAGGAGGTGGTGCGCTACCAGCACCATCCAGAGCACCCACACCGCCTCATAGCTCTGCTGGGTGAGTGTGTCTCACGGGGCTAAAATCAGTCAGCAAAATACACATATTACCTTGTAGATCTTGTACAGCTTACTGTAGCTGCGTCCCTGCCTGCACATTATCATGTATGTTCTGAAACAATATTCTGCCGTCAGGTCCGTCTGGGGTCGGGGTAAATGAGTTACGCAGGAGGCTAATTGAGATCAATCCCAAGGTCTACCAAGGAGCCGTTCCCCGTGAGTTTCATTCTACAAATATGACTTTGTGTGATATAACTGTACATATGTAAAAGTGTACATGTGTGCTGATTTTGAAGTTGACTTTCATTTCCACTTAGATACCACAAGGCCACCTCAATGCCATGAGGAATCTGGCAGAGAATATCACTTTATCAGCCGAGAGCAGTTTGACACCATGGTCTGCAATCACAGGTGGTCTAAATATACTCTGCTGTGCATAAACAGATAATGTTTCCAGATTTACCATGTTTTTGGGGATTGTATAATCTATTGTTTTGTGATCTTAAGTAGGTCTGTGACCCTTTTCTTTCTTTCTTCCCCAGGTTTATTGAGTTTGGAGAGATGAGAGGTCATCTCTATGGCACTAGCATGGATGCGGTTAAAGATGTTTTGGCGAGTGGGAAGATCTGTGTGATTGACATTGAGCCATATGTGAGTTTCTCTTGGAAATATATTCATCTGTTGTTATTAGTGGCTGTTTGATAAGGTGTATTGCTAATATTTTGGGTTAATAAACCCTCAAAGGGATAGTTCACCCAAAAATGAAATTTCTGTCATCATTTACTCACCCTCAGGTAGTTCCAAACCTGTAAGCATGTATTTGTTCTGCTGAACACAAAGGAAGATATCCTGAAGAATGTGGGAAACAGAGCAGTTCTGGGGCACCATTGACTTTCATAGTATTTTTTATTCCTACTATGGAAGTCAATGGTGCCCCAAAACAGCCTGGTTACAAACTTTATTTGTTTACAATAATTGTTTAATAAGAATAATTGTCATCTCTTCTGGATTACACCTGACTTGTTCTGATGCTTTACTTTGCTTTCTATGTTCTTGATCTCCAGGCATTAGGGTCAGTGAGGACTGAGGAGCTGAGGGCGTATGTCATCTTTATAAAGCCTCCTACTGTTGAGCAGATGAAATGCACACGAATGAATTCGCATATAATCACAAATTACTACACCAGCCGACCTTTTAAGGTGAGCTAGCATCTTTACCTCTGTCCACTCAATTTATTTTTTACCTTTCGATTTATGGTTAGTGTCTTAAAAGTACAGTATTTCCATTAATCTGTGTATTTTCTCTCTCTTGAGACAGGATGAAGATTTTCAGGAGATAGAAGATGCAGGACGCAATATGGAACAGCATTACTGTCAGTTCTTTGATCATGTGATAGTAAACGACGGCCTGCAGGCCGCATGTGTGCAGCTGCTGACCGCGGTGAGGAGAGCTCAGGATGAACCGCAGTGGGCACCGGCTGCATGGATCAGACCAACTGACCAGTCTTAATATGAAGAGCTCAGGGATACTAGAGGAGAGCGGATGAGCATGAATATGCAAATAAACTTTCTTTTCACCTTTTTTTTTTTTGGTGAGAATAATGTGTTTTTTCTGTAAAATGCTAGTCTGAATGCAAAATGTTTACATTTTTTCAGATGTCAATCTTTTGTTCGCCCTTGTGAAAAAATAAATAAAACCTAAACATTTATTAAGCTCTCCAAAAGAGATTTGGTATTTTTGAGCACTCTTAATCCATTTTAAACTGTATTTGATTGTGAGGATTTTCAGGTCTGGATTGACGAGGCGTTAATCAGAAGAACAGAACTAACGTCACTGGAGTTGATGTGTTTATGGAACAGTGGCATTTCCATCTGAAATTGTAGAAATTAAACTTTTCACACCTAATGTTATGCACATGCCGTTTTAATGGTTTTCCATTAAAGTCTATTCATAAAAAACAGGTGCTTCTATATTAAGGTAACACCACTAGCATTAAAATTAATGACTGTTTTTTAAATGTAAATTATATATATATATATATTTTTTTTTTTTTAATAACTGAACGTTTTACTAATTTCAGTCAAAAATACAGTTATAAATATTTATCAAAAACATATATATATTTTTTTTAAACTTGCGTATTTGACACATATTTTCCTGCTCTTGAGACTTTCTTCAAAAATAATTGTAAATAAAAAGAATACGATATAATGGGATAGGATCATATAGTCTTTCTGATATGATTTCCAGCCATATGACTTGCCCTTTTACACGTATAATTACGTTCTGAATTGCTGCGCGCCTCTAGTACGTACAGTACGTCAGGGAAGTTAGACACGCCCACCCGTCTCCAACATCAACAATAGACAACGTGCAAAACAAAATCTCAGACCACAAACGACATGAAAATACAAAGATAATTTTTGCTCAGTAATTAACTCGACAAAGCTTTTATTATTCAACTCCAAAGAATGGATACGGAAGCAAAGGTTTGTTACGTGCTTAAATGAGAAGCATGGTGTTCTGTACAGTTTGTTTGTTGGCAAGCTACTTCATCCTTTAGTGTGCATGTTCAGAGCTGTTGTTTAAATATTATTATTATATTATATGATTGTATGTAGGTTCCCAGCACAAGGAGAAGAGATCTCCCTCCCATTCCTCACGGACAGAGGGTAAGCCATATCCTGTGTGTTTGTTTCTTCTTGTTATGCCTTTGAGCTGTTGTTGATAAGCCTTTTCATTTCTTTTTAATTTTACTGAGTACAAGCTTCACATTGACAAACACAACAGTAGTCATAAAGGTAAACTCTGAGAGTGAGATGCTTTTGCTCCCCCTGTAGGTTTGTAAATGTTGAGGACTAGGCTTTCTGGGTTTATCCATTTAAATCTGTTTAACCCTCTTACATTATGCTTTAAACCAAAGACTATAGAATATATAGTCTGGATTGAAGTAATACTATATTAATGCAATAATAAATACAGTCAGTACTAGGGTGAACATGTACATTTGGATCTCAGAAGATAAATCTACTTTATTTATTGGTAAAAGGGTTAGTTGAGAACTGCCTAGATCATATTTGACCCCTAAATCAAGGAAATTAATCCTAATTTGGGGGCTACTAAGTTTTAAAAATATATATATTCTTACATTATTTTCATTCCATTTAAGCATAATTCTCATTTAAATTTTCATTAACGTGATGCTTCAAGTTGATCAAAAGTGACAGTAAAGGCATTGTAAAAAAAGTTTCTATTTCAAATAAATGCTGTCCTTTTCAACTTTCTATTCATCAAAGAATCCTGAACTGAATACTCATCAAGGCTGCATTTATTTGTTTTAAAATACCGTTCAAATAAATACATAAGTAAGTAAGGAAGTAAGTGGTGGTGGTGTGTTTATGTCAGAAGGTTGAGTAACAGTATTTGATGGTGACTCCTGAGTAGATCCCCTTTACATAATCCTGCTGCTTGGCAGATGCTCGTCTCAGATTTAGACTCACATTAATCCTTGCTTTAAGTGCTCAGAGATGTTTGTTTGTACATGTTCCTTGTGTTCCCCCTGTACTCTTGAGTGGAATGGCGAAAAAGCCGACGGTAAGCTTTGTTAGACACAATATACAAATGTAGAGCCCTCAACAGGTTCAGCATCTGATGCTTGAGTTTCATTGGAACTGTTTATTGCTAACCTAATATTACTTTTTGACATTTTAGCGGGGACCACGAGCACTGCCATCTATGCCAAGGTAAGATCACCTAGCAGATCAGATGTTGTTTAAATTGTAATTGTTTTATACAGGGAAGTCATATGCTCTTCTTTTCCTTCCTCTTTCTTCATTATACCTTCAAACGCACAGTCAGGACACAGCAGGTGAGTGTTTCTCTTTGAAAAAAAATTCACATTTGAGATCTCTTGATCCAGTCTTATTATGTATTTGAGTTGGTAATAATGTTTAAAATTTTATGATGTGTCTGTTAGATTGATTTTCCTTTATGTTTCAAGTTAAAATTGCCGTTTATTGGTCAGTTAACATTAGATTATATAATGAAGCTCTTCTGTTGTCCTTCAAAGAGGAGATTCCTGCTCCAAAGAGTAGGAAAAAGAAGGCCAAGAGGGATGTGGAGAGTGTGGATGAACCTGATGGTGAGTTTAGGTGATATAAGCAGCACATATGATAGGAGAGAGTGGGGCTAGTTGTCATAAGGGTTAAATCTCAGAAACTGTAAGGTCAAAAGTCCAATGACTTGTTTCAAACCAGTGTTATTTTAGTATCATTGATATATTATTATAGTTTTTGTTAATATTTTGAATTAGATTTTATTTAAATAATAATTTTACTTACAATTGTAATAATTTTACTGGGGAACTTTCTGTTTGTTTTTGTCATTTTAATTAGTTTTTATATGATTTTTTAGTTATAAATTTTAGTTCATTTAATTTGATTATTTCAGTACTTCAAATTAAACTACTTTTTATGGTTTTAGTCAACTATATTTTTCAAACACCATTTTAAAACTATCATAAATTAGGATGCTTTTGTCATATCCTTCAAACCATATTTTTTGTAATTTGTGCTATAACTGTTGGTAAACAGATAATAAAATTGTTTATGAACAAATATAATATGGTTTGATGGCAAATGGTTTGATATTTTTGTATTTAGTCTTTTAGATTTTTACTGTTTCATTGATTTGTGCTTGATAATTATTAAAATATTTAACTTTATTTTATTTTTGTCTTTAAACTGCTATTCATTGGCAGGTTCCCATTTTGGAATGTTGGTGCAAAAGTGCTTCTAAACTATTGAGTCTTTAATAATGCTGTCAAATGATTAATAGTGATTAATCGCATCCAAAATAAAAGTTTTTGTTTACATGATAATATATGTATGTGTACCGTGTATATTTATTATGTAGAAATGAAATACACACACATACAGTATATATTTTGAAAATACTTTACATGTGTATATTTATATAATTTATATTATGTATAAATATATTTAATATACAAATATAACATAATTTTCTTAAATATATACATGCATGTGTGTGTATTTATATATACATAATAAATATAGACAGTACACACACATATATTATGTAAACAAAAACTTTTATTTTGGATGCGATTAATCGTTCGACAGCACTAGTGACAACATCTTCCAGCAGAGTCTGGTTACTAGACCTTGCAACCAGACAAAGTTAACTGCTTGGTATCACCTGTAGAAGCATGGTGTGCATGTGATGAGTTTTTTTCACCCTTGACCTTTGTAGAGAGTGGAATGGAAATGGGAGGGCTTACCAGTCGCAGACAGTCTGAGTGTCAGGAACCTTTGACCCCAGAACCTGTGGACAATCCACCACAAAGGAGGAAAAAGAAGAAGAAAGCACAAGCAACTGGTAGAAACACTGTTCAAAGCCATGTCCTGTTCACTACAACTCATTTGATACCTGTAGAGGTGGCATTTTATTAACATAGACGCCCCAGAAATAATGCTGATTTGCTCTTACTGGTCAGATGTAGAGGGAGATCAGACAGACCTGGTGTCAAATGGAGATATGGTGGATCAGAATGTCGAAGAAGAGGTGACGCGCAAACCAAAAAAGAGGAAGTAAGTCTTTTTTTTAACCTTAAACAGGTTATTGAAAGGTTCCAGGTATTTTTAATGCACCACTGATGTGTCGTTTTTTATGAAAACTCTATTGGATTTAATTTGTCATTTAGCTAACACGTTCTATTTCTTTCTTTCTCCAGAGTGAAACCTAAAGTAACAGAAACACAGTCCAACAACGAATTGGACATAGAGGATGATGATATCATCACAGACCCCCAGGTGCCTGTCCCCCAGCATTCCTTGTTCTCCGCTCCCCAAGGCCAGAGCCAGCCTGTGGGGAAGGTTTTTGTGGAGAGGAGCCGTAAGTTTCAAGCAGAATAATGTGTATATGGTGTGCAGGTGTTTGCTTAAGACTGTTTGCTTGTTCATACATTGCAACTTTTGACATCTAAACATTTCAGTATTTCTAAGGTGAAGTTGTTTGTATGCAAGGTACTCTTTACATCATGAAATGAAGGTGGAGTGACCATGTATCTTTGGTGGCAGGTCGTTTTCAAGCAGCTGAGCGAGTGGACCAGTGGAAGGCCAGTAGCCCGATGGAGCAGAGCTTTATGGACAGCCGCTCAGTGTGGACCACTAGAGATGTCTCCTTGAGACTGCACAGCGGCTTTAGGTTTGCTTTCAACATCTGGTTTTAAATGACACTTTAATTTACAATTTGTTCAGATCTGTGCAGTTGCTTTAGACTTCAACTTAAAGGGGTCATGAACTGACTTTTTTTATGTTGTACTGTTCTCTGAGGTCCAATTATAATGTTATCAAGATTTTTACATCAAAAAGCATCATAAATTAGAAGTAGTAGGCTATTTTCTGTCCTGTTTTTGAGCCCCCTCATCAGAACGCTCTGTTTGAATAGGTGTGGCGGATTGTAGACTCGGAAGTAAACGCCCACTGCTATGATTGGCTAACAGCTGTGTATTTTTGACAGCTTACATACTTCACAGATGGACGCTGCTGTCATTTAGGTCAAAAACACATAAATGCTCAGTACATATCAAATGATCTGTAATAACTAGGGGTGTGCGATACTGCAAATTTTGGTATCGATCTGATACCAAGTAAATACAGGGCCAGTATCGCCGATACCGATACTTGTCATTTAAAAAAACATACATTTAAATGACCAACAACAATTTAAGAAAATTTACAATAACTAATGTTGATATGACTAATATTATATTCACCTAAAAGCTACGTGGATATTATTTGCCTTTCTAAAAGGACTTTGCAGGCAGTAGCAGTAGCCCAGTAGCCCAGAACATGAAAGCAATGCACAGTTTCATGTTAAGTATTTTCCTCCCATAAAAAAGAGTTATACATTTTTTTACGTGGCTTAATAAATTAAGAACGTAAAATACAAAACTTACAAGTTAGCAGATGTGCCCAGAATATGAAAGCAATGCTCAAAGTTTTCACATTATGCATTTTCCTCCCATAGAAAACCATTATAAAGAAAAGTTTAAAGTAAGTGGCTTATTGAATGAAGACAGTGATATGAAAAATAACTATTAAACCATAACTCGTTTATTATTGATA
Source organism: Schizothorax lantsangensis (assembly GCA_027422415.1). Lineage (NCBI taxonomy): Eukaryota > Metazoa > Chordata > Actinopteri > Cypriniformes > Cyprinidae > Schizothorax > Schizothorax lantsangensis. The sequence continues at coordinate 28,132,623 of CM049853.1, read as the reverse complement.
GGACTTTCGTATGTACTGTATTTTCTGTTTATTTTATACATACTGTAATAGTTGTTTGTTATTATTGCAATAAAAGAAACTGATATGAAAAGGCCAAATTCGGTATAGTTTATAAAAAAATATATACTATGAATGTACAGGTAAGCAGATTAACCCAGAACATGAATGCAACATGCTGAATTTAATTTCCTCTCATTGATAACAATATAAAAACATTTAATATGGTGTAATGGGGGAAGACAGTGATAAAGACCAAATAAATAAGAGACTAAATTCAGTATACAATTTGATAAAGGGGTGGTTGACTGTTTTTTTTCTAGGCTTGATTGTGTTTATGGGGTGCAGTCTAACATGTGTTCATGCTTCGTTATTTAAAAAACGCATTATTTTTCACATAATTTACCTTTATCACACCACTCTGTCCCTTCTAGGAAAACGTCGATTTATTTCCTGTTTTTATGAAGCCCCTCCCTCGATGGGCAGATTGGTTAGCTGGCTCAGTGTGTTGTGATTGGCTAAACCGCCAAGTGTCGTTTTGGCATTGAATTGTAAACTGGTGTTGTCTTATTTATCAGTTTGAGCCCGATTGATAATATTAGCTGTGCAAGCACGGCTTTAGGTATGTTTGTTTGTTGTTGTCTAACGAGAAAGTTTTGAGTTTTAATATACTGAAAAGCGTATGTATAAGGCTTATCATAGGTGTGAAAATTTGAATTTGTTATCTCTCTCTCAGTGTGTGTGTGTGTGACAGAGCGTGTGCAGAGCAGGCGACGTGAGGAACAGTTTATAACTGTTGTTTTAGGACATTGAGTTTGAAACTTGTGAATCAAGATTCGTTAGAAGACAGAATCGTTTCATATATGATTTTTTAGGTGCACCCCTAATTTTCTGAAACAGCGCAGCATGGCCTCGCCCCCTTCGTTGATGTTCCCGGGGGCGGGGTTTATCTGGGTCCGTGACGTTCAGACCCGGGAAGTAACTCGTTGTAGTCCCTTATGTATTTGCCATTAAAAGGCAATATCTCCGTTTGCATTGAACTTTCAGCGCTTTTGCAAATGTTTATGCAAACAGCAACATTACACACTAACTAACGTTAAAAAAGTGAAATCCAATCAACCACCCCTTTTAAAATATAATATGTGGCACAGCTGAGCCCAAAAGTACGAAAACCTGCTAAATTACACGAAGCATTTTACATAGAAACTGTTTTTCAAAACATTTAAAGTGGTAACATGAAGAAATAATATTCAAAGGCCAAACTAGTATACACCTTACAGTGATACTGATAAAAAGAAAATTCGGTATATTATAAACAATATGATATGTGAAGGATTTCCTTCCTCCCCTTTTCATTTCTTTTGTAGCTCGGAATTCCATCTCTCACTGTGCCAAAAGTCCGCTTGGATCACATGATGGCAGACAACAAACCAGGTAGCAGGGGAGGAGCAGTGTTTGCAACGTATCTCATGTGAAAAGAGCGGAATATACACCCAGTGTTCTTTGTTAAATGTAAACCCGATGTATTAAGTTATAGGATAAAAAATTAACCGAAAGTATTGATCATCAGGCTGTATCATCCGATACCAATACCAACGTTGGTAATACTACATATTAGGATCATCCGCCCACCCCTGTAATAACATACAAAGTAAATAAAACAGTTCTAACTTGTGTTGCAACATACCGTTCCAATATAGTCGGCACAGTGTCTAGCTTTCTGAAAATCCTGCGTCAAATTGCTGTTTGTAACAAATCTTAAATGAAGTGAACAGGACTTTTTTTTTACTGACGCGGTCTGGAATTTAATTAAAAATGAAGTTCATCCACTCTTTCCTAGTTGGGATAAAGGAAGGCAATGCAAAGACTTTTTTTCCACTACTTGATGCACAGCATTGTTTTCTTCGGTGCCATCTTTATTGTTGTGCTTGCGCACCTTTAATACATGCTGTGGGCGGTGCTAAACAGGCAGCGATGCAGAAGCAGGCGTTGATCATCTTCTGCAGAGGCGGTTCAACTATTACATCATAAAGTGGCACATTCCATGTCGTTTTGGCAGACTTTCAATTTGTTTTAGACTAACAAGAAAGTTTTGATTCTGAAAATGATTTTTTTAAAAAAAATGCAAAAGATCAAGGGAATTGTTTCTCTGTTCAACCCCTTTATTTTTGATTAAATGGGTCATTTTATGCTCATAGAATTTACCTATGTATGAGAACATAATGTGATCGTTGTTATTATTTCTTTAGTTGGATACACATGAAATAACATATTCAGTTTGTAATATTTAATAGTCAGCGATTAGTATTTAGATTTGTGATGTTGTGCGAACATATTACATAGTTTTTTGTGGAAAATAAAATGATTAAAAAGCTTTGTAACATTTTCCTCATAAACATAATGTGATCAAAATATTTTTTATAAATACACTACACAAAATATTTTTTATAAATACACTACTGTTCAAAGTGCCAAAGCCAAATTTTCAGCAGCATTAGTGTTACACAATCCTTCAGAAATCATTCTAATATGCCGATTTGGTGCTCAGGTAACACACTTGAAAACTGTTGTGCTGCTTAATATTTTTGTTGAAAACATGATACTTTTTTCAGTATTCTTTGATGAATAAAGTTCAAAATAATAGCACCTTTTTTAAAACAATGTTTTTGTAACATTATAAATCTCTTTACTATCACCTTTATCAATGTATTGCATACTTGCTGAGCAAAAGAAAAAATCTCACTGACCCCCAGACTTTTGAATGCTGAAAGACTGTTTTCTAAACCTTGACTGTTGTTACTGCACAGGGTGATTGGCCTGTTTTCTCATGGCTTCCTGGCTGGTTATGCTGTATGGAATATCATTGTGGTCTATGTTTTGGCTGGGGAACAGATGAGCACTCTTTCCAACCTACTCCAGCAGTATAATACCCTGGCCTACCCCGCACAGTCCCTGCTCTACCTACTGCTGGCCCTCAGCACTGTTTCTGCCTTCGACAGGTGAATCACCAAACCATAATGCCATTTCACATGAACTAACACAAACAAAAGTCCAGTACACAGTTGCCATAAATATTTGTAGATGCCTGAGCCCTTGAGATTAAACTAAACTAACTACTTTGATCTCTCTCCAAACAGGTTGAATGTTGCCAAAGCCGCTACGGCGATGAAGAGTTTACTGACCCTCAGACCTGGGGCACTTGCTTCCTTCTGTGAGTTTATCACATTTCTGTCAAAAAATTAATTTATGTACTTATATAGAAGCCATATATGAAAACAGCAATGTTTTAATGTACACCTTTTCTGTTTCAGTGTACTTTTCTGCACTTGTTTTATCATTAAGCCAGCAGATGACGAGTGATCGCATCAATCTCTATAATCAGTACTCCAGCTATAATGTAACACTCTGGTAAGACCCTCTCATTAGAGCATGCTGGGTAAATGCTGTACAGTAATAAGAGCCGAGCGGTTGTTGTGTCTCCTCTCAGGCAGCCGGGCTCAGAGCGCAGTATCCTTTACCCCTGGATCATAGTAAACCTGGTGGTCACTTTGCTGGTCGGGCTGGCCTGGGTTCTGATGTCAATAAGTCCAGATATCGACCACACAGAAGGTAAATGCTACAGGATGTTCTTTTCACATACCAACATCTTACCCAGTGGTTTAAATGGTAGTGTACCGTATATATGGCACATTAGTAGGTACATAAAGTATTCATTCTGAACTTGTTCAAAACTCAAGTTTTAAAATTAGAAATTAATATTACATGCATGTTTTTTTCCTTCTGTAGAGTTTTTAATGTCGATGGAAATGGAATATCCAAAAGCAGAAGAGAAGGGAAACATCACTGCATAAGGCACCTGAAGGCATTTTTTCTACTATATTTTGATACATGGTTGATTTGTCATTGTATATATTAGAAATGTCAAACACTTGCCTATTGTAAGGTCTCGGCAATAAAAAAATTAAATAAACCATTCTTTGTCTGATCGATTTACAAGTGATTTCACAAGAGGCCACATTCTTTTGCCATTTTATTAATGTCATACTGGAGCAGGCTGAGGGCGAGGTTTGGCCCGCTGAATTAAAACAGCCACCAAAAGCCCACAGGCACCAAACACAGTGAGAGCTCCTGCTGCCCAGAATCCATAATCCAATATCTGTGGGACTAGAAGAGCATACATTTCCAGGTTAAGACTAGTTTGCATGGGTTGAATATAAAAAAAACAAAAAAAACAACAACAATTGCTTTCATACCTTCATCTGCTAAATTTTCAGAAACTGGCAAATGGGATAAAAGTATGACCTCCCCACTTGAAACTACAACCTCTTCCTCAGAATCTTTCAAGTCTTCTGAAACGGCCCTTCCTAAACAACAGGGGGAGAAAATGTAATAAAAAAAAATATATATTATTTTTATATATATAATTTTTTTTTTTTTTATAATTATTATTTTTCTTCTTGATGATGATGGGTCAATTTATTTTAAACAATTTTCTATTAATAATTTAACTATATTATTATTAATTATTCTTGTAGTTAATTATTAATATTTATTATTAAATGTGAAATTACTACATTTGTTTATTTAAATAATCTTAATAAAATAATAATATTGATAATTTTATTAAACTATTTAGACAACAACCAATGTATTAATAAATATTTATAATAAATAATAATAATAACTACTACAACTACAAATAGCCTACATCTGTTAATAATAATAATATTATTATTATTATTATCATCATTTTATTACTACTAATACATATTTCTTAATAATTTAGCAGTTATTAATATTATTGTTAAGAATTATTTAAAATGTATTCTTAAATATTACATTATTATAAATGACTGAATGTATGCGTTTTTATTAAAATAACTAAATATTAACATTAATACACAAGCAATGTTTATTATTATTAATAATAATAATAATAATAATAATTTGCTATCATTAATAAATATTTGTTATTATTATTATTATTATTATTATTATCCACAACATCTAGAATCTTCTATGTAGGTGCACTCACTTGTCCTGCTGCCACAGCTGGGCTCACATGACTCAGTGGTGGAGGGGTGGCAAACAGACGTAGTGCAGTGAATGAAAATCTGTTAAAGACGTGGCAGAGGACAATAAGATAAGTGAGAGCCAAGGAGAACATGTGGTGAGCAAGACAGTACATATCCTTTCCTGCTGAGGTGCAAGCGAGGACTGATCTACAAAGGTGAACATCTTCACAACGAAGCGTTTGTAATGAGATGGGTACTGCAGTCCTGACTGTCCAACAGGAAGCACTGTGGTCAGGTGATGGTCATCCTTATATGGACAGCTATGAAGAGTAATAAGACAATGGAACATGTAAATCAGTGTATAATTGAGGCATTTGCAGCTGTTTTGGCATCAAGTTATGCCCACGTTTCCTTAGATAAATTAGGGAAGTGGAGCAGGTATGAAAGCATTCAGGTTTACCCATTTATCACAAGGTCCCACTGAGGCATGCTCAGGGATTCAGGATTTGAAGTGGTCCAGCAGTGGTCCAGGACCAAGATAAGGTTCGGATCAGTCCTCTCCAGAATCCGTACCTCCACATACACAGGTTCTCTCAACACTTTAGTAACAGGGTAGTCTGCCTCAGAGTAGTACGAGGTGTACATATCCTCTTAAATACACAAAGAGAATATGAAATAATTAACTGCATCACATTGTACAGTGATAGCCTTTGAGCTGGTAATGAACAAATTCCATATTAGTGGTATTCAAGGTAGTTGTACAGTACCCATATTTCAACATTAATAATAATAAATGTTTCCTGAGCAACATAATTTCTGAAGGACCATGTGACAATGAAGACTGAAGTAATGATGCTGAAAATTCAGCTTTGACATCACAGGAATAAATTATATTTTAATACATTAAAGCAGAAATAAGTTATTTTAAATTGTAATAATATTACTGTTTCTACTGCATTTTTTGATTATGCATGAATGCAGCCTTGGTGTGCATAAAAGACTTCTTTCAAAAACAAATCTTACCAACCTCATACTTTTGAATGATAGTGTATTTAGATATTACTGTTACTTTTATACCATGTTTTTATATTTTAACAAATATCTGTAATGTTTTGGGTCCTGAAGAACAGTCAGAAATCTAATATTTCTAAAAATGTATACTTGAGTAGGAACATTTCAGGATGACTTGGCAAAATATGTGCTTAAATGAAATAATAAAACTCATCCAGTTTACAAGGTAAGTTGTGAACATGACTCTTATTGGTTATGCTGTGAAATGAGAATTTCTGGATTCTGCTCACCATCAGAGCATCCTTTAGTGCTGCACTGTCCATTGGCGAGCCTGAGCTCCACTCTGAGCGGGCCGTGCTGAGAGACAGGGGGAGGAGGAGGAACCGTATTCACCTCTACCACCAGAGCCTCAACGGCTGAGCCCGAATACCTGCACTGGAACTTCAGCCTTCAAGACACAGAAGGAAATACTGGGCCCCCTTCCACTGATCGTTACCAAAAACTAAACATAAAAACAGACGAGCCTCCTCACTCATAAGAACTGTCTCTCATAATTGATCCACGAGGTCCAAGGCCCACTTCATACGCAGATGACATCATGTTCTCATAAATAACAAAACCGTTTTCTTCCTGAAGGATATAATGGAGGACAATTAATAGTGACCATAGGGTAAACTAAAACAGTGATGCAACAATTTCATGCTCTTTCTCCCCCATGATTAATAACATTCACCGTTCATACCCACCTTCATTCTGGTGCCACAGGAGCTGACAGTAAACTGATAGATGGCAAAGCTGGCAGTGCTGCCGACCGGAGCGCAGGGGTCACTGGGGTCATTCTCCAGCATGTGGATGGAGTCTAAACTGATTTGTGGCATGGTGGCATCTCGAGCAACCACCAATACAAACTGCCCATCTCTCGTGCACTGCAGAGTCACTGGATCAAACAGAAAAAAAGAACTTCAATGTAATGTTATGTTTGGCACACAATAACGGAAGCATTATAAAGTTGCAGTGCTTAAATGTTTTTATTTATTTACTGCACAGTAACTAAAGTTTTACTGTGGTACTTGGAGTAAACCTATAGTAATCAGCAAAAAATCCATGGATGACAACTCATAACCATGATTAAATCAATGTAGATGGTTTATATAAAATATAATATAATATATATGAAAAAAAAATTGTCAAATGTATTTTTGTTTCCACGCAACACTACTAGTATGAAAATACACTAGTTTGGAATAATTGCGATTCCTAACAGTTTTTGAAAGAAATCTTCTGAAAGATGTTTATCAGTGCTGCATTTATTTGATCAAAAATACAATAAAACAGTAATATTGTGAAACAACACTAAAATACTTTAATACATTTTAAAATGTAATTTATTCCTGTGATGCAAAGCTGAATTTTCAGCATCATTACTGCAGTCTTCAGTGTCTCATGATTCTTCAGAAATCATTCTAATATACTGATTTAGTGCAATTATCATCAAGTATTATTTGTGGTCAATTACCAATAACGATGATGCAGTCTTTTCTTACACACACACACACACACACACACACACACATATATATACTTACTCCAAGCTTGAATGGTAGTGTATCACAGTTCCCACGAAATATTAAGCAGTAACTGTTTTCAACATTGATAATAACAATAAATGTTTATTGAGAACCAAATCAGCATATTACAATGATTTCTGAAGCATCATGTCATACTGAAGACTGGCTGCAAACAAACAAACAAACAAAAATCAACTTTGCCATCACAGAAATAAAATATATTTTCAGAATATAGCTATTAAAATCAATTTAGTTTATATTATAATATTTTTCCTACAGTATTACAGTTTTTACAGCATAAGAAACTTTTCATATTGGGAGAGATTAAAAGTACTAAATGTGATTTATTTTTCACCTCACCTGCCTTGGCATAGTAACAGCCCTGCGCATCATAACAGCATCTGCTATCCTCACATTCATCTGAAGAGATGTCCGGCTCTCCACACTCGATGCGCTCATACTGCTCCACCACACAGCGCTGAGAGCCGGAGAAAGACGAGCTCATCTGACTCAGCTCCGGAGGAAACTCCTTCAGGACCGGTGCCTGATATTGGGGCATCTGCCAGGGAAACTGCGGATCCTGAGCATTGCTCAAATATACACTAAGCGTAAACGCAATTAATGCTGCAATTATCAACATTTTTGCGGCTTACTTTCGCTAAGTAGCTACTTTTTCCTGTGTGTCACATTTAAAGAGTTCATAACGATCCTAATTATCTTTAGCTCCGCCCCTTGATTATAAACAAACTCATAATATGGTAAAAAACGAGTTAATGCTATAGCTTAGTCACACATTTACAATTTTATAAAACGACTATTTATAATTAAAATAAATATTTAAAAATATATTTAATAAAGGACGGACAATAATGATTTATATACTTATATTAACCTTTAGGTATATGTGGGTACAACAACAACAACAACAAAAAAATCATGAATCATGGAAGATGTGTTGGTTAAAATAAATATCCAGGCTGTACTACAGACTTCAAATAAATATCCCTAAACAACAACTCTCTGCGATTGATTGATTTAGCCTCGTTTACAGGATGTGTAGTTGAGAACCGATCTACAGGGGCGCAGGTCTCTGATGGTCACTGTAGACGTGGATTGTTAGCTGCTAGTTCAGTGAACAGTTTAATTACATTTATGACGATCCTCAGACATTTCTGAAAAGCAAATATGCTGGATTTTGTTATATTTGCAGTGACATTTGTCATTATCCTGATCGGTGCCGTCCTGTATTTGTATCCGGTGAAAAATATAAATATTATCTTCACTGTTTTGCAAACTGTTTTGTAGTTGTTGTGATCATGTTTTATGTGAAATATATGTTTGAATCGCTATTAAATATGTTTGGTTTAAATTCTGACCTGCTGCATTTAGAAGGTCATCACTGGACTACTCTTGAGTTTACTTATTTTTGAGAATGCTTTTTCTGTTTTGATAAAATATTGGATATATGTAAAAGAAAGTCAGCCATTAAAACGGCTATAATTTTCTGTGAAGGGACTTTAATATTTCAAATATGTGTATTTTAACCCGACGTTTTCTTATTTTAATGTCAGTCATCTAGAAGTGCCTCTGGTGTGCCTGGACTAAACCCCACAGAAGAGAAGTAAGAGTTTGAGATACTCTCTTTATTTTCTTTGACCTTTAGTCAGTTTCTCCAACAAACGTCTTGCTTTACTTTTCCAGAGATGGGAATCTGCCAGATATAGTGAACAAAGGAAGCCTGCATGAGTTCCTGGTGGGTCTTCATGATGAGTTTGGGTCTGTGGCATCTTTCTGGTTCGGGCGGAGAGCAGTGGTCAGTCTTGGTGCTGTGGACCAACTACGACAACACATCAACCCCAACTGGACGAGTGAGTGGCCTGCAGCAAGGGAGAGGATAAGTGTTTTGAAAAAGCTCCTCTTAATAAACTAAATGTAAATATTTTGTCACAAAATGGTTTAACAAATAATTTGTATGTTATTCATTTGATTCATCATATGCATTACCTTTCAAAAGGTGTGGGGTCAATAAGATTTTTAAAGTCTTGCTCAACCAGGCTGCATTTATTTGCTCACCAATACAGTAAAAAGACTAATATTGTAAAATATTATTTCAATTTAAAATAACTGTTTTCTGTTTTAATATATTTTAAAATGTAATTAATTCATGTGAAGGCAATGCTGATTTTCAGCAGCCGTTATTCCAGTCTTCAGTGTCACATGATCCTTCAGAAATCATTCTAATATGTTTATTTGGTGCTCAAGAACATTTCTTAAGATTTCAATGTTGAAGACAGTTGTTAAGTGCTGTTTAATGTTTTTGTGGAGAAATTAACATCATACATGTCATTACCTTGACTGAAAATTGCTAAAAACTATTATGCATGCTTTTTCTAACACATATGTTTGTACTCTTTCCTCAGCGGATTCCTTTGAGACAATGCTCAAGTCGTTGCTAGGTTACCAGTCAGGTTCAGGAGTGGGAGTGACGGAGACGATGATAAGAAAAAAAGTGTATGAGGGAGCTATCAATAAAACCCTGGAGAACAACTTCCCTCTATTGCTTCAGGTCTGTTCACGAGTGTTTATATATATAGCCATAGTTCAGGATTTCACTATTTGGACCAACAACAATTGTTCTCTTCATTGCATAAAATTGCATGACCCATTGATATCTACCTTAAACTAAAGTTCTTGGATTCTTTTTGATATTAAACCATAGGTGATTTGTTTTTGTTTGTATAATAAACAATACTGAATATAATGAACAGTCCCTATGTTTAAACACGTGATCCCTCTCTTACTACTCTGCCTTTGTTTAGCTGGTGGAGGAGCTGGTTGATAAGTGGGCATCTTATCCTAAATCACAGCACACGCCTCTTTGTGCTCATCTGCTTGGATTGGCTATGAAGGCTGTCACTCAGCTTGCCATGGGGAGTCACTTTCGGGATGAAGCTGAGGTCATCCGGTTCCGTAAGAACCATGAAGCGGTGAGCATTCCTCACTAGGTATATTTAGTGTCACGCTTATGAAAATTATTATTGAACAGTGTGATATTTTACATGTAAATGCATATATATCTGGATTTGAATAGATCTGGTCGGAGATCGGTAAAGGTTATCTGGATGGATCCCTAGAGAAGAGTTCCAGCAGAAAGACTCATTATGAGAGCGGTAAGCCAGCAGCTGAGCAGCGTTTGAAAGTTTTGACCTTATTGTTCAATGTCAATTGATCATGTGGTTTTGTTATTTTCAGCTCTGGCTGAGATGCAGTCGGTGCTGAAGTCTGTGGCAAAGCAGAGGAGTGGACAAGGATCCAGTCAGTCATCTTTCGTTAACTATTTACTACAGGCCAATCTGACAGAGCGACAGGTAACATCATCTGATTCAAAATGATTCATTTTCAAATTGAGATACTGACTAATATTTATGCATAAATTATAAACAAACAATTATTAAATATGTTTTGCTGCTGTTTTTGTCCTCAGGTGATGGAAGATGGTATGGTTTTTACTCTAGCTGGCTGTATGATCACTGCTAACTGTAAGTTTCAATTTCTCCTTTCTAGTTGATTGGTGTTGCTTCAGTGTTATTTTAGTATTGTATAGTATTATAGTTTTTATTGACATTTTAATATTAGCTTTTATTTTTATATTTATAATTTAGTTTTAGTTTAATATTTAGTCGTGTATGTGTTTTTGTTATTTTAATTAGTTTTGTTTATTACTATTTAGGTGTAACTTATTTATTATTTATTAATATTTTTACCTTAGAGCTTCAGCTTTTCTAAACTTTTCTAAAAAAAAAAAAAAAAAAGTACGTATTTAATATAATATTTATATTTTATTTTATTTAAGATTCAATTAACAACATTTTTTTTAATGATAATAACTCTGTGTAGCTTTTCTTTTTTACCTTAATGTCTGTATTTCTGTTATTCTTATTTATGCCTGTTCTCATCTGTATTATTTCCCAGTGTGCATCTGGGCAGTTCACTTTCTATCAGTCTCAGAAGCAGTGCAGGAACAGCTCTATCATGAGCTTGTTGAAGTGTTTGGAGAGGAGCCTGTTACCTTGGAGAAGATTCCACAACTAAGGTGAGCTACAGTCATAGATTCTGATATAATTCTGATAATATTATCCATATGGTGTTCACATTTATTGATTTACAAGATGCTAAATCAAGTGACCACTATGTGGAAACATGAAGAAATGAATAGTACTTATAGTATAGTAGTAACATTTTAAAGCTCCAAAGAAGAGCTGATTTGCTCCAGAGATATGGGTTTACAATATGCTTGTTTTTTATGCTCCTGGGTTTTTCTTTTCTCTGTACATTCTGGCCACCAGAGGGCATATGTGTGGCAATTCTGTAATTTCAATAAAATACCTTGAGTTAAACTTTATTCCACATGGCCATCACTTTGTCTGGAAATCATCATTCTTGTTCACGTTTTCCCCCAGATACTGCCAGCAGGTGCTGAATGAAACCGTCCGCACAGCCAAACTGACGCCCATGGCTGCCAGATTACAGGAGGTGGAGGGGAAGGTGGACCAACATGTCATTCCCAAAGAAGTAAGAACTAGTCTTTTTCATTACTAGACCCACATAAAGACTTTGCAAAGCTTTGCAATTTTCATTCAGTCATTCAGACTTCTACAATATCCTTAGCCACTTGCATGTTTGTTTTTCTTCTCGTTTTTTTTTTTTTTTTTGCAAATGATGCTTTCATATACTTCTAATTATATCTAGTCTAGTCAGTATGGAGAGTGCTGTGACTTGCCTATAATGTTGAAAATAATACTGGTTGCATGTTTGTAGACATTGGTTATCTATGCCCTGGGAGTCGTCCTTCAAGATGCAGATACTTGGTCACTTCCATACAGGTTTGTGTTTGTGTATGTTCATTTTATATAAGGTTGTGTAAGGTTCATGGTTTGCTGGTATTCTCACTTGTTTGTCTTCTTTGACAGATTTAATCCTGACAGATTTGCTGATGAGTCAGTAATGAAGAGCTTCTCGCTGCTTGGGTTTTCAGGGAGCCAGGCCTGCCCTGAACTAAGGTACAAGGAGAGAAATTCAGACATTATCTTTAATAAATAACCATAACAAAGATCACAAAAAAATTTGAAGTTTATCATTTATTCACCCTCGTGTCCTTCCAAACCTGTATGAATTTCTTTTTTCTGTGGAACACAAAAGAAGATGTTTAGCAGAATGTTCAGGCTGCTCTCCTTCATACAGCAAAAGCGAATGGGAACGGGGTCCGTCAGGCTCCAAAATTTGAGTGAACCACCTTAGTCTTTAATATTGTCGTGGACAATGAGAGTCATGGAATTAAAAAAAGGTTGAGCATCACTGGTCAGTAAGACTCATGAACTACTTTTATGGGGCTTTTTGAGAGAAAGTGTAACACGCATTATGGCTAAATATGCATCCAAAACGTGATCATATTTCGCCAGTTTTAGCGTCTCTTCATTGGCTTCCTGTCTTTTTTAGAATTCAGTTTAAGATTTTACTTATTGTTTTTAAAGCTCTTAATGGGCATGCCCCATCTTATATTTCTAATCTTATTCATTTGCATTCAACGCCCAGGTCCCTTAGGTCGGCAAATAAAGCTCTATTACATGTTCCTCGGTCACGTCTTAAATTAAAAGGAGACAGAGCCTTTGCAGTCGCCGCTCCACGTTTGTGGAATCAGTTGCCACCTGACATTAGGAGTGCCTCATCTCTTTTTATTTTCAAGTCCAGACTTAAGACACATTTTTACTCTCTCGCATTTCCGGGCTATTAATTCATTATTCACGGTTGTTGTTGTTGTTATTTTATTATTATTGTTGTTATTTTAATTGTATTCTAATTTTGAATTTGCTGTATTGGTTATGTTCAGCACTTTGGTCAGTGTAATGCTGAATTTAAATGTGCTCTATAAATAAATGTACTTACTACTTACTTACTTACTAAATAAGTCTTGCTTTGTAAATAATGCTAGAAACAGCTAACCTTAGAAACATTTATGGGACAGTTAATGTCAGATTTGTCTCCATTTAAGTAGATAGGAGTTGGCCTTCGATGCTCAAAATAACTGGCTGGAGGTGTTGCAAATATGTCTGCTGAGTGACCTTTCTTTTCATTGTAAGGGACTTTGACGATATTTATAGACCCCTGTGTAGGTGAAGATATTTCTGGTGTAATGAGAAAGCTGCTTGTTTTCAAACTCTTAATTTACACAAACTAGGATTGGCTATATTTTAAAATAATGAAATAACTTTAAATGATTACAATTAAAATTATTAAATTCCATAATTCTAGATGTTCAAGAACTCAATGTTTTTTAAGGTTCACACTCTTAATGAGCAATTAATCTACACAACTTTTTTAATCGTTTGTGATTACAAGAAGTATTTTTTTATTTTTTTTAATCAATTTCTATACGATAAAATATTAAAAATCTTGACATAACTAGAAAAATTTAGAATCAGTATAGAAATTTCAATAATTTAAGATTGTTTAATTTTCATGACTTTTAAAAGCACACTTTAAAAATTCCTTTACATATCCAGGTTTTCCAAGACCATGGAAACCTAAAAAGGATAGTTGTAAAGGGAATTAATTAAAATAAGATATATTAGCTTGATTTCCTGTCTCTGTTATTGCTTATTTTAAAGATTGTGTTTGTCTTAATTGAAATCATTTTAAGCCATCATACAGCCCCCTTTGAAGTATGCTGAGGCCCCCTAGTGGACTCTGGCCCCTGGTTGAGAACCACTACTATAAACATATATGAATACCTTTTTTACTATTACTGTTTTTTCAAATAAAAAGATTTTATATAGTAAATAATTACCAGATTTTCATTATTGGGTAAACTATTCTTTTAAGAAATATTCAGTGTCACATAGTTCACAAATCTTCTCGCTCTGTCCTTCTCTTCCTCTCTTTAGATTTGCATATACTGTGGCCACAGTGCTGCTCAGCACGCTGGTGCGCAGGTTGAGACTGCACAGAGTGGAAGGGCAGGTGGTTGAGGCCAGGTATGAGCTGGTGACCACACCCAAAGATGACACCTGGATCACAGTCAGCAAGAGGAACTGAAGGACTCATAGCTCATGTCCCTGAATTAGCCTCTTGGGAAATTGAGCATGGCCATTGGCTCTATTGTGTGGGGCAGCAATTGATAAGATCAAAGCAATGTCATTTAGAAATGGTTCAGGTTATTAAAACTATATGCCATTATTTTCAGACCTTCATTCCCTTTGAATATCACAGACATTCCATAAACAATGATTAATGTTGAATCGCAATCTTTTAACTGCAATCTTATACTAATAAAAGAGTGTGATGAAGAAGTGTGCATCTATCTATCTATCTATGCATCCATCCATCCATCCATCTTGGCCAAATAATGAAACCATTCTGTTGAATAGAGCATTATAGGGATACAGAAAAGGGGACAGAATGATTGTCAAATAGAAACATATAGGGGAGGAGGAAAGATAATTGTGAATGTGTGTGAGAGAGAGGGGGGTAATGTGATGGTGTTTTCCTCCTGCGTGCATCAGTAAGTGAGGGAGAGGGGAGTGTGATGGTGGTGTTTTCCTCCTGTATGCATCAGTAAGATGTGAAGATGGCGGAGCTGCAGATGCTGTTGGAAGAGGAGATTCCTGCTGGTCGAGGAGCTCTGCTGGACAGCTACACCAACCTAGAGAGAGTCGCCGAGTACTGCGAGAGCAACTACATACAGGTGACATTACAAAACCAAAAAATAACCGAGACACGGCCAGATACATTATGAGGAATGACACGAGAGATAAATGATCCGACTGCTTGTGTTGTCGAGTGACAATGCAGTCGAGCGGACTGAATTCACGGCATGTTATTATTGCTTGTAATTCATACTAATTTATATTGCACTAATTCAACACTTAATACACTTTATGGGCGTTCTGTTGCCTATTTTTAGTGGTTGTGTACATAAATGGGGCCTCAAACGCTGAGCTAACGTTAGTAGGCTAACGCGCTAGCCGAAGCGTAACCAATGTGTAAACCTCAATATTATCACACCAAAAGACTGTTTATCTTTTCCTTTTTTTTTATTTAGTATGAATTTATTAGTTTTATATGCTTAATTAAAACAGAGTGATATGATTTAATGTGGTGTATTTATGAGTAATAGCGTTTGTGAAGATCTTTTAATCAAAGCAGCGCAGTGTTTTTGAAGTTAGCTCTGCTGCTAAATGCTGGAGGCTTATGGACTGTTTTTATTTGATAAATTTGCTTTTTAGTGTAGTTATCTATTAATGTTAGTGTTTCTACTAGTTTGATATTATTAGGGTGTTGTTTGTGTTAGTTTATGGTCTAGAGGGAATACGTGCATAAGTGATAGTTTTCTGTTTTGATATTTTGGTACTATCGCGTTTAATCATTTGCGTTTTCGAACTTGCGAGATTTTACTATGGTTTAAATTATTAACTGTGGTATCTGCTTATTTTTATAACAAATATGGCAGTTGTCTGCAAATACCGTTTGTTTGTTAGTTATGTTGGTCTAATGGTAAAGCAGTGCTTGCTTACTGTGATATTACACAAAATACCATAGCTACTATACAAGAACTGTGGTAAATGCAGTTTTTCCCACTGCTAGCATGAGTTTGATGATTCACTCTGGAATCTGTGAAGTGCTTCTGGAACGAAAAAATGAATGACTAAATTCATGTTATTTTTAGCATTCCTGGGGGATCCACAGAAGTGGGTGTGTAAGGATCTGCACTTCTGTTTAGTGTTTGTCATCCCTCAGAAATAGAGCATCAGAAATCAAACTCTTGACATTTATTGCTCCAAAAATACAGAGCATGTCACATGGACCCTGGCAGATCAGTGACTGGATGTCACTGGATATGAGTTTGTTCTCTGTGGATGCTGATTCCAGTACTTTTGAGTCGTGATGTATTCCTGATAAATATTGCATACTTGACTAGCATTTGCTGGCCTGTTAATGTGCAAAACCATTAGAATGGAAGAGAGAGAGCTCACAGTTGTAAAGATATTAAACAGGGTTTGCTTTGTGATTTGACTCAGGGGGCTCTCAGTTCATATTGTACCTGATTCAGGCCCTCAGGAATCATGCAGAGAACACAGAGATGCTCTGTGAATGCGTTTTATGTTATGTTATCTGTAAATAAAGTCTGCTGGTTGTGAGCGATCATGGTATTTTTCTCACTTCATTGCTTTGTCACAGCAGGTTCAGAAATACCATAAATAGCTTCATGTGTCCGAGCTTGGATTTCTTTCCATGGCATCTTGTAGCTCGGGTTGATATGAGTCTTGCTTGCATGTGGTCTGTGGTCTGATTTTAGTTTAGCATGTAACCCAATATTTCCCACTTCCTCAGTTCATGCATATTGCATACAGATATGTTGGTGAATTCAGAGAGGTTTTTATTCCTGTCATGATGTTTTTAGAATAAATAAGCCTGATCACATTTGTTGTTTGTTTTGGGAAGGCCATGTTAATAGATAGCCTAATTGTTGCATTATTTTGCATGTGTCATGGTCATAGATAGAAAAGTTTGTGTTTTGTATTTCTAGTGTTTTATTGAATGAAACTGGGTCTGATGTTTTCCTCAAAGCGTTAATGACAAAAGAAGGTTTTTATCGAGCTGACAGTTCAATAACTGTTCACCTATAGTTTATCACTATGTCTGTCTTCAGTAGAACACCAAATGGCTAAATAATACCCATATATTGAAAATAGAGTAGATAAAACTATCATGAAAGTAGAACTAGGACTTGTGAGCATTCCAAGTCTTCGAAAGCCGTATGGCAATTTTGCACAAAGAAAAGAAAAAAAGTAAACTGTTATTCCCTGAAAATCTGAGATGGAGCTCACAAATCTTTTTTGCTTGTGTTGAATTAAAGTTAATGTACCTTTCATCACAGATATGACATTATTATTGACTCCAAAGCACCCTTGGTTCTTGCATGTTTTGCATTGTAATCTGTCACATTGCATCTAAAATCATGACTGTAAATTTGATTTAAGAGTACTGCATATTCATTAGTACTGTGTAAGTGTGTGTCATTATTCATTATCAGTATATAAGCAACAGCCATTTTGAGGCCAGTGCTTGCATAAAGTTGTAGTATGGCAGTTGAAGACTTGAAATATAGTGTACAAAGTAAACCAAGTGGAATACATTTAAGATGCTTTTTTGAAGCTTGGCACTGGCAGAATAAATCATCATCCACTGTTGTTAAATTGAAAAGAGCAGCTCAGACATTCAGACGTCTCCTTTTATATTTCACTGAAGAAACAAAATAATACACATTGGAGCAACATGGGGTTGAACTATGGGTGAACTAATAACTAATGGTCAGCTCAGGCACAGGAGTATGTTAACTCAGGCAGCTGATGTTTTGGGGAATTACTGTTTTAGTTGGTTTTGATATGCTATCAGTCGTGTTTCTCACACACACTACCCTCCTCCCCCACTATCCTCACTCACCATACCATTCATCACTGGGCCTTCCAATATATTTGACAGCATCACTATGGATACCCCGGAAGGGAATGAATGATGGTTGTAGGCAGCCAATGAGGCAGCCAGTGACTCGAGGCGGGGTTTTTTTCTCGTTCCAGTGCTTTGCTCTGATTGGTTGCCGCAGTGTCTGTTTTGCTCGTTCATATATGGGAATTATTCATGAAAGGGAGTATGTTGGTGCAAGATTGACAAAAAAGAGATATCAACATTTTCTGGGATTTTTTTTTTTTTTTTTTGAGAATATATATATATTTTAAAGTGTATTTTTGTGTTGGTGCCTTGGCTGTTTTTTCAGTGAATATTGTTTTAGTTTTTTTTGTATAAAATAGTTCTTTAAACATGAAATTAAAACCAGAAGTAAGTGATGGCAAGTCACTATCTTCAGCGAGTCATTGAGTCGTTTATTGAACAGTTTTTTCAAATGACTGATTCATTCATTCAGGAACAAAATTAAGTGACTGCATTTATGAATTGGTCATTGAGTAACTCGATTCATTCCAAAACGCAGATTTGTTCGGAGACATGCAACAGTTCTTCTGTGGCTTAGTTTGAAACTGTTTTCATTGATGAAAGACAATATTGGCAATATTGTCTAAAATGTATATCACCTAATATTAAACGAATATTTCACCCCAAAATAAAAAAATTGTCATTTACTCACTCTCATGTCCTTCCAAACCTGTATAAGTATCTTTCTTATGTTGAAGACAAAAGATGTTTTGAAGAATTGTTGTTGGTCCCTATTGACTTCCATAGTAAGGAAAGAAATACTATGGAAGTCAGTGGGGACCATCAACTGTTTGATTACCAGCATTCTTAAGAATATCTTCTTTTATGTTCAACATAAGAAAAAAACTCATATAGGTTTGGATCAACATCAGAGTGAGTCAATGCTGACAAAATTAATTTTTTTGGGTGAACTATTCCTTTAACTTGTTTATTCAGCTGTTGAATAATATCAGTCACATTTGCAATGATGCTGATTTGCAATCACATGCAAGAGTGCTGAGGAAAACAGCACTCTTGCATGTGATACAGTTTAACTATATCATATGATATAAATAAAAACAGAAGCTGGGTATTTTTTGCCTCCATATCTTGAATTTTGGGGGTGTTCTAATAGGTTATATAAAATGCAAGCATGCATTCTCAAGACACTCATTAATGTCAGCTCACACAATGTTAAAACAATTATAGTATAGTAGATGATACATATCACACACTCCTAAAGGGGAGTGTAAATGAGGGAACAGAAATTAGGTCACGAGTCAATATCATGTTCTCTTTCACCTCTATTCATCCTTCTGTGCTGAGATTAACACTCTCTCTCCTCTTCCTTCTCTCTCCATCTAGTCTCCAGATAAGCACAGAGCTCTAGAAGAAACCAAAAGCTACACCACTCAGTCTTTGGCCAGCGTAGCGTATCTGATCAACACTCTCGCCAATAATGTGCTCCAGATGCTGGATATACAGGCGTCTCAGCTACGCCGCATGGAGTCGTCCATCAATCACATCTCACAGGTGCTTTTTACTGTTATAACAAACATCTAGTGGTGTGGATACATTGTACATTGCAATTTTGCTGCTTCCTAAGGCAAGCATCACTATTAATTTTTTCATACTTAAAGTAAAATATTTACTCAAATCAATAACCCTAAGAATTAAACTTTGGCACATAGCACTACTTTTATATTAATCACATTTTTTAATATATTTTTTTAATTTTATATTTTATGGTCGAACTCTCTTCTACAGATTGTTGCACGATTCATGTCCTACTTTTAGGTTCTTCTTGATTTTAACATGGTTTTGATTTCCTACTCAAACCTGTATTTTGACGCGTTTCTGTCTACATTTCTGCATACATCGAATCACATTTCATCATTCCTCCACAGACGGTGGACATCCATAAAGAGAAGGTGGCCAGGCGAGAAATTGGCATCCTCACCACCAATAAGAACACTTCCCGCACACACAAGATCATTGCACCAGCCAATACTGAGAGGCCTGTACGCTACATCCGCAAGCCCATTGACTTCAGTCTGCTGGATGACGTAGGCCATGGTGTAAAGGTAGGGATGAAGCCAGTGTGTTTGTGTAGTTTACTTCCCAAAAGCACACATTTACATTTGTAAGAGCACTGAATAGGGTGGAATTAGTCATTGATATTAAAATAGTATTACTTAAGGTGTGATTATGTTAGCAACATTTTGTGGACAAAAAAGGTTCATTGTCAATAGTGTAGTGATGTATGAAGTAGAGCTCACACAGAAGTCACTTTCAAACCACGCAGTTTTCTGATGGTCAACGAATTTGTGTGACCAACCAATACTAAACCTGCGTGAGCGAGTTTTTCACCATTACATGAAATTCCCAAATTTCTGTTAAAATGACTTTTTTTTTTTTACCATGAAAATTCACCAGAAAACAGTAGGTTTGATCACAGCTTTAGAGGCTTGCATATTTGTAATACTGATTTGCTGTCTTATTTTTTTTATTTATTTTTTTTGGGGGGGAGAGGTATACTAAAATAGTTTGGTGTACAGAAAAACTTCTAATAAATAACATACAAAGTCCTGACATTTATCTGCTTCAAATATCGGCAAGAGCTATAATTTTATATAATTTAATGTTACGCAAAGCAATTACTATTGAATACATTTTTTTTTGTAAAATGCAAAATTAAGTAAATTCATATAAAATACAAGTTATTTTTTTCTTTCTGATTTGGGAGCAGCCATGTTAAGATCACATGACCAGCTAAATGCTACTCACTTTATTTCAGTTATTGTACACTTTGCCTTGTTAAATGAATCATGGCTGACTGTCAAAAACTGTTGTGCCGTTTTAAAGTCAGGGATTTTCCTGGGTCAAAAAAGGTCTTCGGTGGTGGCTGACGGTCACCCACAAACACAGTAAAAAGTACCCTCCCCACGTGATCTGCGAACTCAATACTGACCATAACTAAAATAAATGCAAAGAAACAGTTTGTGGTTTTTAATTATATTTATTCATTAAAGAAAAAACAGCCACTGTCAGGGAATATAATAAAACTGGCTTTCTTATTTTTGTAAGATAGGACCCTTCTTTGCTAGACCTCACAATTATAATTATATCAATATTGAAAAAGCATTTAAAAGTAGCATTAAAAAGTTTATATTTAACTAGTAGTCTAATTTTCTACCATACATCTGAATAAAATCAGCAGCTTGCTAACAAATTGCTTTGTGGCTGGTTTCACCTCACTCAGTCTAAAGTAAATGATTTTAAACACATTGTCATATAAATAACCTGAGGCTACTGTGGATTATTAAGGCTAAATATTTTATTCTTATTCTTATTATTAAGGTTAAATCTTTTTCTTTTATTGAAAGTGTGTTTTAACGCTTGTCAGAGAAGATAAAGATTTTTTAGCACAATTCACAACACCGATAATTCAATATAATAAAATAAATCTCAGAATGTGCCGCATGAAACATGTATTCAGTCTTCTGACCATTTACTATCATGTCAGTTGATTTTGAGGGAGGGAGAGGAAAGACAGTTAGGGCTTGTTTACACCTGGTTACTTTATGCATTTTTTCGGATCGGATATCCATCTGATTTGTTACTTTTGGCCACACAAAAAACGGATATAAATCCGATCTTGAATTAGGCCTATACTGCACTTCATGTCAAAGCAATCAACAGTGCACTGCATTTTATTCATCATCAGCCAATTAAAGTGGAAAGATAAGTTACTTTACTTTCGGTTTCATTCGCGGCAGTTTGCGCGTCGGCCTGCTGGCTGTATCCGTGGCGATGCGTGTAGCATTAACGCTGTCATATCTGACTATTACATGTCATATAGCCTATAACACGCTCTCATACGTTTGTTTTTTTAACATTTTGAGAGGAGTAAAATGTACATATGTGGTTTCAAGAAGCAGATGCATTTACACTTGTCCAGTTTCGTCTGGAATGTGTCTCAGTGGTTTGAGTGATCGGATTTAAATCCATCTCGAAAGCGTTTCGAATTCGGAGGACTGGTCTTTTCACGATCGGATAGCTGTCCGACCAGAGAAAACGCATGAAGTGACCAGGTGTAAACAGGCCCAGAGAGAGTGCACGGGGAAGTGCTCTCTGCTCTCTCTCCCTCAGTTAACATGCACGCTATCACAAGCGCAGCAGTCATTTACATCACTCATAAATCACACGAACCGATCAAATACGGCTTTGGCGGGACAAAAATTTGTTCTGGCGGCCGCCAAAAAATGTTCAATGCAGGAAAAGCCCTGAAAGTGCCCCTATTATGTGTTATAAAAGGTCATATTTTGGTTTGGTGAGTTCCCAACAACAGGTTGACATGCATGCAAGGTCAGAAAACGCTTTAATTTTCTTATAATATGCATTTATTTTAACCTTATTTGCTCAACGACTCCCAAACGATTCGCTCAATGATTCATTTTTCCAAACCCTTTCTTTGCGTGACGCTAATCTATGGTGATTGGTCGATTTCATTTAAAGCAGAGCGCAGTGCTGCTTTGTGTACAGCCGTTACCGGGGAAACAGCTATTTTAATGCTCCAAAAGTGCACCTAGTGGCAACAAGTGGGCGGGTAATATGCTAATGTTTCATGTTGACGTCAACATGAAACGGTTTAAGATTCGTTTTGAAAACGACTCGTTTCAATGACTCAGAGTAGACTCTTTCTTTTGAGAGACAATAACTTTATACACGGTGCACTTTCAGATTTCAAACTTTGCAGGATGTTTTCATTCACATTGTTACACTGCATGAAAGGTAATTTTCAAAAATCCGTAATAGGGGCACTTTAACAGATTTAAAAAGTCTGTTTTAACGTTGCTGCTATATCAGTCTGCACAACATAAACTAAAAAATATAAAAAATACTGTGCACCTTTTAATAATGGTAATATTGCCAAATACTATGCATTACTTGTTAATATGAATGTATTTTGCTTTGGATCATATGGACTGTGCTACCTAACTAGCTGCTCTTTGCGTGTGCGTGAGTTTCTCTTTACTCTTCACACTAACGGTTTGCATCTTTTCTCTCCTCATCTTTCTTATTGCCTTCATTTCTGCGTGTAGTGGTTACTAAGGTTTAAGGTAAGGATTCAGTCAGGCTTTGGTTGATGTGTGTTTTGTGTATGTAGTGCAATGTCAGTGTCTTTACATTTGTCCTGACTCAGAATAATGAGATTTCACCTGTACCCTTCAGGTCAATGCCCAGAATATGAAAGCGGGTACAACTCCACGCACAGCCGCCCCGACCCAGAAACCACCCAGCCCTCCCGGCCCGGGCAAAGGAACCCTGGGGTAAGTTAGTGCACATTTGCACAGGCGCTGGTTTTTTTACTTTTGTCTTGATGACATTTATAAAATGAAAGTTATAATTTGTTAGGAAATGCCAGTAATATATTTTTTTGAGACCTAAACTTCATAGATGTGTACAGATGTAGTTTAATTGAAATATTCTGTCAGACTCCCATCTGGACTGGAGGTAAAACTCGCTGAGGTACATTAATATTAAATAAAAAAGCTTATGTTTGTCAAACTGTTTTTCTGTACAGAAATGTTTGGGAGGTCTTGATTTCTATTGAAAGAACAGAGGGGTCATATCATGGTGAATAAAACTTTCCTTGATCTTTCCTAGATTAATAGAGCTCATTGTACTATGAAAATATTCTGTAACTTTCAGAACTCAAAACTTATAGCGCATTCCACAAAGATCACTTTTTGAAACGAACACACTGTCATAACCAGATGTGATGCAATATGATTTCACTGACAATGGACATTATTGTTCCTAAACACCTGTAAAATGAATACGAATGCTGTGCCACTCAGTATTTTTTTCCCTCATTAAAAAGTTTTACACAAAAAACAAACAAAATTAATAGTCTTACTGGTAGCCTAATAAAATATATTTTTTAAAGTGCCCCTATTATGGATTTTTGAAAATGACCTTTCATGCAGTGTGTAACACAGCTCTAAGTGATTGAAAACATCCTGCAAAGTTTTAAATCTGAAAGTGCACCGTGTATAAAGTTATTGTCTCTCAAAAGAAAGAGTTGACTCTGAATCATAGAAACGAGTGGTTTTTACAACGAATCCCAAGCCGTTTCATGTTGACGTCAACACGAAACATTAGCATATTGCCCGCCCACTTGTTGGTCTTTTAGCGTTGGTCTGAATGAAAATGCAAATTCATTCTTTGCCACTAGGTGCCGCTTTTAGAGCAGTAAAAATAGCGGTTTCCCTGGTAACGCTGTACACAAAGCAGCACTGAGCTCTCAAATGCTGCTTTATCAGGCATTACAGGCATGATGAAATGAAAATGAGACCAATCGGACCAATCACCGCAGATTAGCGTCACGGAAAGGAGGGGTTTGGAAAAATTAATCGTTGAGCGAATCGTTTGGGAGTCGTTGAGCAAGTAAGGTAAAAATAAATGCATATTATAAGACAATGAAAGTGTTTTTTGACCTTGCATGCATGTCAACCTGTTGTTGGGGACTCCCAAAACCAAAATATGAACCTTTCATTACCCACAATAGGGGCACTTTAATACAAAGAGCAGGTTGCCTAAAGGCCGGGACACACCAAGCCGACTTCAAAGAACTAGCGGCTTCGAAAGCTCGTCGCCTGTTGTCGCCTCGCGTCGGCAGAGTCGGACCAAAAAGCTGTGTGCGAACACACCGCACAGACTACAGCCGACGGCAAACTAACATGTGCGTTCTGCGCATGTGTGAGAGGAATTAACTGTCTATTTCAGCAGCTATCAATAGTATATATTCGTCATTCAAAAGGAGAAACCGAAACAAAGATATACAAGATAAACGCAGATATACGAAACATAAACAAAGCAGCGCTTGCTTACCATTTTGAATATCAGTAACGTTGATAACTTTAATCATTTTAAGCGGCTCATGTTGTTATGAAAACATTCGCATATTAGAATGATTGGGAAAGATCACGTAACATTTAAACAGCCTTCTGTCTGTTCCGCCTTCATTTACGTGCTTGTTTTCATCACTTTCGCTGTAATTCTCGGGCACTGACTCGTTTGCTAAACTGAACATCCAATCAGATCGGGCTAGTTTGTTTGGTGTTCCACTCGACGGGCTCACGTCGGCGGCAGTTTGCCCGATTCAACATGTTGAATCGGCGTCGGGGCCGTCGGCGAAAGGGAGAACTCGGATTGGATGTTCAGTTTAGCAAACGAGTCAGTGAAATGATTAAAGTTATCAACGTTACTGATATTCAAAATGGTAAGCAAGCGCTGCTTTGTTTATGTTTCGTATATCTGCGTTTATCTTGTATATCTTTGTTTCGGTTTGTTTCACATGTTAGTTTGCCGTCAGCTGTAGTCTGTGCGGTGTGTTCGCGCGCAGCTTTTTGGTCCAACGCTGCCAACGCGAGGCGACAACACCGTCGGCTTTCGTTGCCACTAGTTCTTTGAAGTCGGCTTGGTGTGTCCCGGCCTTTAAAGAGTCACAAGCACTTGCGCGCCGATTGCCAACAAAACATAGAAATTTGATGCAGTTTTGCATTTCAGGCTTCAGGTCTCAGAACATTTCAGCCTGATCTGAATTGTTTTTGCATCATATTTCAGTTCAAAAACCTTAACTTGCATTATAAATGGACATCCAGGAGTGAAATAATACAATACAAATGCATGAAATGACCCCTTCAAATTGTGAGATATTATTGTGCACATGTGTTGATCTTGTGGTTGAAAAGGAAATTCTCTCTGTCGCTTCTCTCCATCTCTTATCTAATCTCTACTCCTGACAGCCACGCTCGCACACATCTACGACCGTGTGTATTGTATTTGGCTTGTTCTCTGTTCAGGGACTGACACAATTAAGCGTTCTGGATCTGTGTTTCAGTTTTTGTGCCTTTTTCTGCCACTGCAGGTCACTGTGGAGAACAAATGTCATGTTGTGTTTGTGATGTTATTATTATTTTATGTCATTGAGTTTTTACAGCTGATGTTTGTTATTGTTAAACCTCAACTGTGTTCTTCCTGCTCATACCCATGTCCACAGCCCCAACCCCTCACTGTCACCATGGCAACACAACGACCAACCACAAGCAATTCAGACAACCTTCTGTAATACAACACAACAGGCTCCTTTAAATATCTACCCGACATATGACCGATTACTGCTAGGCAAGGGCGGTATGACAATATATACTATGCGACAGTAAGAATGCATCGTCGGTAGAGTTTTCCTGTACTGTGGTAAATATACTACATATAGTTACATTATTTACCCATGAGAGCAATGAAGAAACATACAGTAATGTAAAAATGCAGAGTGGGATGTGTCCCAAACAAGTTAAGACAGTAACTAAGTACAGTTAACAGTTGTTTACATTAGCTAAACTTCATTACTATTATAGACTGAGCTACATCACGCTATTATTATACACTGTTGTGTGCTTACACAGGTGTATGTATATCAGTTATTTAACTACAATGTGAATGTGGCTCAACTCACCAAAATTTAGAATCTGTTTTTTTATATAATGTTTTATTTTTTTACTATTTCTTATTTTGTGTAAAAACAAAAACTGACTTTTGATCAAACTGACATTTGTTATGATCATATCTTTTGGTTTGCATCCATCTAAATAAAAAAGATCAAATCAAATTAGATGAAGCTAAAGATTAACCAGTATTACTTTTTATGTGACCAGTACAATACAGATTATTTTTGTTTAAGTATCTGATTTATTAAGTATCTTATTAATTTCTGCTTTTTATATGTAATGTATACAGCAATGTTATGTAAACTTAATAATAGTAATAATGCATGTTTATTAAATAAACAATAGAAAGTTGCATTTAGAAATTGTTATTAATAACAAATAACAATGATAAATTAAAATGATTTATTTTTTTCTTTGTGTGTAACTGTTTAGATAAAATGCTACACATTTCTCACTTGAGAATGAACAAACACTGTTATTTCCTGTTGAATGCACAGAGGTGTGACATCTATTAACTGAAAAGTAGAAAAGTGTAAAAAGTATTGATCAAACCAATTTTTGGTCTACTTCTAATTAAGTATTTTTAATTTGTAAATTTACTAGATTATCTTAAGGCATTGTCAGGTGACTATTTATTATTTAAACCTATTACTATTTTTTTGTTGAATTTAAAGTAAAAATAACTGTATTGCCATACACTCTGTTAAAATATTGATATTATTTGTAGATCCAGACATAAAATTACTCCTACTTTGATCTGTTTTGGTCATATCGCCCACTCTAATTGCTTCGCAGGTTTACAAACAACTATAAATTAGTTTGCTTTACGGTAATGTTGTGATGTTCTAAATGGATTTTTACACAAGATGTGACACAAGATCTCCCAGTATGTAATTATTGGAGTCTGTCATCAATGATGTTTGACTCCACCCCTTAGTGGATATTAAAATATTTTAACCCCGCCCCCCTCGGCAGGCGGCACTCCCCTTACCGGACGCTCGAGCCTGTGCGTCCACCCGTCGTCCCTAACGACTATGTGCAGAGTCCAACACGAAACACCGCACCACCCCTGCAGAGCCCGGCTAGAACTGCATCCGTTAATCAGAGGACCCGCACGTACAGGTACTCACACACACACGGTTACTCCACACATACAGCATTATCCCCTGGACAAGCTTAAAATAATAAACTTTGAAGAGGAAAAAAAAGGTCCCTCACACTTTCTCACCCTCTTTTTTTCTGCATCCTCTTTTCCTTTCCCGTCTGTCCTTCCTGTCGCTGTTGTTCTGTTTTTAAGCTGTCTTTGTTTGGTGTCTGTCGCAGTGTGACTCTCGGCCAAAGTAACAGTCACTCACTAACTTTCTCTTTTCTTCTCCTTTGCTTTCTATCTCTCTTGCTTGGATCTTTTTTTGGGTTCAGACAGCCATAGCCTACTTAAAGAAGAGCTCTTTCCTGCTCTTTCACTCACTGTCTTTTTCTATTTCAGTCTTTCTTACCCGTATCTCTTCATCTCTTTGCTCTTTGCATTCTCAGCGCTCTGATTTTGAGAGTCTCAGGGGACAAACAGAGAGCACATAATCACATTCTTACAGAACGCTTCCTCCTCTTCCTCTTCTCAGATTCTCACCCACAATTCCTCAGTTCATGACCATGCGAAATGTGTATGAAGAGATATTTCTTTGTTGATTCTATACATGAAGAGTTCAGATGCAAAAGCCTCTAAGTGCCACCTGAAATTTTCTTCTAAATTGAGCATTTTTCTCAGGCTCCTGTGTGTAGGTTCAGTAATTTCCCTTTAATGGCAATGAAAAGAACCTGTTAGAAATAACTAAACATAAACATAGGAGCCTGAGAAAAATGCTCATTTTAGAAGAAAATTTCACGGCACTTAGAGGCTTTTGCATCTGAACTCTTCACATTAATACACTACTGTTCAAAGCCATTCAAAATGTTACAAAAGATTTTAGTTTCAACTTTTGAACTTTGTGTTGATCAAAGAATGCTGAAAAAAAAGTATCACGGATTCCACAGAAATATTAAGCAGCAGATCAGTTTTTAGCTGTTTTCGACCCTAAACTTTTGAAAAGTCATGAATTGGACTGAAATTGATCATCAAGTGGGAGTGATTGGGACATTTGGAAAACTCAGTAGTTTGACTTAAGGCTGATTTATACTTCTGTGTCGGACCTACGCCGTAGCCTCTACGCCATAAGCTGTGCATCAGTTTTCATTTATACTTCTGCGTCGTCTTCCACGCCGACGTGCAGTACACATGCGGACCGCTAGTCTGCAGTGTCCACGGGCATGTTGCTGGTGTAACCCGCAGTACCACGGCAAACGCCGAAGAAGTGGCTCGTTGGAGAAGGAGATAGGTATAAACGGAGGTCAGAGCCAGCTCCAAATGGGCGGGTCAGCTCCAAATGGGTTGGGCCTTGTTAATATGCCCTACACCAAACCCAACCCTAAACCAACCCTCCCTCTTGGAGCTGTCCCAACCTACTTGCGGCATAAGTCCCTCCCACTTGGAGGTAAGTGCCTCCCACTTGGAGGTCTCCGGGCTGCAGCGATATATACTTGCGGAGAAGCCGTGATGGCGGCAAATAAATATGAAATCATTAAATCATTATTTAAAACTACAAAAAGGAGACAACAACAGAACAGCAGAAGATGGCATTCTTTCAATCTCTACAAGGACGTGTACCACGGCAGATCAACATTGTTTGTCGCGGACTCGTGGACAACTAGTGATGTGTAATGCTATGTAGTATAATAAATGATAAGACACTTGTTCTTTGCTTTGTTTTATTTTAAATAAGTAGGTGTAACATTAAACTATATTACAGTGCTCATAAACGCACACAAAACTCAAGTACATATGGAGGGAGGGGTTCTAGCAGACCAATCACAGCTCTTGCGGTCCACGTAGAATTGACGCACTGTTAGATTTTTGGCGAGGTGCACGTCAGGTACGGTGTAGGCCTGTGCGTCTCTGCGCAGGCTACGGCGTAAGTTCAACGCAGACGTATAAATTGGGCTTTATGGTTAACCAAGCAAAATTGTTGAAATTAAATTATCTTAAAAAGCTTTAAATACAGAATGTGCATTATGTATTGACAAGGCTGTTAGATTTATAACTGACAAAAGAAGGAAATATTTCTGTTCTAATCTAATCTGGAAGTACTACTTAGGCTTGATATTATCTGATAATCTGACAATGGCCAAATATTGTCACAATATTGACCAGGCTTTTAAATCAGTCTGCCATTATTATTAACTGATCTGAAAATGGTCGAATGTGAGGTTATTCTTCATGGCCATTTCATCATTCCACCACTAGTTAATCTGGAAATGACCAAGTATTGCCTTTTATTACCTTTAGTCATCCCTTGGTAATCTGGATATGGCCAAATATCAGGCAGGCTGATTAAATTATTTCAGATGTAGTTGTCAGTTGATAATCTGAAAATAGCAAAATATTGATTCATTAAGTGGCCTGGTCAATAAAATTTTGACAATGTGCTAAAATTATAATTTTTTTGGTTAAGGGACAAAATGAATTGTGAAAGGCTGAATGTGAGGTTATTTTACAGCTAATTACCTTGTTAATGCACACTCTATTGTGAATTATTAATTCTTTAAACAAAATGTTATAACATGCTCTTCCTTTAAAATGACACTTCTTTTCTGTTGACGGTCTATTGAATAATGTAAACCAAACAGTTTTTTAGCCCTTATATTCAGTCTGGCTTCATTCTGGTACATTCGCTTTTGAGGACAAAAATGAAGTCCCACACTACATTTTTTTACCCCCTAGTTCCCTATCCTGTTTGACTCGGAAATGCGTCAAGTTATGGAAGTAAAACCGGAAAATGCCGATTGACCTTAACTTGCATGATGTGTTTTGTGTGTGTCAGCAGTGGCAGCAGCGGCGGCAGTCATCCCAGCAGTCGCAGTAGCAGCAGAGAGAACAGTGGGAGTGGAAGCGTGGGCGTGCCCATCGCCGTGCCAACCCCTGCCCCGCCCACCGCATTTCCCGGTGAGATTCCTGTAATTAATTATTATGCTGCGTTCACGCCATGTCGTAATTACCGTAATTCAGAGATGACAACACGTGACATTTTACTCAAAGCTTTCCATGTCCTCGCTCTCTGAGTTAGCGCCTAAATAAACCGGTGGCGGTCAGGTGGTACAGCTGTCACTGGTTCAAGTCGTAGCTCTAAGAACATTCCGAGTTGTAATTACGAGTTCTGGAGCACGTGAGGGGTTTGGAGTTGATAGTGTTGCCATAGAAACACACAATTCAGCTATGAGTAGAATGTCACGTGTTGTCATCTTGGAAATTATGGTAATTACGACATGGCATGAACACAGCTTTAGTAAATGAATCTGAGAACTGTCCAAGGTTCTGAAAGAAGCATTGTTGTTACTGTATAGAAGGCTATCTCTTGTCCCATTATTAGAGATGATAACTTCTCTTTCTGTTCACTGCCTCTTTATGTCTTCTCTTTTTACTCGCTGCACCTATCCCTCCTCCCTGTGGCCCTGTTTCTCCTTTCGACCTTTCTTCCCTCTGTTCTGTCACTCTTGTTCTCTTCTCCCCTGGGCTTCCTGTCTCTGTATGGCACGTGGGGCTGCAGGTACAGCACCTGGCCCTCCCAACCCTCCCAAACCCCCTCCGAGCGTTACTATCCCTGCCCCTCCTGTACCTCCGCCACCTCCCACCCCAGAGCCAGTGCCCCCCACCCCTGCCCCTACCCCGACCCCTGCTCTGCCAGCAGAGGGCCCTCCCGAAATACCGCCACCCCCACAGCTGCCCCCCAACCTCCCCATTAGCACCAACACCAACCCTGCCGCTGCAACTAGCACCCCCACTCAAGGTGAGTCCCCTCACCCCCTCCTCAAGTCCATCTCCACACTTATCCATCTTTGAGTGACAACCTGCACGTGATCATATGTGATTGACTCGACATTACCCAGGATTCATCCCTCCTCCACCTCACCCAGGCTTCACCTGCATGGCTTGGTTTGTCTTGGCTCGCTGTGCATCCATGCTCCAGTTCTTGGTTGGATTACATTCCCAGTGGCATTTGTCTCCATCACATAATTTGGTCCATCTCTACTTTCTGTTGTGCTTCTTAGGGGTCTTTCTTTTTATGATGAGATGCTTCATAACACATTTAAGTGAGGAATTTGTTATGGGCCAACACATTTACATGGACTGATTGGTTTGAGGGTCATGTTTTTCTCTATAGCTCTGTTCCAAAACTAGTGAGCTGCATACCTAGATAGTATTTTAAAGCATCATTTTTAAGACCGGGGTTATGTTGCCTTCTAGGAGAGTAACCACGTTCAAGGCCCAGAAAGGTATTATAAGGACATTGTTAAAATGGTCCATGTGACATCAGTGGTTCAACCTTAATTTTATGAAGCTACGAGAAGAACCTGGATGCACTGCGCCTTGGAGGAAGACACACACTGTACATAAGTCTTCGTGAACATGTCTGAAGATTTTGACAGAGGATGACTTGGAATTTTTGCCCAACCTTACTTATTTGAACCCAAATATACATACGATAACTAAGAGAAATCAACGTTCTACATTGTTTTCTTTGTGCACAAAGTATTCTCATAGCTTCATAAAATTACAGTTGAACCACTGATGTCACATGGACTATTTTAATGATGTCCTTAATACCTTTCTGGGCCTTGAACATGTCAGTTGTTTTGCCGTCTATGGAGGGTCAGAAAGCTTTCGGATTTCATCAAAAATATCTTAATTTGTGAGATATTTGGAGGTTTGGAACAACAGGAGGGTGAGTAATTAATGACAGAATTTTCATTTTTTGGTGAACTATCCCTTTAACTGTGAGCATTAGTTGTCTCTTGTCTATTTATCATGAGTGCTACTTTTGCAGACCTGCTGTCTGTGTGGTGTGATCCACATCAGTTAATTGTGAGGTTTAATTTCAGTTAGGATGCTGTCTGGGAAGGTAGCAGAGAGTGTGGTGGCTCACTAGGGTTTGGTCAGAGCTTGTGTCTTCAGTTCATTTCATATATCGTTGAATGTATTGTGGTCTGTCTATTGTGTATCTTTTACTGTGATTTCAGGGAAGAACCAACATAATTAGTTTTATTAATTAATTTTCTCTTTGTCTCCCAGGCAATGGTCCTCACTTTTACAGTATGAACCGACCAATGACGCGGCACACCACGCCCTCAGTGGGAGGTTCCCTGCCCTATCGCCGGCCGTCATCAGTTACTGGACAGCCCAACAACATGCCTCAGAACACAAATCCAAACATGATCCAAAACCAGCTCAATGGAGGGCCACACTACAACCAAAACCAAGGTAGACACAGTAGACATGCTCAAGTGTCCATATAATGGTAGAAAATAAATACAACAACTAGATAAGGAGCTTGTTTGTCATTTAAATCAGTCTAGTGTTGTCAAAAGTACTGATTTCGGTACCAGTCGGTACTGAAATTTTAAAAATGACCATTTCCCACTAGCATTTGAGCACTGAAGAGCGGATTCTTAAACGTCGCTTATTGGCCATTGTGTTCGGGTGCTCAACAGATATGACTGTGATTGGCTACAATGATCATCGCCTCACACTCTTCACCGAGCACTCACACAGAAGCACATTTTGAAAAAAATTAAACATTTTGAAAATTTCTGTACTTTTTGGCTCATTTCCACTGAGTGGTATTGGTCAGTACAGTACAGCACTGTACGATTCAGGACCGAACACCCTGATCCAGCTTGCATTTCCACCGCCAACAGTACCCTTACTTGATAGGCGTGGTGTATGCCGGAAAGTAGCGATCGACGATAAAGCGCGACAAAGCAAATTTTCAAATAGGCATTATCTTTATAAATAAACCGCAGATTTGAGTTTTAAACAACGACATTCTCGCTTGAAAAACTCTTATAACTACATTTCATGACACAATAACAGTAATATTTTGAAAACTACACAGGCATTTAGGCAATGACGTTTCACAAGTCCACAAGAACAGAAAAGAAAGCATATTGAGAAATGGCTATTGTCTGTGAAAATATAAAATGATAAAATACACTGTTATATTTTTTTTGTGTTTGCGCACTCTGATGTAAATAAGCCCAACACTCATGGATAGCAGAGCAGTACGAGTGAAGGAGAAGCTTTATCTCCTTGTACCACTCAAAAGTGACGATTCTAGTCAACCAATCAACGTTCTGCAGTGAGTTTAGCTCCACCCTTTTGGTACCCTTTGTAAAAAAAAAAGTGGTACGGTTCGCTGTTTTGGTACATTCACAACTTCTGACAATGGAAACGGACATAATTGCGTACCGTACTGTACTGAACCGTACCGCTCGGTGGAAACGAGCCATTTGACAACGCTAAGTGGGTTCAGTCTTATTGGCTTGATCTGATTGCTCCCTCTCTTTTTTAACTTGCCATCTCCTTCTGTTTTTTTTTCTCAACTTCCTCTGTTTTCATTCCTTTTGTTTCACCCACACTCAATTTTATTTTTGTTTCCTCACTTCCCTTTCTTTATTCCTCTCTGAACTGAATTGCCGCTGTTGTTGGGGTGGGTAGCCCCTATGGCCCCTCCACCCCCCTCTATTCTCCAGATCACCCCCCAGCTACCGCTCATGGGCTTTGTGGCTCGGGTTCAGGAGACCAGTAAGTTATTGGTTTGGGAAAATAATCCTGAATGTATGGAAGCCCATTTCTGCTGCGGAATAAAAAGATAAATAAAGGATTTTCAGTTCACAAATCTGAATTTTTTTTCCTCACAATTCTGAGTTAGTGTATTACAATTTGGGCCTTTTTTCCTTAATTCAACAAGTTTACAGCTTGTTTCAGCCATGGGATGAAAAAATAAAAAAGGTAATTGTGAATTTTTATCTCAAAATTTACAAAACTTTTTCTATTGCAATTCTAAGTATAAAAAAACTCCAAATGGTGATATATAAATTAACAACTGCAAGAAAATTATGAAATGTGATATGAAAAGTCGCAATTACCTTTTTTATTCGTTTCATGGTTGAAACAAATTGTGAAATGTAAACTCATAAGTGAAAAAAGTCATAATTGTGAGATGTAAATGTGGAATTACAAGAAAAAAACGCTGAATTGTGAAAGTCAGTTCTTTTTCATGACAGAAACGGGCATCCATGTAAATGTGTCTGTGGTAGATTAATGAATGTTTTTAGTGTTTAACAGGTTTTGCATGCTATTTAAACATGCATGTTTGTGTTTATATATTAAAATGTCTCATTGTATTTCACAGACTTGTTGCATGTTATTTCACATCTGATTTGATCCATCAATAACCTGCTAAAACATAGTGTTAAGGCATGCAGGGAGTTTCCAACAGTGTGTCCTAACCAGATGCAATGAGATAAGATTCCAGCCAAAAGTAATTTGTTTATCCACTTCAGATGTGACATGATTACAAGATGCAACAAAATCAATCACAAATCACAGCCAATCAGAAGAGCGTGTGGGCAGGCTTGTACTCGCAATGAAATGAGAACATGATCAAATTTATAAAAATAAAAATACATTTTAACTTTATTCACTTGTACATACTCAGTGACTTTGTCTTGGAATATACTTGCTTGTTCACAGTTAGAACGTTCTTGTTTCCCAAGATTTGAACTCAATTATCCATTGTTTCTTTCATTATGGTCACATGCATTTATATTAAAAATCAAATTAAAGCCTTTTAAGATTATACAAAGCACATAATCAGTAACTGTGATTGTCATTGGACATATCGTTTGTATGTTCTTGTTCCCAGCCGTGGCGTTGCAGAAATAGAAACCCGTTACAAAAATAGAATCCCCTGTCACGGCTGGTTAGGACAACAACTCTGATTAATATGGAAAAGATACCGTTTTGTGAGGTGAGGGGTCACGTCGCATCTGGTTAGGTCAGCGTTAGGCCACATACATGCTGGATAATTTTTCAGAGAATGTGACAAGAGCCATTGTTTGGTTTAGCTGTTGCTGTTTAACAGCCTACG
Source organism: Schizothorax lantsangensis (assembly GCA_027422415.1). NCBI lineage: Eukaryota > Metazoa > Chordata > Actinopteri > Cypriniformes > Cyprinidae > Schizothorax > Schizothorax lantsangensis. Next base: position 28,096,972 of record CM049853.1, on the reverse strand, counting down.
TTCTGTATATGAACCACTTCTTGGTTCATTTCAAATCAGACATGACTCAAAGTAATGACTTAAGGTTCAGTTACTGATAACTTTTTGAGTAATTCTATAGAACTTGCACATAAGAGTCAGACTTATTTTCATCTCATAACATTTAATTCAGACTGAAAGGGTTAAAAGTATAATTTATTAGATGTAGTGGTGGAGAAAACACTAGCTTTGACCATATTTCTCTGTGGTGTGTACATGGCCTTAGTGAAGTTCCCTTCTCAAAAAAATTGCTTAATACTGCTGTTTTGAGGTCAGTGGTTATTCTACACTCTCTAAATTTAATACTCCCTAATTTTTGTACTAACACATCTTCCTCCTTAACTTCCCCATCCAGCATGAGTCATTTGTCTCAATCAGCAAACAGAAGTTACCCAAGTCCCCCAGAAATAGCTTATATCTGAGATTTTGTTCATCCCTTTAGTCTCAGACGCTCCTCCACCGCCGCCTCCTGCAGAAGAGATGGAGTTTGAGGAAGCAACCCCTCCCCCGCCTCCTCCAGAGGACTATGAGGATGAGGAGGGTGATGATGAGGAAGAGTCAGCGGTGGTGGAGTACAGTGACCCCTACGCTGAAGAAGACCCGCCATGGGCCCCTCGCAGTTACCTGGAGAAAGGTACGTTTCTGTTTTTAGCATTTATTTCTAGCTGTTTCTCCCAGTGCACAGCAAACACTTGTTTGGGCGTCTAGGAAAGCAGCTATTTTCATTGTAGGTAAAACTGATTTGAATGGAGAAAGATCCATATCTCCAACACTGTTGCTCATGATTGCATTTCAATAATGTATAACAAATCAGCAATGATTAAACATAATTAATTATTGATTAATAATAGCAATGTTATCATAAATGTTGCTTATTCAGCTCAAATGACAAAAACTATTTATAATCATGCAGATTTTTTAGTTCATACATTTTACTGAAAATCTATATAAGCCCATTTTTGTTATATAAGGAAAAGAAAATCAAGCTTTGAATGAAAGTTGAAATTGACAGTCGAAATTTGTGAGTTTGTAAAATAAAAACTTAATGACAAGTTTAAATTTGTTACAAAGATTTGTTATAATAATAACTTTTTATCTGATGATTTTGATCTGATGATAAAAAGTCGAAATTATGACAGTCATATCCCAATAGTAGTATCTCATCATTTTGACTTTTTGTGTCATTATGACTTTTGCATGATTTTTTTTATTTTTTATTTTTAGTGGAAATGGACTTCTGTAAAAATCTATAGGGTTTTAAATTTTTATTTAATTTCTAGGTTATTGAAAATCTGGCCAATGCTGATAATTATTTTTGTATTATGGCCAATAATAACAAATATTACGCAAATATAATACAATTTTAAATGAAATCATATAATGAAAAACTACATAAAACACTAAAAATTATAATCAGTCACTCTGAAAATCGTATCGTACAAGTAAATAATAAATTTATATAAAATAATAAAAATTACATAAAAATGACACAGGCAAATATCAGTTGTTTTAAATATTAAAAGTAAATTTAGGCATCACAACATTAGAATGTGCAGTATGAAAAATGCAAAAATGCTACTCTGCTCCAGAGTAGGATTTCATGACCCTGAGTAAAAAAAGTGGTGCTAACCCCGATTGTAAATTACTTGTGAACTGCTTTACCCGGGTTTAAAAGCAGTGTTTAGAATGAAGATAACCCGGGGTTAAGCGCAGTGTGAAAAGCTCTGATACTAAATTTATCAGTGGCATACATAATTACAAATTCACTATAGCTAAATGAAAAAAATCCCTGCTGTGCTGTAACACTTAATTACAATAAATACATGAGCAGACATTGTGTTTTTCTTCTTTTTATCACACCATTCCCATCAGTGGTGGCTATTTACGACTACATCTGCGACAAAGAAGACGAGCTGTCCTTCCAGGAGGGGGCGATCATTTACGTCATCAAGAAGAACGATGACGGCTGGTTCGAGGGCGTGATGAGCGGCACCACGGGCCTCTTCCCCGGGAACTACGTGGAGTCCATCATGCATTACGCTGACTGAGCCAGCGGGTGGTGCCACTGCTCCTCTGTCCATCATCTTCCTCATTCTTTTGAGTGCGCACATACACACACACACAAACACAAATGAATTCAGCTACACTACGTCATGCACAAGCTTGTTGCAGACAAACAGACTGAGAACTTGCGGTGAAGAAACTGCGGTGGCGACGATTTTAACAGGAAAAAACTGTTCAAATGTGTAAGATAACTACATTAGGAACATTTATTCATCTCTTAATTTCAGTCTCTTAGAAACATGTATCAGAAAAGTGTTGGTTTGCTTGACTTGTGTTGATAGTGATCGCTTTGCTTTCGCTCCTATCCGTCTCTACTCTGGAGGAATGGGTCTGACTAGCAGAAGGACAGTTGTACGGCCATCTTGGATGTGCATGTTCCTTTTACATCTCCTCTTAACCGTGTGCTGTCCACTGACCAGCAACTGACAGAAAAAGCTTTTGCCAAGAATGACAGAACAGGGATTTTATGCATATTGTGGTGCCAGGTAATAGAGAGAGAGACGCAAGGATTCAGGTGGGCTTCTTTTCTTTAGTTTTTCATTGCGTTGGGAATTGAGTTTCTTTTAAACCGTTACATTTTGAGTGCAGTTCAGTTTGATATGTTTAGCAGGAGGATATACCAAAGGATTTCAGTGGCGTTTGGGATCACGAGCGGGACCGACTACAACCTTAAAATACTACTTTTTCACCATTCCTTTACATTAATTTCTTTCCAACAAGGTTTTATTGCTTGAAATATTTGCAAGTATGTGTATTCTTTGTATGTATGTATGATAAAAAGTAAAAAAACAACAACAAAAAAACACTATTAAATTGTTCAGGAAGTTTGTGCCATAAAGAAATGTTCGTAGATGGTCATATTTTCGGACGCGAGAGGTTGTTTCTTGAATCTCGGCACCGGATGTGGTGTTCTTCAGGAAGAACATGTGTATTGTGATCTTTAACCTCCGATTCATCCCTTTGACCAACTGTGGACTTAAAGATACAAGACTATTCTATATGTATGTTATATATTGATTTATATTATAGAAATACTATTGTGTTGGTGTATGAGTGGTGTAGAGACAAGAGAACCCCATTTATCTGCAATAACAAAGGCACAGTTAGAAAGTCCTCAGTCGACGAGCTACAGAGATTTTTAAAGCACAAGAGATGCACGTGATCTTAGGGAGACCTTATACAATGTGAAGAACTGATTTTTTGGATGAAGAGATGCCAAAAAACAGAAACCAGCCCAAGTTTTAAAACATCCTCATACCCACATGCAGATAATGTGGAACAAACTGTACTAATGCACAGATTTTTTCTATTGAGTACTTTGATGTCTATATGTAAGTGTGTGTGTGAGTGCGTATGTGAACGTGAAACGATCGATTTCACCGTTTCTGGATCATTGGTGACTGACTTGCTTGTCTGTGTGCAAATCTTTATTTTCAATGAACGGTCTGTGGCGAGGGTGTGTGAATTGAGTCTTGCATGTTGATCATTTCTGTGATTTTCCTGCTGATGGAGAATAAACTGGATATATCTGGTCTGCTTGCTCATGCTTCTTCCAAGTTCAAGGGTCGTAGAAGGTTTTCAGCTGGAGCGGATAAGAACCAGACGCTGTTGTGTGAGGAATTGATTTCTGGTTAGATTTATTTGTCCTCTTAGGTAAAGAGAAATGTAACAGTTTTACTCTAACATCTAATATGTTTTAGAGTTTTAAATTAAGTGTAATTAGAAGTGGTTATATATATATATAAAAATGTCTTTAAAAATTACACTTTAAATAAAACTCAAGACTTTTTTTTTATTACTAATGCACAATGCCATTCCAGGGTCTTACTTTTCTGCACCTTATTTACATTTCCATAAATCCGTCAGTTTAATATTCAGAATATTAAATATATTGAACCACTTTTATTGAAGAAAATTATGTAGGAAACAATCACTTGCTAGCACAGCATAGTGTGTACATGCACATACGTGTATATATACAGGTGCTGGTCATATAATTAGAATATCATCAAAAAGTTGATTTATTTCACTAATTCCATTCAAAAAGTGAAACTTGTATAATGCTGACTTGACAGTTGTCCAAAAGACGACCATTGACACCTTGCACAAGGAGGGCAAGACACAAAAGGTCATTGCAGAAGAGGCTGGCTGTTCACAGAGCTCTGTGTCCAAGCACATTAATAGAGAGGCGAAGGGAAGGAAAAGATGTGGTAGAAAAAAGTGTACAAGCAATAGGGATAACCGCACCCTGGAGAGGATTGTGAAACAAAACCCATTCAAAAATGTGGGGGAGATTCACAAAGAGTGGACTGCAGCTGGAGTCAGTGCTTCAAGAACCACTACGCACAGATGTATGCAAGACATGGGTTTCAGCTGTTGCATTCCTTGTGTCAAGCCACTCTTGAACAACAGACAGCGTCAGAAGCGTCTCGCCTGGGCTAAAGACAAAAAGGACTGGACTGCTGCTGAGTGGTCCAAAGTTATGAATGAATGATGCATTTATATAGAATCCACGTTGCTTGAGGTCCAGTGTAAAGTTTCCAGTCAGTGATGGTTTGGGGTGCCATGTCATCTGCTGGTGTTGGTCCACTGTGTTTTCTGAGGTCCAAGGTCAACACAGCCGTATACCAGGAAGTTTTGGAGCACTTCATGCTTCCTGCTGCTGACCAACTTTATGGAGATGCAGATTTCATTTTCCAACAGGACTTGGCACCTGCACACAGTGCCAAAGCTACCAGTACCTGGTTTAAGGACCATGGTATCCCTGTTCTTAATTGGCCAGCAAACTCGCCTGACCTTAACCCCATAGAAAATCTATGGGGTATTGTGAAGAGGAAGATGCGATATGCCAGACCCAACAATGCAGAAGAGCTGAAGGCCACTATCAGAGCAACCTGGGCTCTCATAACACCTGAGCAGTGCCACAGACTGACCGACTCCATGCCACGCCGCATTGCTGCAGTAATTCAGGCAAAAGGAGCCCCAACTAAGTATTGAGTGCTGTACAAGCTCATACTTTTCATGTTCATACTTTTCAGTTGGCCAAGATTTCTAAAAATCCTTTCTTTGTATTGGTCTTAAGTAATATTCAAATTTTCTGAGATACTGAATTTGGGGTTTTCATTAGTTGTCAGTTATAATCATCAAAATTAAAAGAAATAAACACTTGAAATATATCAGTCTGTGTGGAATGAATGTATACATTATACAAGTTTCACTTTCTGAATGGAATTAGTGAAATAAATCAACTTTTTGATGATATTCTAATTATATGACCAGCACCTGTATATGAAGAGTTCATTTGCAAAAACAACTCCGTTTTTTACAATTCTCAAAAATCATGTTTTTTCATTGTGCAGTCCAATTAATCTCAATCAAACTGCAGTTGTTGTTTTTTGACTAGGTTAAAAAAAACAGCTAACACAAAACATGATTTAAAAAAAAAAAAGTTATGTTTTTGCAAATAAACATACATACACATTTTTTTATGTTTTTAATGAAGTCTGATGCTCACAAAGGCTGCATTTATGCGCTAAAAAATATAGTAAAAACAGTAATATTGTGGCATTATAATTATTATTAATAAATGGCATTAGTTTAAACGAAATATTTTCTAATGTAATATATTTTAAAAATGTAATTTATTCCGGTGATGCAAAGCTGAATTTTCAGCATAACTCCAATCTTCTACATTAATGTACTAAAATAACTAAAACTGAAATAAAAAACTATATAAACATTAAAAAAGGAAAAAAAAAAAAAATCACAAATGAACTCGAAATGAACTCGTCCACTTAAAATAAAATGAAAACAGAAAATATAAACATTCAAAATATTAATAAAAACTATAATAGTATCTCAGTGGTACTAAAAAAGCAGAAAAATTCTCTTTATATGAAAAAGCAGAAATAAAGCAAACTGAGTGGTCAAATTTTTATTAGTATTAATATGTTCAACATTAAAACCTTTTGGGTTATGTGCAAAGTATAAATCATTCCAACTCATGTTGAACTGGTAGACATTTTAGTAAATTTAAACGATCTTTACAGAATTCATCCATCAATCTACACCCAATACCTCAGCAGCCCCTAAATGACAGTGACACATTTTATTAGTCTGCACTTTGAAATTCTATTTAACTCTTTTGGATATATTTTTTTAAGATTTAAAAAAGGTTTTGCATCCTCTAGATTTGATCCTAGATTTTACTTCTCTACTATAGGATGTTTTAGCAGTGTATTAACTTACAGCAGAGTAAAATCTGTCATTTAAAATAAAACCTAGACTAAAGTGTAACTAGTACAAAAATCAATTCTATGTGTATTTTTACATTTAATAATTGGCCATTTATCACAAATCTCTAGTCAAATATATTTCCAGTATATAATCTGGTATCTGTGACGGTTCACAGTTTTAAACGAACACTAAACATTTAGTGCATCTTTTATAGATTTCATTGTACATTTATCCTCTGCGAGTCCTTCCCTCTCCCATGGTCAACTTGGTACTAGTTATTTTCATACGTTACATCCCACACACCCTGTTGTTGGAGACTTTGAGCTCCCCGCTTAACAGAAACCCAGACACAGAAAAATGTTTACTAAGAGAGAGAAACTGGTCCAAATGTTTTCCTACACACAAATGTTTCTACACAGTATATTGCTCTTGGCGTTCAGTCTCATTCTCTCGCTGTAATATTGATTGTTGCTATACAGAGAAACAAATCTGAGAGCAGCACACACTCCCACGCACGCACACACACACACACACACACACACACACTAACAGGGGAAACAGGAAGAGGTTTAAATGGAAGGAGAGGAAGGGTCAGAGTGGAATTTGTCAAAAGTGGTTTTATCTTGTTACCCAGCTGTCTTCACCCCCCCCCTACGGCTCACAGATAAGAGTCTCCACCACAAACTTATTCTCAAAGTGAAGAATCTTGTGGCAGTTGAGAGCCTCTCGCTTCTGGATACCTGTGAAAAAGAGAAAAATGGTGTGGTGAATGTATGTGGCCCAATTATGTGTCAGAGCTCAATATGACACATTATGTCAACATGTACTCTAATATATCTACAGGTGCATCTCAGTTAATTAGAATGTCGTGAAAAAGTTCATTTTTTCTTGTAACTTATTTCAAAAAGTGAAACTTTCATATATTTTAGATTCATTACATGTAAAGTAAAACATTTCAAAAGTTTTGTTTTAATTTTGATGATTAGAGCTTACAGCTCATGAAAGTCAAACCAGTATCTCAAAATATTAGAATATTTACATTTGAGTTTCAATAAATGACCATCCCTACAGAATAAATTCCGAGTATCTCTTGTTCTTTGAAACCACAATAATGGGGAAGACTGCTGACTTGGCAATGATCCAGAAGACGAACATCGACACCCTCCACAAAGAGGGTACGTCACAGAAGGTCATTACTGAAAGATGTGGCTGTTTACAGAGTGCTGTATCAAAGCATATTAAATGCAAAGTTGACTGGAAGGAAGAATTTGGGTAGGAAAAGGTGCACAAGTAACAGGGATGACCGCAAGCTTGAGAATACAGTCAAGCAAAGCTGATTCAAACACTTGGGAGAGCTTCACAAGGAGTGGACTGAAGCTGGAGTCATCAAGAGTCACCACGCTCAGACGTCTTCAGGAAAAGGGCTACCAAGCCACTTCTGAACCAGAGACAACGTCAGAAGCATCTTACCTGGGCTGTGGAGAAAAAGAACTGGACTGTTGCTAAGTGGTCCAAAGTCCTCTTTTCAGATGAAAGTAAATTTTGTATTTCATTTGTTAATCAAGGTCTGGAGTCTGGAGGAAGAGTGGAGAGGCACAGAATCCATGTTGCTTGAAGTCCAGTGTGAAGTTTCCACAGTCAGTGATGATTTGGGCTGCCATGTCATCTGCTGGTGTTGGTCCACTGTGTTTTCTGAAGTCCACAGTCAACGCAGCCATCTACCAGGAAATTTTAGAGCACTTCATGCTTCCTTCTGCTGACAAGCTTTATGGAGATGCTGATTTCATTTTCCAGCAGGGCTTGGCACCTGCCCACACTGCCAAAGGTACCAAAAGCTGGTTCAATGACCATGGTGTTACTGTGCTTGATTGGCCAGCAAACTCGCCTGGCCTGAACCTCATAGAGAATCTATGGGGTATTGTCAAGAGGAAGATGAGAGACACCAGACCCAACAATTCAGATGACCTGAAGGCCACTGTCAAAGAAACCTGGGCTTCCATACCACCTCAGCAGTGCCACAAACTGATCACCTCCATGCCACGCCGAATTGAGGCAGTAATTAAAGCAAAAGGAGCCCCTACCAAGTATTGAGTACATATACAGTAAATGAACATACTTTCCAGAAGGCCAACAATTCACAAAAAATGTTTTTTTTTATTGGTTTTATGAAGTATTCTAATTTGTTGAGATAGTGAATTGGTGGGTTTTTGTTAAATGTGAGCCTAAATCATCACAATTAAAAGAACCAAAGACTTAAACTACTTCAGTCTGTGTGCATTGAATTTATTTAATACACGAGTTTCACAATTTGAGTTGAATTACTGAAATAAATGAACTTTTCCACGACATTCTAATTTATTGAGATGGACCTGTATATACTCCAATATACATATAGTAAAAAAGTAATACTCTCAGATATTACAATTTAAAATGTTTTCAATTTTGAATGTAATTTATTCCTGTGATGACAAAGCTAACATTTTTTAATTTTCAGAAATCATTCTAATATGCTGCTTTCTGCTAAGTAAACAGTTGTGCTGTTTAATATTTATGCAGAAACCATATATCATGATATTCGTTTCTGCTAGTGGCAGAGGCAACATTTCTCATCTTAATTTAGTTTACCTTGATGTACTAAAACTGAAATAAAAATTAAACTATGTAGATATTTAAAAAGGAATAGAAAATGACAAAAAAATACTAAAACTTCAAAATCATAAAAAAATGTATCTTATTATTGATGTTGAAAACAGTCATGATGCTTAATATTTTTGTTGAGCTTGTGATACTTTTTATTTCAGGATTCTTTGAATTATAGGAAGTTTGAATAGAACAGCGTTGAATTCAAATCTGTAAATGGCCAAATAAATCTATGAACGGTGATGTATGAAAATGTACATTTATTTTACCTTATTTCATTTATTTTTATTCCATTCTATTATTTTGTTTCAGTGGTTTTGGAGTGTCTTTTTGTTTTGCTGTTCAAACCAAAGCCATTAAATATATATATAAAAAATAATAAAAATCTGAACTTTTGTAACATTATAAAACATAATATTAAAAAAAACACCCTAGTAAAGACTCATAAATGGGACAAAAAGTCTTAACTGGCAAATACTGTCTGTAGAGGTTAGTGTGTAATTAACCTAAGAACAATGGGACGCTTTCCAATAGTATAGATGGATGTATGCGTTTACCAAAAACGGCCTCTCTGCGCTCCAGTTTGTAAGTGTCTCTCCCTCTGCAGAGGCCATAGATGAAGTAACCCAGCTGATCCACATGCTCCAACTTCCCGGTCACTATCATCTGTTCACGCACCAGGTAGGACTGTGGCAGGTATGTTCCAGCCTGCAAACACAACCAACGTTCACATGCTTGAACACCAGACTAGAACTGTGTTGCAAAGCCTTCCCAGTTGACAACCTGGACTTCATTTCTGGTCACTGTTCAAATGTCTAAGTAGGCAGTTCAGGAGGTTTTGAGGCAGACTAAAGGATTTTGAAGAAGCTCAAATATAAGACAACACTGTTGCTGCAGTTACCTTGATGTTGACAAGAAGCTCCAGGAAGTCTTTGGGTGGCATCACGACAGAAGTGTTGAGAGGAATGACGTAGCATTTGTTCAGACGCAGATCCAGATAGGCTGTCAGTCTCTAAAAGCAGAGAAGAAAAAACAACATGTTACTATTTTGGTACATGTAGTTTATTTTTGGTAATCTGATCAAATTGTCTGTGAATGTATGGCTTTGTGAGGGAGATAAACTTCGGCTCTCACCCTGTTGAAGTCATGAACGATGTCAGCAGGGTCGCTGTCGCTGAACTTGGGCACTGGGATGTTAATGAGCTCCACCCCCTCGTCCTCCAGAACCCTCACTCTCTCCTCAATCCTCCTGGATGCGGCTGGCAAATCCATGTCGGTTTCCTCCTGGCTGTCCTGCATCTTGTAATTTTCCTCACGGTAGTTCACCCCGCAGAAATACATCCTCTCCTCCTGAAGACCATCATTATGAATAGACACATTCATTCACCATTCTCAACTAGACACACATCATTCTGTTATATGTTTCAGTATGCTTAAGGAAATGTAATTTAAGATATCAGTGATTTTTGAAGTTAGCACCGATTTTGTAACCAAAGATTTAAAAAAAATCATAAATTTAATTAAATAGTAAAGTTTTTACACCACATCACCTAGTTCAATTATAATTTTTTTGCATTGTGATGCAAGTCAACATGCTGAGATTCAACATACTTTTGTAGAGTAACTGTAATTTGGGTAATAATGTAGATTAGTAACATTTATAGGGGCCTATGATTTCCACGATGTGGAAAACACAGGAGAATTGGTGGGATTCAGTCATATAAATGGAATTTATGCGGAATGTCACAGAATTTGCCAAATTTTAGATGGATACATCAGTACACTACACACACAAAATGCAATATGGACTAGTGTCTGTGAACATCAAGCCACAAAAACTACAATTTAAATATGAATCCTGTGTGAATAAATGGCACAGACGCACCGTTTCGTTTACTACAGAAGCACACCTGACGCTTGCTGTGTTTTCAGTAGGGCTGCCACTAACGACTATTTTTATTTCGATTAATCTGTCGACTAATTTATCGATTAATCTAAACGATTAATTCCCCACCAAAAACACAACAATTTTACTTAAGAATATTTTATTAAACCAAATTAAATCCAAATTTCTATGAAATCCTTTTTTAAAGCAAAAGTGAAGTGCAACAGAGTGCAAGAAGCATGTGTCCATCTCATCTCAGTCCAAATCACTGAAATCAAAGTTCAGTATTATAGTGTAAGAAAGACAACATATCCACGTGTTCTAGTCTAATAATAAAATTATAATCAGCATTTTAAATAAAGGAGTATTTACCAGAATTTATTTAGGAGAAAAATGTAAATGTGCAGTATTTCTAGAAAGAAAAAAAAAAGTTTTTTTAACATAAAATCAATTAATTGGAGATGCTTTTGATTATTAAAATTTAATGGAACCATTAAAATGGAATCCAGAAAATAATGGAAAAAGAATTTGGTACAGATAAAACTGTAAAACTCAATTAATTAGACAGGCTTTTTGATTAATAAAATTTAATTTAACCATTAAAACAGAGTATAGAAAAATTAAAATGGAAAAAAATGAATTTGGAAATATTTTTTTTTTGTGGTAATAAAAATAGATGCAAGTGAACAATAGCTTTTAAAATGACTTAAAATACATATATAATAGCAATGATGCAATAATAATTAGTTCAAATAAAGTATCAAAAGCAAGAAATCATATGGTTTTATTGAACAAAACTGTTAAAATACATAATGTATTATAAACAATGGAGCTAATGTAGATAACGCATAACAACAAAGGCCTGCAGGGGGCGCCTGATGATTATTTTTAAACATTACTGCGCGATCTAATCCTTGTTTAATATTGACCAAGCACCATTTAATTCAAATGTCCACTTAATCTTTAATATTTTGCCATTTCTTTAGGACAGAAATGCTATAGCCACTGTAAGTAAATGAATATGTGGACATAAAAACGTGTAACCTCAGAGTGAGGGTTTGAGCTTTTATTTTGAAATCGCGATATATTCTCCTGTGTTTGCACAGGTTTATAAATGATTTACCTTACAAATCTGATGAAATGGCGCACGTTGCATTCCCAGATGAACGTTTTAATAAACCCAAACTCACAACAACATGCAGAGATGGAGTTTGAGACGCTCCACATGTAAATGATAAGTTTCTGTGGAACTACTGTGAAAGGAGCCGCTGTATGACGCACGTGCTTAACCTACACGCATGTAAATAATTAAAGCGCATATACTGTATTAGAACTGCATCGCATATAATTAATTAAATCATAGCATTTGTGAATTCACAATTATGCTTAATTGTGATTTTTAAATGGGTTTAATATCATGCAGCCTTGGAAAATAGTCTAATAATGTGTTTTATGGATTCTCGTCCGTGAAATGCGGCACTTCCGGTATTTTGCCGGTTAGTCGACGCGAGCAAAATGAAGTCGATGATTTTTCAAAATCAACTAGTCGACTAAAATCGACGAATCGCGACAGCTCTAGTTTTCAGACTCTGCCCCCTCAATATGAGTACATGAAGAATCTCTAGAACTGCTCTAAGAGTCCCTTAATGAGCATTTTACCATTTTTATGAGTAAAACTATTGTTATATCATATACAAACAGAAACCTAAAGGTCTTTACAGCAACCCGTCAAAATAAAAGTTTGGTTTAACTTGAAGAAACCGTGACAGAAATAGTACCTAATGTAATGATATTACTAACTATTAATAAAATTATTACTAAAACATTATTTTTAAAGGAATATTTCCCAGAAAATGTATTTCTAATATAAATTAATAAAATAAAAAATGTCATAGGGCCTTAAAAATTTCATTTTTGTTAAGCTTTTAATGAATTGCTGTTTAATATTGTAAGTTTCATGATTTAAATTAATTAGACATGCTTTTGATGAAGAAAATTTAAATAACATTTTTTTTTTAATTTATATATATGACAAGATTTTATTAAAATGGAAAAAAAAATGAAATTGTTGCTACAACATGACTAGAGAAATAGGGCTGTGGTATTTCCATTAAATAAAAACTTCAACACCTATAATGCACTTTTGACAACACCCATAATGCTAACATTGTAACAATACAAAGCTGGCTGAAAATTAATTTTTGGTTGAAATATAATTTATATTTTATTTTTTTTACTAATTTTTCATGGAAGAATTTTTATCGTACTGACAAAGAAATCACTTAATCTATGTTTGGACTTTTTATTGTCCTTAAATTTTGAAGTAAATCTTAAAACATTTTAATACTTTAAGGATCTAACAGATTCACATTCTTATTCCGAGTTCTCATGTGATGCAGCTGATAGAAATGTTTCTCTCACCTCTATGAAGTAATACCTGTACAGGTAAGCTCCGCCCACAACCACTCCAGACAGAATGAGGGCCAGACCCAAACACATGCACCAGCACCAGGCCCTGGACTGCTGCCTGATACGCAGACCATCCTCCAAGTCCTGTATGCACACACACGCACGCAGGAAGCAAAGCTGAATTATATGCTTCTAGTAAAAAATATGTTTTTTTTAAGCAGTTGATGACTTCAACAATACATGCTACATTTACTCTATAGTTAGCTTTGGAATAGACATATAATCTAAATTTTTATGTAATATATGGTCTTCAGGACACCATGTGTATGGGAACTACTGTTGGGAACTGTGTTTTTGTTTCCAAATGTTTACATTTTTCTTGCTGAAATCCCCACAGATCCCGCACTGACTAGTTCACCTGCATGTGTTATCTGTGTTATCTGTGTTAAAGGAGAGAGTTTTCATCAATTTTATGTGCGAGCGTATTTAGTCTGGGAGTGGCTTTGTAGAAAACAATTGCATTGTGTGCAACAGTTACTGGGACATTTCCAACCTCCCTCCAGAGACCAACAGGAACAAACACACTGCATGATGCACATGAACAAAACATCAGCTGACACAGTGACTGATAAACAAGGACGAAAGTGAAAACAAATCAGACTGAAAATGGTCACAATTTGGCACCAAATCTTTTTGGTCCTCATTTGTTTGTCATATTTTTCATATAAAACAATGAGAGCAAAAGAAGATAAAGTAGCTAAACTTTCCTGTGTTTACAACAGCCATCATGTTGCAGACTCCAGGGAAATTATGAACAACAAAAACGAGTCCATTTCAGCTAGAAACATCTATAATATACATAAAGGTTTGTTTACAGGTGTGTCTGAGGGGTGCATTGCAGTCTGTACTAAATTTCCCATGACAATACTGCAATTTAAATGAGTCTAGTCATCATTATCTCTCCTCTAGTTCAGTAAACACCAACCTTATGATCTTGCACACACATATTTCAGATTGTGTCTGTTTGAAAATGATTAGGGTTGCAAACACTGATCAATAACGAAAACACATTTTAATATCGATTAGTCGGGTCTGTGTACTCCGAACCTCCATCAGCGTCAAATTCATAAAGCAAGTGTTCACATCAAAAGACAAAGTTAAACAGGGAAATTAAAAATAAAAAAACAAACAAAAAAAAACTAAGTTATTTTGATAATGTATTATTATGATTATTTCTTCAATTAAATAAAATGGCTAGTTTTATTTTGTATTATTAAAATACTAAAATATTCTGTTGCTTACAGTATTTGTTGTTATACATAAAATATATATAGTATATATGTAATAATGTATGGCATAAGATTTATATAATATATATGATTTTTTGGAACAATTTATTTTGTAACATCCTTGTTATACATGTTACATGTATTTACTATAATTACAAGCAACTAACCCTAAACCTTATTGTAAGTAATATAAAGATTATAATTAATAATATATAAAGTACACTAATAATGACACCTTAAAACAAAGTGTAATATGAAAGCAACATATATATATATATATTATATATTTCAATAAAATACAGAAAAATGCCTTTATATGATCGCTCAATTATCAAAATAAACAGTTAGTTACAAATATTTGCACCCATCAAAAGTTCAAAAAATTACATACAAAAATAAACACACACACCGATTATAAATCCTGATTAGGCAAATATTTGAAGCTGCATATTTAAATGCTCTTCTACTGAATTAGTACTGGTAGACTTTGAACTTATACTAGACTTTTGAAGCTATAATCTAGGACACCATTCCATGTTTTAATTATCTGTGAAGGCACAGCATCTGCACAACATGAAATACATTCAAAATCACCCTAATGCAATGTTCGGCTTAATCTGTTTACATTTTTTATCATTTTTAGATTTCATTTCTTTTAATCTATGCAGCACACATGCATCAATAACTTATGGTCATGCGGCGTTATAGTTGCATGAATCCACTTCCTGTTGTGGAGTTTGTAAAAAACAAGCCTAAAACCAAAGGCTTCAAAGATTCACTTGAACATTTACACACAAACACACCTGTTTCAAATACACACAGCCTTGCCCTCGCACACACAGACACACACTGCAGATTACGGCTTAGCTAACAGAGACCGTCTTTGTTTAAATAACCAGAGCCTTCAGGAGTTTTTCCAAGGAACAAAGATGGCTGTTTTTGGTAGTCGGCTCCAGCCGCAAGTTCAGTGAGGCTTTGATCACCTGTGTGACAGAGGATTGCAGACCACACAGCAAAATCTTTACAGCTTATCTCATGATGAATTGACACCTTTTAACCGATTTAGATAAGTATTAAGAGTCTCTGATTGCCAGAAATGTCTAAAGGTAAGGAGCACCGCTCCATGCATGAAACCTTCTGACTCAATTTCTTCTTCTTTCAGAAGACATATGCCTGCCGAAATGCTCCTTACTGAATTAGTGCCAGTAAGATCAGGCTGCAGACGTTGGTCTGATCGCAGTGGCAGTGTTTCAGCAGACACAACAGTGTCTTATGAATGATTCACGACCTCTTCTTCTTGATTATCAACCCAATTCGCACACTAGGCGCTGACTCATCCTCAGTGACAGAAGCAGCCAGACGGTGCATGCATCTGAGTGGGAGCTGGTCTCACACTTATGAAAGTCTCCCACGATAAGCTGGCTAAACATGTATTTCCTCTTCCTGATTTTACTATGTTTACAACTGCAACCTATTCAGGAAGTGCAAGGGACAAATTTATACATCCACATTCCTTTAAATGCAAATCTCATATGAAATGAACTGTTTAATTTTAAATAGTGCAATGACTGCACAGACATGCATCAGGCTACTAGAACAAGCATTTAAAACTGCAATTCATGATTATATACACCTTTGTACATGCATTTCTTGCAATAATGCAATATTTTTTATTAATCTGAACATTGCATGTGCATGCATTAGGAATCTTGATGGAAAACATCTCAAAAGTGCAATGCAATAAGATTTTTGTGTATATATCCTGGTGTTTGTGTTGGACTGTCGGCCATTTTCCTGTAAGCTCAAAGCTGTCTGAAACTCACTCTCACACACATACACACTCTGAAACAAGGCAGGAGATGGCTTCCCTCTACTACACACACAAAAACAAAACTACCAGACAAAAAATAAGATTATAATCCTCACAAAGCCTGAACAAACATCGTCTACGTGTTTCAGTCACACTGATGTAAATAACGTCTATACTCCAGTCAAACATCAACTATGTTATTATTTAACGTTACTTTTAATGTTTATTTTTGTAAAAATCCTTCATTTATGTATTAATTTAATGTTGTCGTATACTTATTTAAACACTCTGACCGACCACTGTTACAACAAATAAACACTTTATAAAGAATTGAATTGCTAAAAGCAATGCGGTTATTAACGTTGTTTTTAATTTCACTAGCCGGTTAGCGTTTGTGCTAACGAAACTCACCACATCCTGAGGGATCAAAGCTTCATCCTTCTCCTCCTTTTTTAAATCCTTCTGTCCGAGAGCGGAGTTGAAAGTGAGTTTCACCATGTTGTGTGACTGAAATTTGTTTTGTCAATGTTATTTTTTTCACCGAGCTACAGCGAAAGCTTGGTGAATCCGACGACCTATTTGTACACTGTGCTGCTTCTCAACTTGCTGTGGCGCATTTAGCTCGAGCCGACCGGATTCAGACTGTATGTTCATCAATGAACGGGAAGGGGGCGCTGTTTCCACCAAATATACATACCATCGTTTGGTTTATTTTAATAAAGTTATATTTCAATGTAATAAATAAATTACATGAACACACAACGTATAATATAATATAATATAATATAATATAATCAGTTCACTGATAGGGGGCGTGGTTTCTAAAAAAAAAGAGACTGAATAACCTACCAGGTTGGAAACTACCAGGTAATGTTTATTTGAGTGCAGGTAAGGTTTATGTGGAAAAATTATATGTTATGAAATCCTTGCAGTAGTATTACAAATGCAAAGGGTGTTGCCTGGTGGGAACAGTTAGAGTAAATTTGCATGAGGAAGTTATGATGAAATATTGGTAACACTTTACAATAAAATATTTCATTATTAATACAGGGTAATGCAAGTTTATTGCTTGAACGTTAAAATGTATGTGTAGAAATTAGCACTGGGCAAAATTAAATGCTGTAAAATATTGCTTTTGGGATACCTAATGCATTCAGTAATGTTAACAAGACCTTATTGTAAACTGTTACCTAAGTATTTTAACAATATATCACACATAACATGCTGTATACTTAATATACCGGCATGTACAAAAAAATATATGACTGATAAGACCTAATAGCTTAAAAGCCTTAGATATAATTTAATACATGTGTGTTCAATAAAATCATTAGGCTATTGAGAAGCTGGAATAACATTCAGTTATCAATTATCCATAACAGTCAATCTGAAAGTACAGTATATCAGTCTCACAATTTAAGGTCAGGGCGTGTGTCCTTTCGACAGCTCAAAGCTCTCTTCAAAATGAGTGAGAAAAGGCCTAAGGTGAGTTCAGTTCACCTGATCCTGAATAAGGTTAAGTCAGGGAGTGCTAAGGTTGATTTCTTAATTACAGAAAATCCCTTTAACTCTTTCTGAATGGCTGGAAGTCCTGCTGTCTCAGGTTGGCTAATGGCAAGAATAGCTGCTCTTCAGGGGGAAAATCCTCCCACCGTCTCCATGTCCAACCTGAGAAAGAAATAACTAATGAATCTGAAGCTTTCAGTGAAATACTGCAGTAATACTGCTGCTGCTTGGCATTTGGGCAGATACAGTCAAATAATTAAAATTACACTCACATAATAAATTGATGTCTAATACTAAATAAACTAATTTATACTTGGTCAATAATTACTCATAGAAATCATACATACAACATAGAAATCCAAAGCATATGATTTGGTTTTATACAGTGCATGACTATGTAAATATCAAGTAAATCTACAGATACTTTTGCTGCCTTACTTTGTCTTGACTATCGACATACAGTGGCATGCAAAAGTTTGTGAACCCCTTGCAGAATCTGTGAAAATGTGAATAATTTTAACAAAATAAGAGAGATCATAAAAAAATGCATGTTTTTTTTATTTAGTACTGTCCTGAGTAAGATATTTTACATAAAAGATGTTTACATATAGTCCACAAGACAAACAAAATAAAAATTCAACTGAGCACTGTTCTTCAGAAAAATCCTCCAGGTCCTGCAGATCCTTCAGTTTTCCAGCATCTGTTGCATATTTGAACCCTTTCCAGCAGTGACTGTATGATTTTGAGATCCATCTTTTCACACTGAGGACAATTGATGGACTCAAACACAACTATTAAAAAGGGTTCAAACATCAACTGATGCTCCAGAAGGAAACACAATGCATTAAGAGCCGGGGGGTGAAAACTTTTTGAATTTGAAGATCAAGGTAAATTGTACTTAATTTGTATTCCGGGAAACATGAAAGTATCTTCTGTTGCTTCTGAAGGGCACTACTAAATGGAAAAAAGATATTTCAACAAAATAAGAAAAATTTAGACAAATTTCCTGTTCAAAAGTTTTCACCCCCCGGCTCTTAATGCATTGTGTTTCCTTCTGGAGCATCAGTGAATGTTTGAACCCTTTTATAATATTTGTGTTCGAGTCCATCAATTGTCCTCAGTGTGAAAAAATGGATCTCAAAATCATACAGTCACTGCTGGAAAGGGTTCAAATATGCAAAAGATGCTGGAAAACTGAAGAATCTGCAGGACATGGAGGATTTTTCTGAAGAACAGTTCTCGGTTTAACTGTTCAGAACAAAAAAGGGACTCATGAATAACCATCACAAAACAAAAAAACAGTCATAGATCATCCAGGTAACCACACACAGTATTAAGAACCAAGGGTTCCCAAACTTTTGATGCGGGTTATTTTAATAATTTCAGCTATCATTTTTTTTTTTTGTCTTGAGGACTATATGTAAACATATTTTATGTAAAATATCTTACTCAGGACAGTACTAAATAAAAAATAACATGCATTTCGTATGATCTCTCTTATTTTTGTTAAAATTATTCAAATTTTCACAGATTCTGCAAGGGGTTCACAAACTTTCGCATGCCACTGTATAGTCTAGCTCACACTGATGTTTATTCTGGCCAAAAAGCACTCATTTAGATATTAAAAGTGTGCCTAAACAAAATATAAAGTGACCAATTCTTATTACAAATAATTGACTCCAACTGCAATCACTCCAACTGATTATGTCAAATCATAAGATCATAACTGATGGATATCATTAAGAAAGTCAAGACTATGAAGTTGGGACAGAGATTACTTGTGTGTAGATCTACTTTTATTTCTATGTTAATGTCATCTTAATCAATAGTTTGTTTAGCATATCTATTAATTTGAACATCAAATAAACCACGGAATTTAAACTTTTAGTGCTTTATAAAAAACCATGTCATCATTATCTTATACTGTATTCAAAAAACATTTTAATATTTGCTCAAAACTGCTAAAAACCTGTTGTAAATGTGACTGCCAAGTTGGCGTGAGACAGGCAATAGTCTCACATGACAGATTTTTATCACTATCATGAATGATCTGTGGGTGGGCCATCTGGGCCTGAGACTACACAGGCAATAACACATTCAAAGAAATGGTTTACCTTCATTCTTCTCTGGCTCTAAATTAACTGGTTCAGCTGAGAAAGACCTGTCCATTTCTCCCTGCATGAAGATTGTGACATAATGGTAGTTTTCCTCCAGTCTGATGGAGTTGACGACGGATGCAAAGCGAATGTTCTTTAGTTGGACACCAGCTTCCTCCATCACCTCTCTCTGGGCACATTCCTCCCAAGTTTCTCTGATAATTGAAATTAATTTACATGCAACCCATGTGTATTAATGCACTAGCGCATAAGAAAAGTTAACATGAATAAGCAGGAATTATAAAGAATTTGATACATTAGTAAAAGACCACACTGATGCATGTTTGTGACGGTAAACTCACCCGAATTCAATGTGACCTCCTGGTAACTGGTAGGTGCCTTTCCCGACTCTGGTTGTTCTTTTTCCTAACAGGACACATCCTGGATTGGAGGAGTCTGTCACAAGAACCCCAAGTCCCACTCCAGGACGTTTGAGGATGGGTTTTCCATTTTGAACAGCCTCAGACATTGTATTTAAACTATGTTAAAAGAGACAAACAGTTATATAGCTGTAGTCCAAATTTGATGTCTGCTGAATCCCTATGACCTAAATTATTTACTTGGAGTACCATCTAACTTAAACCAAGTGCTAAACTTTAAATAAAAAATAGGAATAATAAACAAAATCGCTCTTTTTTGTATTTCACAGAGGAAGATGGTGTATTTTTATTTTAAATTTAGACATTGAGATATCTTGAGAAAAGGTGGAAGAATCATTATTGTATAAAAATGACTGGAGACAATGCACAATTAAAATGTTGTACACTAGAAACTCTTATTTCCACTATTATTGTCTTTTTTTAGTGCTGTCAAATGATTAATCGCGATTAATCACATCCAAAATAAAAGTTTTTGTTCACATAATATATATGTGTGTATATTTATTATGTATATAGAAATACACACACTTGCATGTATATATTTCAGAAAAATATGTTATGTTTATATATTAAATATATTTATTTATAATATAAATTATATGAACATAAATATAAACATGTAAATACATGTAAATATTTTCAAAATATATTCTGTATGTGTGTGTATTTATGTATACATAAAGTCAGAACATTGAGTCAGAACAAAAACTTTTTGTTGCCTTATTTTGGATGCAATTAATCACGATTAATCGTTTGACAGCACTACTTTATTTATTATAGCTTTTTGAATGAATCCATTTTTGAATGATAGGTACATGATTCAATAACTTGTCACAACGCACAAAAAGACGCTCACTTCCTGCCATCTACTGGCGTAAGGATGTAAAGAGAGCGGTTTGAAAAGATTCGAGTCACTGGAATGAATCCAAACCCCCTCCACTAGTGAGAGAGAAGGACATGTGCAATGCTGGGGATCCGCATGAGCATAATTAAGCAACACTGCTTTACTGGAAATCACATCATAGTCTAAACTTACCTATATCTTACTTTGTAGATGAGTCTCCTAACAGAAAGCATACCTTTTACGATCTGGTTGAAGCTTGTGCACTATGAGATGTACAAATGATATTAAATCATCAATTCCCAAAAGAAAGCAAATCTTTGTCACAGTAAACACGCGAATTGATTTGAATAGTAAGCTTTGGTTCATGGGGAAGGAAATAGCCAGCTGCGATTCTCAAAGTGGAACTGCGCAGTTGACGTACGTCCTGACGCAGGCGCGTGCAGTCATTTGTTTTTGTGCTGCGCTGCTTGTGCACAGAGCAACATGGCGACGTCCCTGATCTGTGGCCGGTTGTCCGCTGGACTGTGGAATTCCGGCTCCAGGACGACTTTAAGCTCGGCAGCTAAGGTCAGTTTTGCGTACACACATTAGATAACTATATCCGACTGTCATTTGTGAAGTGGCTTGCTTTTTTGATCACTTTTAGTGACACCAAGTGGGCGATTCTCCTTTGACATTAGCCTTCAGGCTAGCTGCCTGTCATTATTACTAATGCTTAGATTTGCAAACCTATTCATTTTCTACTGAGCGGATGCTCTTTTGGAGTTAGGCAGATTTGAGTTAAATTATATCTGGGAGTTAAATGTGTTTGTTTGTTTATATGGTTATCATACACACTGTAAATGTCATCTGGGTTTCCGAGTTAACTTTGACCTACATGGACAGAGAGGGCCAGTGTATTTTGTTTCACTTCAGTGTTTCTGTTCAACTCTAGTACCAGCTGGTTAATAAAGCTAACTCTTAAACCACTGCAAATATGCCTGTTGTAATGAACAAAATGATAGCATCCTTTACTGTAAACCTTCCTGAATCATACATTTCATATCATAAATGTCTTATGTTTGGTCATTAGAAGGTTGTACCCTTGAGTAAGACACCCAAGTTGCTCCATAAAGGACTATTCCTATATTGAGTGTACTGTATGTCACTTTGGATTACAGCAAAATATTAATCAGTCATTAATTCATCAGTTAATCATCTTTATATTGCTGGTGCAGATAGTCTATTTCAATAGATATTATAATTGCACAAATTCTGATATCCCACATATAACTGAAAGACCTATAACTGAACTAAAGTCAGTTAAGTATTAATCTATTGAGCAAGGGACAGGGAAAATCCTTTTCCTTGTAAAACCGAGACTTTGCTTGTTCTTGTTTCCGTTTGTGAATTCCATTTAGCAATCTACAAAAGTTAGTGTTTGCAATGTAAATATGACCAAGCCTTTCTAGCAACAGTATCGTCTCGTTTGCCAGAATTTATTTGTGTTGGATTCAATCAGTATTTTCTCTCTTAACTTTCAATCACCAGGTGCTTGGTGGGACATCGGGTCTATTTGGTAATCATGGCAACCAGCCGTCTCCAATGCTGTCAGTGCAGCAGCAGAGGAACCTCTCCCTGCATGAATACATGAGCATCGGGCTGCTGAAGGAAGCGGGCATCTCTGTGCCTGAGGGTTTGGTGGCCAGCACGCCTGATGAGGCTTATGCTGTTGCCAAGCAGATCGGTAAGAACACATGAACATATGCTGGGAACTAATTGAGGAAAGTCGACAATATTTATTCTCAAAGGGATGCAGGCTGCATAACTGTTCCATAACATATGCACACCAATTCATTTGTATTTTCCACTGTTTAACATATTTTTCACATTGGAATGATCTTGAGTAGTATTTCAACACAGCGTATTTGCATTTAGGGTATGCCATTGGCAATGCTATTACGAAGGTCATATTACAGTGTTTTGAACAGGACTGCCAGATTACCCTATTTTAGGGTCTTGAATTCACTGTGTGTTTATGTTCTCACACGCTGCAGTCTAAACATAGATTTGCGCCACCTCTGGAGAATGTGGCTGGCCTAAACTTTAATCTAACTGTCAGCATATAGGCAGCACCTGCACAGACCTGTGATGGACAGGCAGCACTGTTAGCTGGAATAAAGGAGGGTATGGAGTCACAAGCATGGAGGGACTAGCTTTAGACTTAGAAACATGCATAATAGAGAATGGGCTTAAGTGACCCATTAGTTTGAATCTTGGTGTGTCTCAGATCTGAATAAAATTGGATTTTACTCCTTATCTTACTGTTTCCAAATGAATAGCCTTTCATTTTCTGTGCATTTCATTTCTGGTAAATGCAAAAAGTGGGAGTGTTTTATTTGCAAAATTGCAACATGGACAAATATCTATAGTTTCACAATGTCAAATCAGCATTGTAATGGCGTTCTGTGGTGCCCTTCCCTTTTTCAGTGCTCCAACTTGGTACAACTTTAAAAGGGTTAGTCGCCCAAAGCTGAAAATTCTGTCAGTTTTTACTCACCCTCTTGATGCCTAAACCTCCTGTGACAGATGTTCTGTGGAACATCTTATTATGTTCAACAGTTGGGCTGTTTAATATTTTTGTGGCAACCGTGTTACATTTTTAGGATTTATTGATGAATAGAAAGTTCAATAGAACAGAATTTTTTCACATAGAAATCTTTTGTAACATTACATCTTTGCAGTCACATTTGATAAATGTAATGCATTCATGCAGAATATTAATTTGTTTAAAAAAACTGCCTCAAACTTGAACAGTAGTGTGGTGAAGAAATGTCAAATTCAAGCCATTAGGCAGGAAAAAGGCAGCATAATTGTTTTGCTTAGTATCTTCTTGTTAGAAAGGGTCTTATGGGTTTGGAACAAAATGAGGGTGAATAAATAATGAGAATTTTATATTAATACCATCTTTAAATTAAAAAAATGTATAGTTCTGTCTGTTTATTGAAAAGTTAGCTTGTGAAGTTACAACTCCCAGTCGTAATGGTATAAAACTTAACTTTATTGTTTTTACTAAACAGGCTGAATTGAGTTTATGATGCCGTGCCTTCCTAAATCATTCTTATTGGCATCATATGTCTGTTGTTTTCAACTGGTTATGCAGTTTATATCCAAATGAATCAAAACTATTTAATCCTTCCTGGTCTGTTATGTGGCATTACATTTATCATAACAATCAGGTTCAGCCTTCCATAAGCCTGTTCTGTGTGTCTGTACAGCAGGTCTATGCAGGTTTAGAGACTGTAGCTAATTACAGTGTGACTCACTGGTTGAGGATGCAGCAGTTCTGTAGTGAATTTTTCATCTCTGTCAGTTTAAGTGGTATTTGTTTGTTTGAGCAAGGCCATGTGTTTTGTGTATTTCTGTGTCTGTTTGGTTGGACTTATTCAAGGTTTTTCTCTTTCTTGTTTATTCTTTCTCTTTTTTCAGGCTCTAAAGACCTGGTGGTGAAAGCCCAAGTGTTGGCGGGTGGTCGAGGCAAAGGCACTTTTGAGGGAGGATTGAAAGGAGGTGTCAGAATCGTTTACTCGTGAGTGTTTGTGCCTACTTTATTGTTCATCACTTTATTACTTTTCCAATTTCCTCTTTGTCTTCTCACTCGCTTTGTGTCTGCAGGCCAGAAGAAGCGAGAGATATCTCCTCTAAGATGATTGGCAAGAAGCTGTTCACTAAGCAGACAGGAGAGGCAGGGCGGATCTGTAACCAGGTGTTTATCTGCGAGCGCAGATACCCACGCAGAGAGTATTATTTTGCCATCACCATGGAGAGGTCCTTTCAGGTGAGAGGTCACAAACTAGGCTGTTACTGCATGGTTTATCTATGAAACTGCTTTGCATATGTGTGCATTCAAGTACAAAGTCTTTTTACAAGCATTCAAAAATGACATCACCACTTTATGTGCTGCAATAAGCAGAATGGCCAGTAGAGGGTAACTTTTACTTTGTCGTGACCTGAATTGTCAGCACTTTACTGGTTTCACCTGCCCTTAAAATTATATGGGTTCTACTCCACCCCCTACAGGGCCCTGTGCTGATTGGCAGTTCTCAGGGGGGCGTGAACATTGAGGACGTGGCTGCAGAGAATCCTGATGCTATTGTGAAAGAGCCTATTGATATCATGCAGGGAATAAAGATGGATCAGGCTATTAAGGTGAGGTGCAGAGTATTATATAGACAGTTCCCACACTGAACCCTGCATGAAAAATGCTTTTATTCTTTTTTCTCTTTCTCAGGTAGCAGAGAAGATGGGTTTCCCCCCTGCATTGATCAATAAAGCTGCAGAAAACATGTTGAAACTTTATGATGTGTTCATCAAGTATGATGCATCTATGTTGGAGATCAACCCAATGGTGGAGGATTCATCTGGCATTGGTACCTTACACTTTATATATATTATGTACACATTAAACAACCCCAGTCCTAGGGCTGCACAATCAATATTGCAATATGGATTTTTGGATAAGGCAATTAAATCAAATAATTATTTGTGTTAAGTTAAATGTGACACTGTGCTCATTTACTTTTGTGCAGCTCATGATCTGGTGTTTGTTTCAGCATATCAGAGTGTGTTGGTTCATTTACATTTACATTTACATTTACATTTATGCATTTAGCAGACACTTTTATCCAAAGCGACTTACATTGCATTCAAGTTACAGTTTTACATTTGATCAGCTCTTGCTTTCCCTGGGAATCGAACCCATGATCTTGGCGTTGCTAGCGCCATGCTCTACCATTTGAGCTACAGGAAAGCTGTAGGCAGCTCAATTTAGTGTGAATTGAGCTGCTCTGAAATGCTTTAACAGTGTTAGTGCAGGAAAAACAATGCACGGTCAGTTTTTCAAATGCTGTGAACTCTAATACTCCATAACAGGCCCATAGTTTTAATGCATTCATAGAGGTTTTCTTCTGTGCTTTGCAGTGATGTGTATGGATGCTAAGATCAACTTTGACTCAAACGCTGCCTATAGACAGAAGAAAGTGTTCGACATGCGAGACTGGACACAGGAGGATGTCAGAGACAGACAGGCAGCCACAGCAGACCTCAACTACATCGGCCTAGACGGCACTATTGGCTGTCTGGGTCAGTACAAAAACCCACAACCATCCATTAGAGAAACATTATCACAGCATTGAGTGGACGATTCAAAAATTAAACCCACATATCAGCATTTTTTTTATTTTAACATTTCTAAATAAAGAATTAGAACTAAAGATCTGTATATATTACATTTTGCACTTTCAGTCAACTTTCTGTGTTTATGCAATTTGTACCATTTTGACTAGTTTGAATATGTGTAAATTTATACATATGTCACCTGTGTTTAGTCAATGGGGCTGGACTCGCTATGGCCACCATGGACATCATTAAACTACATGGTGGAACACCTGCTAACTTCCTGGATGTTGGAGGCGGAGCCACTGCACAGCAGGTGACGGAGGCCTTCAAGCTCATCACATCTGATAAAAAGGTAATATGATCAAGGGAATTACATTGGCTTCTGTTCTTATTGCCGCTCTTTAAGACCTGTATTCTCTGTAACAGGTCCAAGCTATTTTGGTGAACATCTTTGGTGGCATCATGCGGTGTGATGTCATTGCACAGGGCATTATCATGGCTGTCACTGACTTAGAACTGAGAATCCCCATTGTAGTGCGGTTACAAGGTGAGAGAGACCGAACTTAATACTATGATTATGATTGATGGTGCGGGTGACTTTGATTAATGGAGAGGGGAAGGGATGGTTTGAAACCCATTAAAAATATTTTCAGTTCCCATACTTTATTTAAAAGGGTGCTGATCTGAAAAATTGAATCGTATTATTAGTTATACCCATAAGAACAAGCACTTCAGGTTTCCTTAGAGAATCACATGAACAGGACACAAAGGCTTATCAGAGGTTATTCATTAAATACAATTATTATAGTAAATTACACCTTAATTTACATTTAAGTTACACCGTATTTTAAAATCATGTCATCGGTTAGATGTTGCTATTGTATAAAGTACAACTTGCTTGGTAACTTGCTAGCCATTATGATATTGAAATTGTTTGTTTCTTTTTTTTATTATTATTAACCGGTTCACAGATTGGTCAGAAGGCTTCTTAGAATTCTTTAGAGAGGAAGACTGAATTTGATGAATTATTGAAAACCCTTAAGTTCCAGTAAGTTCAGACGACTAGAAAGGTCCTGGAAATTCATTAGTCACAAACTGAGAACACTGTACTATCTATATCAATAAAAGCTAGCACAGATCTCCCAAGAAGACTTGGAATGTCTGAAACGAAGAGAGGAAACATTGACAGAAGGGTGACAGAAAGAAAAAAGGTGTCTGGAAAGGGATATTTGTGCAGGTGGCTCATGTTTTCTGTCCTTCATCTCACTCTCATCACGCTTGTCTGATCTCCAGGAACAAGAGTGGACGATGCCAAGGCTCTGATCGCTGCCAGCCCTCTGAAGATCCTGGCCTGTGATGATCTGGACGAGGCGGCCAAAATGGTGCGTTTCTCTTATTTATGCATGCATATGGGCAAATTGAAACTGACATGGGGTGGAAATGGAGAGATGAATCTGCCCATCATGGTTCAGGAATCAAATTGATAGTCCAAAGAAATATGAGGTTTTAAAGGAGTTGTTCACCCAAAAATGAAAAACCTGTCATCGTTTAGTCACCCCTCAGTTGTTCCAAACTCGTATCACTTTCTTGAGAGACAGGACAAATTTTCCCATAACTGTACCTGCCATTAATGTTTATTTTTATTTTCCTTTTTGTTTTTGAGAATAAAGAATAAAAATTCACATGCATAAGAAAAAATGGTTTTACAGCACTTCACAACAAGGTTCAGTTCATTAATAGTAGTTAATTCATTAGGTTTCATGAACTAACAATGAAACATACTTTTACAGCTTTCATTAATATTGGATAATATTAATTTCTACATATATTAATATTTCAAGTTATAAATAAATACAAAATACATAATACATCTTTCAAATATAAATTATAAATGGTGTTAATGTATTGTGAATAAACAAATCAAACAAATAAATTATGAATAAATTTATCTAGATTAATAAATGCTGTGTAAAAAAAAATGCTGTTCATTGTTAATTCATGCTACCTAATCCAATAACTAATGGTAACATATTGCACCTGTGTTAATTAAAAAGGTGAACGTGTACAAAAGGAAAAATGAAAGGAAATGTTGCCATCAAATAGAATCAAAGCAAATCTCATTATTATACAATGACTATACAAAACAGATTTCCAGCTACAAGCTATTTGTCTTTCCACACTGAATATGGAACCACTGTATGATCACGACAGCCAAGCAGAACATACTCAAAAAAAAAAAAATTATGTACCGTTATGTAGAGTTGCTTTTATTTTTTTTTAGCAATCAACAATCATCACTTTTTTTGACACTTGTGTTATAATTAAGATGATCATAATTAAAAGTCAACTCTGAAATATTTACAATACCTTTCTCGATCTTTTTCTCTAGGTTGTAAAGCTGTCTGAAATTGTATCGCTGGCCAAAGAGGCCCAGGTTGATGTCAAGTTCCAGCTGCCCATCTAACAGAGCAAACCTACAAGCCACATCACTATTCACACCATCTTATATGAACTAAAACTAAGCCACTTGAGCTTGTCTAGTCTCAGACCTCCAGTAGAGTTCTCCACAACCCCGTGTCCTGGTCAAGCTTCTGTCATCTCTCGTTTGTGTCTCTCTGTGGTTCCCCGTTCCTTCTGTCTCATCAGTGCTTTCATATTGTAAAAGCACATGTGTATCTGCATGCTGCAACTTTCATTTCATGCAAATCAACCTCACCCAGTGCAGAGCCCATCAAACCAATCCACTGACATACTGTTGGGTTTTTTGGTTCCATTGGTTTAGATCGGGTCAGTGTTACTGCCTACTGTTGTTTGTTTCGTCAATGTTATTGTTTGTTTGATTTCTTAAGTGGAGGATGTATTTATGTGGGACTGTATTTATACTGTTGAAACGTACTTGGAGATCCGACTCTTTGGATTAAGAATGTCTCGGACACACTGGTCCTATCGTTTGCCACATATATACACACAGTATCATTAAAAGAAAATCCCACCCCCTCTTTCTTCATCCCTCCCTCCCTTCCTTCTGTCGCTGCAGGATGTCTTCTCTGTTCTCCTGAAGAGAAATGCACCATTTCCCTTTTAAGTAAACGCACAAACGCTCACAGGGAATATGTGTGTTATTGGTGTTCTCTCAGTCTGACATGGAGCGGCTGCAGAAAACAATAAAAATACTGAAGCGTCGCATAGGATGATGTTTGATTCCACTCAGGCTCTGTCACTGACTATTTTTGAAATGTAGAACATGTACTTTTTTGGCAAAGTAAGTCCCTAGAATCGTCTTTCATGTTAGAGTGGGTCCTGTAGTGAGAATTAAACTTTCTATAAAGGAAAGTGCTCTGAATGTGGCAGCTCACAGTTTGAGGTCTCAACCATCCAGTAGCATTCCTGTTCATCTCAATGGCAGATGCCCAGCTAGTGCAGGACCTCCTGAAAGTATGTTAGATATGATTTATGTTTCAAATATTAGATTTGTGTCTAAAATGTCCAAAACTTCACTTGGTAAATTTACAAATGACTTGCTGCTAGCACCTGACTGAGGCTGCATTTCAGTGATGAGATCGATTTTAGTGCAGTGTTTGACATCATAGATCATGCATACTGTTAGATAGATTACAGAATAACATTGGTATTCAGGAACCGGCATTAAGATGGTTTAGATCAGGGGTGCAAAACAGTTCCTGGTGGGCTACAGCCCTGCAGAGTTTAGTTTCAGCTAATGAAGATATTTTTGCAAACTACATGGTATATGTGTTGGAGCTAAACTCTGCAGGAGTTGGGTTGTTTAGATCCTACCTATCCTACAGTTAACATGTTGTCTGTAAATGAGGAAGCATCTAACCTTACAGTGGTAAAATATGAAGTGCTGCAAGGCCCTCTGCTGTTTTTATATATATGCTGCCTCTTGGAAATACTATGAGAAAACATTGGATTAGTTTCCACTGTTATGCTGATGATACTGAGCTATATATTTCTTTAGACCAGATACAATTTCTAAATTAACCAAGTTAACACAACTTTTTAAAAATATTAGACTAAATTGCTTATGGGCGAAATAGCCTATGCCATATTTGTTTCTTTTTAGTCAGTCACCAACTGAGCTTGAACTATTCCTTTAAGAGTCCTAAAAATAATCATTACTTGCAAAACATCTGCTGTACAATCATTTAAATATAAGATGTATGCATTTGAATTTAATATAATATTTCCATAACATAACTAAAACACTTGATGTAATTAATATTTTTCAGTCTTACATAAACTTAAGATTTCTGTAATTGTATTAATGAATTGACTGCTTTAAATACACAATAACGAGGTTTATATATTTATCATAAATAAATCTTATACATTACAGCTAGCCATATTTTAATGTTAATACTTTTTAACCAAATGTAATTGCTTTTACAACAGATTTAAGACTATTCTAAGCAATTTAAATGCATTTTGAAAATGATTAAAATCAAATAGATGCAAATAATTAATAAAAAGTGCAAATATTTTTTTTTATTAATTTATTTATTTTGAGTGCAGAAGTCATGCCTGTTTCTTATATGCATCACATTAAGTTTATTAATTTATGTAAATCTGTAATCCAAATAGGTGGAACTTTTACATTTAAATACATAAACTTAAATTTAAGCCTAAATATTTTAAATGGAATAAAATTTATTAAATTTATTTGTTGCTTTCAAAACAATTTATTTCAACACAGTTACTTTTGAAAGGCCATCAGTGGAGAAAGATATGTTCTGTAGCCAGACGGTTTAGATACAGCATCTTCCAGCATCCTAAAAGGATCATGCTAACCAGCCGAACATCTGTTGTGCTAGCTCGGGTAAATATAGCAAATATTAATCGACTGATGAATCCTCTTCTGTTATTAGTGTTGATATGAAAACAGTTGAAATGTCTTTAAAATGCACTGTTCAGACAAGCGCTTGAGTGGGGATGAGTTTGGCTTCAGGCTGCCTGTTTCACATGCGTCATGCTTTAAATAAATTAAAACAATACATTTCTTTGCCAAGGGTGTTGTACACCAACCTATTAAAAAAACTGTTTCATATGAACAAGTTTTAATTTCATGCAATTTTAGAGATGTTCTATCATAATCCCTAAAGGGCTATATGGAATGTGTTGAAATGTTTATGGGAATATATTACATTTTAAAGATGGGATCAGGCAAACTCATGTTGATACGGTTCCCCTCTGTGAGCATACATAACCTCTCCAGCTCATCTGTCTGTATTGGATGTGAATCGATACTGCGCTGCTTCATATTTTTTAATTATGTCACACAGTAGTTGCCCTCATATACTATACATCTTTGGATCCTCTCCTCCTTGCATGCCTGGGATGAATCTATTAATTATTTAAAAAAGATGCATAATAAAACATTTAAAATATTAAAACAAAATAAATGAAAATAGTTTTTCAGAAAATATCTTTAAAATGTTTTTTTCATCCCCATGTCCCCCCCCTCTTTTAAAGCATAAACCTCATTAAACTGCATTAGATTTAAAGCAGTTAAATCTACTTTAATTTAACTTAACCAATAGACATCTTAAAGCAAAAACAACTAAAATGTATCTTGAAGTTTGTTTTTTTACATATTCCACTGGCAAATATATATTTAAAACAAACAAGATATATTCTCTGAATATAAGTCTTAATGTCTTGTTTAAGGTTTTTAAAGATATTTTTTACTTACATTCACCTTTATTAGACTAAAATTATACTATTTTAAAGTTGATTATTTTGGATAAATATATAAAATCCATTTAAATTTGAGATGTTTCAAGAATATCTCAGTAATGTAATAAGGATCAACAGAACTGTTTCACACAGTGGTGGCACGATTGTGAACACATTCAGCAGTTGTTAAGAAAGCGATTTAATCAGTGATGTTTCAGCATACACTGCTGCTCTTTTTGAAAATACTTTAGAAGCTCACTTCAAACATGCAAAATATGACAAATATGACTGTTCATTTGTGGAAAACTTGTTGTTGTTTTGTGGCAAATTTGCAGCAAAGCAGCAAATGGTTGCCAAAAGTGTGTAGCTCCTCACCAGTTGTAGCTCCCATTACCAAACCATTTCCATTACCAAATTTTAGTCAATACTTACATTTCTGCTGCAATGTTATACACTTCTCAGCTGTTTGGAGATATCTCTGTTGACAGCCAGTCGCTACTGTGTTATTTTTACTTCCACGATCGGTAAAGCTCAAGTCAAGATTCACCTCAGTGGAAATGAAATTTGCATAATTTCCCACCATGCCGCAGGCTTCTTCATATTTACCTGTTTATTTTTGGTGGAGTGGGGCTTCTGAATTTTTCTCACAGCGCTGAGGTTGATGCGCCCCTGAGGCTGAAATTATCCTCAGCTTTTGGAGGAGAACTTCTTCAGGGCTTTGCCTGTGAACTCACTGGAACTAAGTTGAAATGACATCCTGGAACATTTTATATTGAAGATTTGCATTTGTCTGTGAGATCTTTTCAGAAAGCAATTTGTGGATTTAAACAATTCTCATAATATCAGAATGTATCATTCACTCCATTGCCCTATGAATTTCACTGATAAAAATAGGCCCCTATGATTTACACGATACGGAAAACACAGACTTAATTGCGGAATCCATTAATTAAAATAGAATTTACTGTCTAAGGGAATTGGGAAAAAATTTGATAAATTAATCAAAAGTACGGTTATTCACTTAATCAAACTGTGATATGGACTAAGTATTAGACTGCTTGGAATATGAAGTCTACATTTTCCATGTGTATTTCTTTGTGAAATAGCAGTGGAGTTTCATCTACACATACATGCACTCTTGGTGTTTTCAGTCTCTGCCTTCTCACTATACGAGGACAATGCTCATCATGAACTTCATGTCAAGAGCTGCTCTGAGACTCACTTCACAAGCATATCACTATTTCATTTCATAAAACTAGCTATTGTTAAAATTCACACACAAAACTCAAAAGTCTTCACTGCTACACGCCAAAATAAAAGTTTGGTTTACCTTTAAGAAATTATGACGTAAATTACGCAGGCCTAACTGGTATGTAACTATTGTACATGCGAATGTACTTCTCAAAGTAATAGTAAGAATAATAATAATAGAGTTAATTAAAATATTATTTTAAGGAATATCACAATTGTTTGTCAATGCTTTAATTTAAACAGCAAAAATTAGCACTTTTTGTTTACGAACAAAATGAAAGGAATTGTTCAAATTTCATTTGATTACATTTTAAAAGATTAATTAAACTTTTATGCATTCATTTGATTGACTATTTTTGATATTAAAAATATATTAAAACATAAAACAGAATCTAGAAAAATTTAAGCAGACTATTAACACTATTACTAATAACACTATTGATGTTATTTTTTTTTTTAAAAACATTTCTCATTTTACATATAACCTGTACATTTGACTAGTTATTATTGAACTTGAATTGAACTTGAACTATCTCAGGTTTACTTTTTCATTATTATGTTTATCCTTCATATATATTATGCATTTTATTTAGAGTGAACCATATTTACATTTCACTGCAGGTTGTATTCTATATATAACTCTCTATGTGACAAATAAAAATCTTGAATTTTTAAGTTTTATGAATTAATTTGATAAAATTTTAGTTAAACCATTAAAACCAAATTCAGAAAAAAAGTAAACACAAAAGCTGGCAAAATATAAAAATGGATTTTGGGAAAAACTAAAACAGGGCCCTACAAAGGGTATCGAATGGTTTAAAAATGGAAGAACAGATGAATGCAGATCTCTCACCTCACTTGCACTCCGAGCCTTAAAAATCACCCTGACCAAAAGCCTCAAATTGAGCCTTTAGAGTCGACCTCTCTCCAAAGTTATATCCCTTTATTAGTTATTCTTATCATCTTCCCTATAGCCTTTCTCAATCCATTCATCCCTCTCTCCCTCCCTCCCTCCCTCTCTCGCCCATCTTCTCTCTCATTAGTTGTGCGGCTCTGACAGGGGTTCATAAATCTTTTGCTGAGAGAGGTGAAGTTGAGGATGTCTCCGCACCCCTCCCACCTCACCTGCTGTTATGGAGCGATGTGTCAGGTGGTCCCTGGAGACTCACCCACCACACATGTGCCGTGTGTTTTTCTCTCTGTGCTCTGAGTTTGTCAGTTGCTGAATGAGACGTGCCGCATCAGTCATGCTGCTTTCACGCGATTAAAGATACAATGTGTAACTGTTAGCATGGAGCCGCTGTTGCCTGAGGGATTTGATGCTAAAAGACTGTCTTGTGAAAGTCCCATCTTTGAAAACACACAGGTGTGGAGTCGTTTGAAGGGAATGTTGTTGTTTAAAAATGTCTGCTTTTGTTATACGCTTAGATGACAGCTGGTTGTACATTGTGCTTTAAAGGCGGTGCTCAATTATCAATTTTCCGAGGTTGAGATAGAGAGAGATGCTACTGATATGGGTGTAAAAGAAACAGACATGGTGACGTGAGTCTTCAACAAACTTGTTCATCAGTTTGTGGCAACAGAACTGACAATCTGTTGCCTTGGTAACTGTAGATTTCAGCCCCCTTTCCAACCCAACACTCTCACACGTTATTCAACCAGGGGTGTCAATTATTTGTATCTATTTCATCCTCTCCTCTTTTGACTTTCCTAATAATTCCATCTGATTCGCCATATGGTGCATTTTAAAAAGACCAGCCCATCTTTCACACATTGTGATACAACATACTGTATATGATGTTTATATCTCTCCATATATGCAAAAAGATAAACAATACAGTATAATAAAGAAGCATTTTTAAATAACTGTTTAATTCATAATACAATAGAGAACCCTAAAGAACCCTTTTATCCTAAAATGAAATGTTAAATGTCATGAGTGAGTAAATGTGATAAAAGGCATTACAGACACAGCCTTCAAGTTATCCTTTTTTGATGATAATATTCCATACATAAGTCCTGTTTAAGCCCGTAATAAGGATTTCCCTTTTAGGTATGATTCTGAATTTGTTTTTTTAATATGTGAAATCCAAATCTTTTCAGCTCATATAATAACTTTAGAAAGTTGGTAGGAGTCAGTAGATATTGCAGATAGGCTCTTGTGCTGTGCTCCAAGGTGGGGTGCCTCAAGGTTCAGTGCTCAGCCCTCTACTGTTCTTCACTTAAACAACTTCACTGGGCACAATCAAAGGCACATGGCTTGTCCTACTACTGCTGTGCAGATGATGTGCTGCTCTTTCATCTCAACCTGATGATGGCCCTGTTTGACAAAAAAAAAAAAAAAAAAAAAAACAGCATATGCTGGTTAGGTATTTGAAGCATGGCAGCTGGTTTAAGCTGGTCCTTAGTTGGTCATGAGCCAGCTTAAACCAGCTCATAACTAGCTGAGGACCAGCTTAAACCAGCTCAAACCAGCTGCCATGCTTCAAAACATAACTAACCAGCGGATGCTGTTTTTTTTCAACAGGGGCCACTGTATGAATTCATATCTCTGCCAGCCTTTCAAACATCTATGCTTAGATCAGTGTTTCCCAACCCTGTTCCTGTAGGCACTTCAACAGTACACATTTTGGATGTCTCCCTTATGTGACCCATCTATTTTAGGTTTTAGAGTATACTAACAAGCTGGAGCTGGAGTTTCCCAAAAGCAACTAGTCACAAGTTCTGTCATTTCCAACAGAGTTCAACTGAACTTGCAACCAGAGTTGGCTAACGATGCTTTTGGGAAACACACCCCAGATTAGTTGAATCTCGTGTGTTTGATTAGGAAGAGTCTGAAGTATTGGTGTGCCTCCTAGGAAAAGGGTTGGGATGCACTGGTTTATATGAAAAAGCATCATCTACAGCTCAACTTTGCAGATGGAGACAACCAGGACAGCAAGGAACCTGGGGGTAATGTTTGACGACCAACTGAGCATTTCCACCCACATTTCAATGACCCGGTTGTGTAGGTTCGCACTTTACAACATCAAGAAAATCAGACTCTTTCTGTTTGAATATGCGTTGCAGCTCCTTGTCCAAGCTTTTGTCATTTCCAGACTGGAGTATTGCAATATTCTACTGGCAGGCCTTCCAGCCAGTGCCACTAAGACTCAGCAGATGATCCAGAATGCAGCAGCACATCTGGTCTTCAATCAGCCAAAGAGAACCCACGTCACACTCATCCTGATCTCACTCCACTGGCTCCCAGTTAAGGCCAGAATCAAATTTAAGGTTGATGCTGGATTTGCAGGACTGCTACTGGAACAGCACCTCCCTACCTAAAGTCACTTCTACAAGTATACGCTCACTTAACCACTCCACAACTCTAAACCAATGCACTTACACACACACATGGTGGGTTTCCATTTTTTATGGCATAATGGTTTTTATACTGAACAAATTGTATTTTCTTTCCCCTTACCCAAACCCAACTCTTAAACCTACCCCAACAGAAAACTTTCAGCATTTCTACATTTTTAAATTTAGATTTTAGACTTGGTGTCTTACAAAACTGGCATTGTATATTACCAATATTATTGGCTCTTTGACAAATTGCTGTGTTCCTGCAGTGTTCTTTCTAAAGTTGCTTTGGATAATAGCATCTGCTAAATGCATAAATGTTTTGACATAATTGCCATAATTTTGTTTGTGTATGTGTATATTTGTGATTCCCTTTTGAAGCGTACCATTACCACATGTAGTACAAAACATCTTCCTTATAATTGTGCAAGCCGATAATATAATTCAAACAAATTTTAATGTGATTGAGGGCTTGTATCTGAGTACACATGGGATGTGCTAATTGTTGCCATGAAGTATTTATCAGATAAATGAGAGCCAACAGTCTCCCCAGCTGGTGCAGGCTTGTTGACTGTGGGATCGCCTGAGAAATGTGTGTTTGTTAGATCACACTGTGTTTATGGGAGCTAAAGGAGTTAGCAGAGATTCATGAGTAGTAGCAATGTTTGGAATTAGAACATGCTTAATGTTGTTACACCTGCAGAATATGTGTGCATTAATATGTATGTAAAGCCACAGTCATCACTGCTGTAAAGTAATGTAGTGATCATATTGTGGTTTTCAAAAAAGGACATTCTAGTTTTCCCTCCCTTTTCTTATCTAATGACCTTTTACTTTTTTTAATGGTCAGTAAGTACATTTTTTTTTTCCATTATTTATAAAGCCTAAGGTATCATATTTCATATGCAAATTTCTAATGACCAATACTACATGCATTCTGTCATCTGACCTATAGGTTTTTTTTTTATTTTTTTATCAAGTAGTAGTTCTAAAAACTTCCTGATTTCTATAAAGAAAATATATGAATATGTTTTATATTGTTAGTAATGTATCAAGATGAACACTGACTGGACTGAAGTAACTTAGGTTTATTTGATTATCTGAACATAACTATTTAGAAAAATCATGTTAAAATGTAAATATCAAATATGATACATCAAACTTTTGAGGAATTTAGGAATCTTACAAAGACATTATTGAAAAATATAAAGTGACAACTGATATTTATCTGCATTTTATGTGCGTAGTCTGTTATACTGTTAGAAACTATGAAAAGCTATCAGAATCTACTTTTTGGCCATGTAACTATAAGAAACTGCACTAAATTGCCTATTTTTTGTATTTATTCATTTTTGCTCAGTTTGGGCCTCTGAAAGAAATTGAGGTGTTTATGAGGTATTGAGGTCCATATTCTCACAATATCATATATGAGCCATAAAAGCCTGATGTGTCAATTATGATACACCACAAACACATACAGTGTGCAAAATTTAACACATTGAACATTTAAAAAAGATTTAATAAACTGAAAATAGAGGTGTTTATGATTTATTGAGCTCCAAATTATCACAATAACATAAACTACATGAGCCATAAAAGCCTGATGTGTCTGATGAGTTATGATACATAAAAAACACAGTATGCAAACTTTTGGACTTTTTGAACATTTAAAAAAAGATTT
Source organism: Schizothorax lantsangensis (assembly GCA_027422415.1). Taxonomy (NCBI): domain Eukaryota; kingdom Metazoa; phylum Chordata; class Actinopteri; order Cypriniformes; family Cyprinidae; genus Schizothorax; species Schizothorax lantsangensis. The sequence continues at coordinate 28,058,610 of CM049853.1, read as the reverse complement.
AATAAACTGTTCTATTTCAAACAATTAGATTTTTTCTGACTATTATTTCATATGCCAGGCAACAATTAGATTTTTTGGACTATTATTTAATATGCCAGGCTTATTAACTACTGTTAATAAACCTTATTGTAAAGTGTTACCAGATAATCTCTGATCATTTCAAACTCTCTCCTTTGTCTGATGATTTATGCGTTGTCCTTTATTTGCCATAGTCATATAAGCACCAGCTTTACACGTCTGTGATTCTGCTTCAAACGGATCACATTCAAGATGAATTTTGAAATCGTTTTTTGTTTGTGAATTTGTTACTTTTTCATTTGGGCACTGAACAGTACAGTACAGCTTTGGTTTTGTGCTTCTTCCATACCTCCCACAGTTAAACGTATCATGTTCTCCAGGCCTGGTGAGTTTTGGAACGCTGATGAGGTTCATAATCACAGCAGTGTGTCTGACACTGAACCGCATCTCACTCTCCTTGTCTCCTACTGCTCCCAGGTGAGCAATTACAGGACAGCCGGGAGCCTCTTGACACACACACACATTCTTGATCCAGCTTCTTCTTATGCTCACACACACACTCCTTCCATTACCGAGGAGTGAGTGAAAGAGAATGCTCTATCAGTCTGTCTGCCAGCCGAGCGATCCATCATTTATATGGATGGAGACAGGCGAGGTGGAGTTCTGTCCTCTACAGTTTGAGCTCTTCTGCTACTGTACATCTGTTTGCTCTCCCCGCCACCCTCTCTGGCCCGTGCTTCACTTTGCCTTTTTTCATCACAAACCTTGGAGAATTAGCAGGACTGATGTTGTCTGGATTTACTGCTTTCCCTCTTTTCACTCTCAGTTTGTCTATCTTTGTTACTTTTCTTTCTCTCACCGTGTTTACCCAGCCTTTACTTTTTCTCACTCCTGCCTTATTTTCACTCTTCTTTCCTTTCTGTATCTATTTCTACCCTCTCTCAAATTTCTACCTCTATCTATCTCTCCCAATTTTGCCTAGAGGAAGAGGTATATCATTTTTTTCCCATTTTTAATAAAAGTGAGGATGTATTCTTGGAAAATATTAAATATTAATTCATGATGTGTATTAATAATGCATTATTAATATCCTGTAATGGCAGAGGTCTTCTGTGGAAATGTATCAATTTACCTGGATTATTTTAGGTTATATCCTGAAGGAAGGAGGATCAGTGGAACACCTTTCGCAGTATGACATACATTGTGTTCTTTTTATAAATATTTGCGTAATTGATGACACAATCTCCTGTTAAAGTTAAAAGGGGACAAAGAAAATAATGAGATTTTAATGTTTTGTTTTGCAAATTTTAGCCTAACTGTAGTTGAAATGGCAGGTTCAAGAGTAAAATTCACCCAAAAATAATCATTTTGTCAGTATTTACTCAATCTCATTTTGTTTATTTCTTCTGCAAAAACACACACAAGAAAAGGTATTTTGAAGAATTCTGAGGTCCAAACCTTTTTCGCCTTTTTTTTCCACCTATGTGTAAAACACTTGTATCTGTTGTTTCAATAGCCCCTTGTGGAAAACACCACCTGGCTAGCACAGCCATAAACACCTGATTTATTCTAAATATTCTTCTACATTTGTAATATTTCCTGTATTTCCTGGAATTACAATATAAGTTTAAAAGGTTAAATGGGACATTCCATCAGATCCCCCTTCAGTTTCCTGCCTGAAGTGCTTATTTGAATATCTGTGTAAATGTGTGTGGGAATAAAAAGGTTCATATGTCTTTGTTGCAGCTGACAAGCACCAAAGGGACCACTCAGAGGCAAGACTTTCTGGAGGGAGCTCAAACAGTCTGGCTTTAGTTACAGCTGGAGAGAACTATCTGCAAAGAGAGAGAGAGAGAGAAGGAGAGAGGGGAGAGAGGGAGCGAGGGAGGGAGATAAGAGACTGAAGTGCTGAAAGGAGAAGAGAAAGGATGAATGGAACAGGACCACATGTTGGGTTGATGTGAGAGGCATGCATCATCAGTGGCTCATTCTCCAGCTCTGGTGTTCGGAGTGACTGGAAACAGGAAAACTCTTCCGGATTAAGCGGTAATGTTTATAAACACAACATAAATAGAGTTTGATGTTCTACACTGTTGAATGAGTCTTGATGTTGAAGCCACTAGACTTAAAATTTCAGTTGCATGCAATATGCGTTGATAGGGGAATGAAGCAATGCATAAGATTGCATGTTTTGTGTGTTTATGTGATGTTTTGTTTAAACTAGGACAGCTGTGAGGATGCAAGGATGAAACATCAGTGCGTTTCAGTCGCTCATATGCTCTCATTCTTTCTTTCTCTCTCATTGTAAATGCAGCTGTAAAGTTGCTTCCTCTATTCTGAATCACAATACATCTGCTCAAGGAGCTCTAAACATCCGTGTACAACAACCGTCAACAGGGTCGGGGAAAACAGGAGGCTCTTGAAGGTGACTGTGAACATGTTGTCGATCTCAAACTGGAACGTTTTGGGTTGTGCAGAATTGGAGTGCAATGCTTCATATGGACTATGGGTTACACAAATGAATTGATGTTGCACTTGAAAAAAACTGTCTGTTAATGGCCCTGAATGGGACGACTGCTGAACTCAGGTCCTCCGGGATATCAGCTGAGATTTCAAAAGACAAAAGCAGTGAACACTGGCTCATGGAGCAGAAGGTGTCTCTGGGTAATGCAGTTCTGAATAACTCTATGGATTGCAATGGTAGTGAAGACAGAAACAGGTCAGACCCTTTGATCTCTGAGCATGTCCAGAAGAACTGGGTGGCACTTTTGATTTCTCTGGTCATAATCATCACGGTGACGGGTAACATCCTGGTCATCATGGCGGTGAGCTTGGAGAGGAAGTTACAGAATGCCACTAATTACTTCTTGAGGTCTTTAGCAATTACAGACATGCTTCTGGGTCTCCTTGTAATGCCAGTAGCCATGGTGACAATCCTCTATGGTGAGTTTCTTTACGTTTACATATGTATTCATCATACATGCATTCAATTTACAGTAATACACAATGGAAGTCTATGGGGTGAGGCATTTCACCAAAATAGCTGTTAAAATACATAGTTTTGAATTTATAGCCTCAAGACATGAACATTGTAGATGCTAATAGGGGCTTTCACACTGAAGGAAGTTCCTAGAACTATTGGCAGAAGTTCCCGCTTTTTTCTGTGTTCGCATTGCAGGAACTAGGAACGGTTTTAGTTCTAGGAACTCCATTTGAGGGAACTAAATTAGCTCCTACTTCAGAGTAGGGTCTAAAACAGTTCTATAGGAACTATCTGTGACGTAAATCTGTGCTGATTGGCCAAATGCATTAGAAACACCGGCTACCCACCATTTTTAAAAAGCCATGTAAAATTATTTTCTCCACGAACATGGAAAACTGCAAAAACGGCATTTTCCTGTTGTCTGCAGCGTTGTGTACTTTTCTCAGCCTTGATGATAACACTACAAGTTGTCATAGGAGATTTAGTCAGATTTTCATGCTCTTTTAATAGCGTAAATTGTGTGTTTACATTCCATCTCCGTTATCACGAAACCCACGACACACAACAAAAACAGCTCCGATCACGGCATCCTCCATCACCAGTTGCTGACGTTTGTAAATGCCGTGAATAAAGATGTCGCTGTCGGGGTTAAGGCTAGAAGGGATACAGCTGCATCTACTGGGCATGCGCACATTAATATAGTGTAATTTTTGTCACACTGTACAACAATAATTACTGTTTTTGCATTATTGTAAGGGGTAGATTTAGGGATGGGGTAGGTGTAGACATTAATAAAACACAATCTAATAGGTAGAAAATTGAATTTATTGTTAGTTTCCGGCCGTATCCTTTGAAGGAATGACACTACTGGCTAGTTCCAAGAGTCGAGTTCCTAGAACTACGCAATGCGAAAGCCTCTATAGTGATACTAACATGCAGTCTTTATATAGTGATACTATATGCAGTCTTTCAACTCATATCATTGCTTGTTAAGCCAGTAAAACATGTATGATGTTATATGCATGATATGAACAAGGATACCAGGACTGTTTACAATGAGAACCATCAACAGGTAACTGGGGTCCTGGGACCCCAAGGAGGCCCCAAGGTGGTGCTAAGGGGTGAATGTTTTTTAGGGCTGTCAAAGTTCTGTGTAACCTTTTTTAATTACATATTTAACACAATATATTTTTGATATTATAACTCCTATTTTGCTTTGACATTAATCAGGACTATTTTAACCAAATAAAAACCATATAGTTTTATGAATAAATAATAATAGTGAGTAAAAAAAGATGCAGTCAAATTAAGTAGACCATTTTTATTTAATTTTCCAAACAAAATTTTGTCTTTAGAATATCACACTGTTCTTCTCACATGTTGTAAATGAGTCTTTATATGTTAAAATATATACAACTGCCTTTACATTTTTATATTTTACACAAATTTTATTTGGGGTTCTTGGCATCAAAAAGTTTAAAACCCCTGATTTCAATAACATTTTTTTTTTTTTGGTACAGATGATTAAACCTGCACATTTGCCTTGAACCATTGCCTTCCATTGTAAGCATTTTACTGTAAATACAATGTTTCTTTGTTTTTACAAACTGAGGGACAAGTCATAATTATTTTCTGCCATAATCAGAACCTGCCGTTTACTACTACAGATAATAATTCTTGTGTTATTGTCTGTGGTTGTTAACAACGTGCCACCACGGATGTTGTTTATAGACATGACATTTTTCAGAAGCCAGAACATTCCTTTAAAGGGATAGTTCACTTTGAAATTAAAATTTGGTATCTATCAGCTTACCCCAAGGGCATCCAAGATGTAGGTGTCTTTTTTTCTTCAGTAGATCCAATTTTGATGTTTTTAGGTCAAACCGTTCTAGTCTGTCAGTCATATAATGGCAGGTATAGGTCACTGTCTCTATAAGAGGGAAAAAGAACATGCACAGAGAAATCCAAATTAAACAATTCCCCATCGTAACTACACATTGATGGCCTAAGACACGAAACGAGCGGTTTGTGTGAGAAAACGAACAGTATTTATATCGTTTTTTACCTCTTGTACACAACCATGTCCAAGTGATCTGAGTGCGCACACGCATCCGGTGTGTGACGCGTGTGTGCGCGCGCTCTGGCTCACGCTGCATTCACACGGGGCGTCGGCGTCAACGCTTGACGGAGGGCGTGTCTGAAGCGTGGTGCTGACGCGCCGTCATAGTTACAACAACCAATCACATACTTCTCTGGTGTTGCATGAACGGGATTGGGTATTTGCATGAGGCGATCTGATTGGCTGATGCCTCCGTTGGCGCTTGAAAAGTTGCGTCAGCACCACGCTTCAGACACGCCCTCCGTCAAGCGTTGACGCCGACGCCCCGTGTTAATGCAGCGTGAGCCAGAGCGCGTGCACACACACGTCACACACCGGATGTGTGTGCGCACTCAGATCACTTGGACATGGTTGTGTACAAGAGGTAAAAAATGATATAAATACTGTTCGTTTTCTCACACAAACCGCTCGTTTCGTGTCTTAGGCCATCAATGTGTAGTTACGATGGGGAATTGTTTAATTTGGATTTCTCTGTGCATGTTCTTTTTCCCTCTTATAGAGACAGTGACCTATACCTGCCATTATATGACTGACAGACTAGAACGGTTTGACCTAAAAACATCAAAATTGGATCTACTGAAGAAAAAAAGACACCTACATCTTGGATGCCCTTGGGGTAAGCTGATAGATACCAAATTTTAATTTCAAAGTGAACTATCCCTTTAAATTTGTGTCTGGGGTCATGCACAGGATTTTTATTTGAGCTCTTTTACTGAATCAGCACTCATCAGACACCTCCAGTGAATTTCTTCCCGGTCAAAGGTGTAAACTGCAAACTTTCTTGTGTTGTAACATTTGTATCTCTGGAAAATGATGCATTTCTCTTCAGAACAATAATTAGGCCTCCATACATTTAGCTGGAAGGTGATTTATTTCAGCGCATAATGAGTGTGTGTTGGGCCGTCTGGTCTGTCCTAAATTAGCCTGCTTGTATTCACGCATGGGGAGAGAAATCCCTCTTCCTGCTCCTTCCAGCGCTTTGATGAGGAATTAATTATGCAGTAACGATGCTGTGCTTTGGTGTGTTTGTGCAGCAAAATGTGTTATGCTTCCTATTTGATGTCCTGAATAGTTTGACCAAGGAGAATAAAACATGCCACTTCCTGGTTCTATCAGATGTATGTGGTGTTGGTGTTATGACAGCTGGCCTTCACTAAATGATGTACAGACAAATTTACGATAACGCAGAACTAAATTATTTATTCTCCTTCTTTCTTCTTCTTTTATTGGTGGAGTTTGTCATTTAGAGATCAGAACTGTCCATGAAAACCTAGACAAAACAAAGTCCGCCTAAAGCATAACACATTGTTTTTAAATCAAACATGCAAACACGCAACACAAAACTCATTTTGAGTGACCACAACTAATCCACAGCTGGTATCACATTTTGCTCCCTGAAACATTTTATTCCCACATCTATGATATTATATAACTGAGTAAGAGTCATTTATATAGCCTACGTGAAACAGGGTTGTGCTCTAGAACGCTCCAGGCACTAAGAAACAGCTCTCTATTTTAGCTGAACCTGTTGTGAGAATTCTGGGAGACTCTATGACTTTACAGTTCGAAGCACATGAGTGTTAGGGTGCTTCTGATGATTACCACTGTCTGTATCTGCACCTGAGAGTCTTCTACTCTCTCATCTCACATTCCTTTGGGTTCAGACTCAAAGGAATCAAATACTGAGACATAGCGCCTTCGAAAACATATCTGTTCTTTGTTAGTCAGCTAAATAAAAGGCTGAAGCTTGTGAAATACAACACTTTGTTTTGCCAGTGACTACTGGTACCCACTTTAATTAATCAAGATAATTATTACTGATTATAATGAAAACGGAAAAGATTTGAAATTTTAGATTAACAATTATGTATTAAACTCCAAAAAGAGATGAATCGCCATATAAAACAATTTTGGGTTCCCCAAAGAACCAATCAGTAAACAGTTCCTAAAAGAACCTTTTTTTTTCTTTTGTCTGAAAAACATTTCAATAATCTGAAGAACCTTTTGTGCAATGGAAAGGTTCCATGGATGTTAAAGGTTCTCCATTGAACCATCAATAAAAATCTTTATTTTTAAGGGTGTAGAACAGTTTTTGCTGCTGTTCCTGTTACTAATACTACTTAATATAATAATCACACAATTTAAAATAACTGAATGCTAAATACTTTTCTTTTGAGCATTCTCAAATAATGTATCATGGTTTCCTCAAAACTATTAAGTGGCACAACTTAGCACTTTTCAGCACTGATAAAAATAGGAGATATTTCTTGAGCACCAAATCAACATATTGGAATAATTTCTGAAGGATCAAGTGACATTGAGTAATGGCTCTTGAATATTAAGCTTTGCCATCAGAGGAATAAATTACATTTTAAAATATACTGTATTAACATATATAAAAGTTATTTCAAACTGTAAAAATATGTCACAAAATTACTGTTTTTTATATGTGGTTTTGACAGTGTGAATGCAATTTTCTTGCTTACATTGCTCCATCGATTCCCCAGAAATATTTGATATTATAGAACTGTATTTAAAATGTAGCTTATATTTATATATAAATATAAATATTCAATACATTCTCTGACTGTAACCAACAACACACAAGTACATGCTTGTCCAGAAAGTGACATTTTTTGTGTCTTTGGTATGTTAGGTTACACCTGGCCCCTTCCCTGGGCCCTATGTCCGATCTGGATCTACCTGGACGTTCTCTTCTCCACCGCCTCCATCATGCACCTGTGCACCATCTCTCTGGACCGATACATCGCCATCCGTAACCCCATCCACCACAGCCGCTCGAACTCTCTAACCAGAGCCCGTGTCAAAATTATAGCAGCCTGGACCATCTCTGTGGGTAAGTTCTAGAAGCAAGAGGAAATTGCTTTCCAGCTCAATTCTGAAATGCTAAACAACTGAGACTGCATCTATTAGCACTGGTATGCCAAACTATAGCTCCAAGCTATCTTCTCACTCTCATTTTGTCTCCATCTGTCTCAAGTTATCTCCATGCCTGTCCCGGTCCTTGGCCTGCATGATCACACCAAAGTCTTCCGGAATGAAAGCTGCCAACTGACGGACAACAATTTCGTTCTGATTGGCTCTTTTGTGGCGTTCTTCATCCCGCTTATCATCATGGTCGTCACCTACATTCTCACCATCAGTGCTCTTCAAAGCGAAGCGACTTTGTGCCTGGACCAACTCATCGTGCGGCCAAAATGGTCATCCACCATTGGACTCCTCCCACGAGGCTCGCTGTCCTCCGAGCGTCTCTTCTCGCGTTCGTCTCTCTGCCGTGACGGGGCTTCCAGAGGATCTGGCCGTCGCTCCATGCAGTCCATCAGCAATGAGCAGAAGGCATCTAAAGTGCTTGGCGTGGTCTTCCTTCTTTTTGTGATCATGTGGTGTCCATTTTTCGTAACTAATGTGATGGCGGTGGTGTGCGGTTCGGCGTGTGACGAAGATTTGGTGGGGGGACTGATGAATGTGTTTGTTTGGGTGGGTTATCTATCATCGGCAGTCAACCCTTTTATCTACACGCTCTTCAATAAGACTTACCGTGCCGCTTTTGCCCGGTACATGTGTTGCCGCTACCGTGAGGAGAGGAGGCCTCTGCAGCTGATACTGGTCAACACTATCCCTCCTCTGGCGTTCAGCTCCTCTGGGCTTTCCCTGAAGGTGGAGAACTCATTAAAGAGGAGGGCAGAGGGCAGCCGGTCTGGGAGCTTCTCCAACACAGACAGGTCAAACTCTGGAAACACACAAAACAAGCAGGCAAGGGAAGAGGTAGTAAGCCATTTGTGAGACTCCAGAGGGTTTTTAATTATGGTTCACATCAACAGACCTTAGAAACCGTCTCTTTGTAGGTGTAAAAGCTTGAAAAATGAAGTCTTTTATTTTAATATGTGTCCACCTGTGCAGCACAGCACAGTCAGCAGATCATACCACCTACGGCTCACAGCCAAAAGAGGAGACAGATGCTTTAAATTGGGCAAACAGCAATAATGTTTTATAACGCTCTTTGTGGGACTCAAATCCCAACTTTATGTTTATTTTGTACAAGATTTGTCAAATACATGCTGTAGATGATTACTTTACACTAATATCTCATGAAAAATTCATACAGAGTATCCCTCTGTATGAATTAGAGGGATACTCCACACAATAATGAAAGATCTCTCATCATTTACTTACCCTCGTGCTATCCCAAATGTATACGACTTTCTTTCTTCTGTGGAACACAAACAGAGATTTTTAGAAAAATAAATTTGGAGTTCATATAATGCAAGTGGATAGGTCCCTCAAAGTTGACGCTTCAAAAATCACGAAAAAAACAAACACAACGGTTAATTCATACAAACTCAGTTGATGAATCTTTTTAAACTTTAAACTTCGCTTCCGACCAGCTGTCGGCATGCTGTGAACATTAGCATGTTGTGAAACTCGCACAGAAGGGACAGTCCTCAGTGCTTCCACAACACTTTTTGCATGAGTTTCGCAACTCACTTACATAATGCTTACATAATGTGTGAACACATAGTTGCCAGAAGTGATGGTTTATATTTTAAGAAGTTTAACATATTAGCATTTTTCTCACACACACCTATTGTTTCTTTTCATAAGACCATTGATTCATCCACTGATTACCGCTGAGGGTCCTGTCCACTTGCATATGGTCTCACAGAGATGTTTGTTTGTTTGTTTGTTTGTTTTTTTGCTAGAAATCTCTGTTTGAGTTCATCTGACTAAAGAAAGTCATACATCTGGAATGCTATGATATATGGTGACTAAATGATGACAGAAGATTATCCTTTTGAAGATGCCAAAATATTTAAAAGCTATTTTTTTGCAATTTGTCTTACACCTGGAGAGAAATAGTTTCATGTTCATTAATTTATTAATATTATAGATTGTATTGTGAAGGCCTGTGTATAAAATGTGGGTAGAATAAACCTTACAAGGAAGATTTTGTTGCTTTCTTTATACAGACGGATTTATGGTCTGTTCAAATGGATGGGACTTGGCAAATGAACTCGCAAACTATTCACTCTGAATCATTACATGCCATCTGAATGAAAAACAAATGCAGACATGGGTGGCATGCAGACCAACTTAGACAGACACTGAGGAGTGTTAAATGAAAGTGTCTAAACACTGTTTGACTTTTAGTCCTGCTAGACATGCAACACATTTTGTTCTCAGCAGATTTTCTAGGACATAGCAAGGCGGTTCTAGGGGTGAGTGACTTGTGTCATTAACTTTGGCCACTTAAATTCAGTATACCACCAAATAATTTGAAAAACCTGGCCAGATTTTTTCAAATGACTGCACATACTTTCCATATATAGGTAAAAACCAGGGCTTATGCACCAGCTGCATTTGTAGGTTGCATTTTTGTAAGTGTTTTCTGAGGATGCTGATGTCATTGGTAATTAAAGACAATTGAAAGTTCATGACAGTCATGTGACTGTGATGTGAGAGGTCAGACTATCTGCTGTTTATTGAAACAAAGCAACAACAGGAACGTGTGCTACTCTGAAGGCAATATATACGAAGATCCTCCTGGTGTACAGTATGGGTAAGGTAAGATTACCCATACTAAGATAAGGGTAAGGCAGTCAAAATACTGAATTTCTAGATTTAAAAATGACAACCTCTACCTTAAAACTGAAAATACTGTAGGCTTCACAAATGTGTTTCTTTGTGTCAGAGTTACTGTTAAATTCTTGTTTAACCATAACAGACACTCTGAGAACACTTACAAAAAGTACAGTGGTGTTATGTTTATCACCATGGTATCATATTATAATACCATAGCCTACAACACTGCAGATTACCATATTCATATAGGCTAGGCTACCGTGGCATGTCTGCTTTACATAGTAGCCTAAATAACTTTAAGGAATTACGTACAGACTTTTATTTACCTTATTAATGCTGTAAATAATCATGTCCAACTCTTCAGTGGGTAGTTAAAGCTCTGCACGCATGCGCCCTAGTGGAAAACACAAATACTACACCTGCATCGTGTCTAAATAGTTTTTTACTTGTTCGCCGCTGGTTGACGCTTTGTTATTCTAATAATCTACTCAATATTACAGTGTTGCACTGCTCGCTATTAATTCGCTGCCAACAGCATTACAGCTTGATTTTGTTTTCTCTTAAAACACTAAATTGCAACAAAAAACTACCTCAGCACTTTCCAAACACATGCATTATGTCTAAAGGATAATTTTGAGGTGATTTTATCTACATTTTAACAAATTTAGGATGTATGCAGATTTGTGTAACAAATGAGAATCACTCAGATAGGCCTATTAGTAGCTACATTCATTTTGACTCAAAAAGATTATGATTCTCAGTTTCGTTACCATCAACTGTTATAATTGTGACAATTATAATTAATAGTGAATGGATAGTATTTGGGGTAAAAGCCCATCAAATGAAAAACCTCCAAAATACATGTCCATGTAATTTATTCCTATAATTTGTAGGGAATAGATTTGTTGGGAATGATACTAGGCTATATAACACACTAACTGGTCCAATCACAATGCAGATTCATTTGTGAAATATGTCTGTACAGTTTGCAGATCCAAAATGACTTGAATTAATGAATTAATTTAATTTAGTATTCACTTAAACGTTACTCGAAGCCTATATGATATTTCAAAAGTAGCCTATTTTCATATTGATACAGATTATCACTATTACTTCTTTACCTACAATATATCAATATACTATCAGGGTTGTGCCCCAGGGGATTTGTTGGGAAAGAAAGAAAGAAAGAAAGAAAGAAAGAAAGAAAGTAGACTTTTCGTGTTATTTTTATAATAAGGTAGGCCTAAATCTGATCCTACCCCTATACAGCATTTTTAGATTTGAATCGGTCTATTTAGTTTCAAGTGGTTGTCCTCGTTTGGCCCATTGGGAGGTCCCTACAGTGCCTTACTGAGATTAATTAACACTGGAAACTCAGAGAAGAGTCATATATGCTTTGTGTGCTTTGCTCGGAACTGATTTATAACCTTTATTTGTTTAAGTTTTGCGCTCGGTAACATCATTCAGTTTAATCATTGACAGAAAATGTGACGCGAAAAAGTTTGCCCGGCGGTGACGAGTGCAAAATCCACAGCGGCAGATGAGCGAAGACACGCGGAGCGCAAAACCTGCGGGGATTTAAATGCGCGCGGACCGTCACGCCACGGGACAGTCCTTTCACTCACCGCCAGCGATATGCCACGAACTAGAGGTTTTTGTTTTTCGATTGTTGGTTAAGGAAGGGTCATCTAAACTCCAGTGTTGGGTCTAGTGGGACACGGTACAATGAGTAAACTCAGTCCTTTCAGTAATCTTGCCAAGTTGATCTCAAAGTCGCCTGATAATGGGCCAGTCAGCGGGGAGCAGCTCTGTATGGAGGACTGCAGACCTCTGTGCCGCTGCGGGCCGGATCCGTGTGTTTGTCCGTTCTCACCAAATAGTAAAGATGGAACCAAGGAAAATGAGGTTAGTTTCATTCATAACAATTTGAACAAGGACACACGACAAGTTTCGTAAAGAAAGAAATTGTCTTCACAATAAGATATTTTAAAAGTTAAACTTTTTTTAGGCTAATTGTTTTGTTTGTGTTGCTTTTCTACAAATAATAATCTGTATTACTGTACATACAGTTTCCAGGAAATTTAGACACTTAAGCAACACATTTCATGAATTTCATTAGATATAAAATTCTCAGAAGTAACTTCTTGTGCTTTTTTGCCATTACTAGTTGATCTAGTTTTGTGGTTGTATGAACAAATAGTTAAAAAGAACAGCATTTATTCATAATAGAAATTGTAACAATACACACTACCGCTCAAAAGTTTGTCATCAGTACATTTCCTTCTTTCTTTTTCTTTTCTTTTTCTTCCTTTCTTTTCTTTTAGGGAAGAAATTCATACTTTTAATTACCGACAATGTGATAAAAATGATAAAAAGTGATGGTAAAGACTCATATTGTTAGAAAATATTTCAATTTTGAATAAATGCTGTTCTTTTTATTAATCAAAGAATCCTGAAGAAAGTATCACATGTTCCAAAAAATATTAAGCAGCACATTAAGTTTCCAATATTGCTCATAAATCAGCATTTTAGAATGATTTCTGAAGGATCATGTCACACTGAAGGCTGGAATAATGTCTGATAATTCAGCTTTGCATCACAGGAATAAATTATATTTGAAGTATATTAAAATAGAAAACCTTTATTTAAAATTTTAATAATATTTCACAATATGTCTGTTTTTTTCTGTATTTTTGATCAAATAAATGCAGCCTTGATAAGCATAAGCGACTTTAAAATTTTAAAATTCCTACCGATCCCACATTTTTGAACAGCAGTGTATAAATACGTATATGCCATTTTTGTTCTTTATATATAATGCCAGGGTTTGGATAATCTAGGTTATATATACATCCATCTCTACCTATTTGAATGAGCATTAACTTACTGACTTTTAAATCTATATCTTTTAGAAGGTTAAATGTCAAATTCAATGACATTGATATAAATCCAAATAGCAAGTAAGAATGAATGACAACAATGATTGCCATTGTAAAACTTTGTGATATTCTGGCCACAGTGAAACTCTTTTGATTAAAGAAACGAGATAGTAAGTGGTCTAAACACTAATGTAAAGTTAAATAAAAATGCCTCTTCAAAGTAGTCAAAGTAATCAACACTTAATAGTGCAAAAGTCATAGTAGTAAAATAGCAGGAGTAAATTCCAAGTCTTGTGATTGTTCAGTAGGACAACCTTTACTAATCTGCTCTTTGATGCTGTGTAATGGGAACATGTTGTGCTAATACTTCTATGTGTGATTAGCAAATGCTTTGTAGTGCCTCAGATTTAGAGCAAATTTACTGGGTTCTCTGGAGTGCATATATGTGTTTCTACTAACTATAAATGTTTAAAATGCATTGAAGGTAGTAGCATATGTTAAACTACATTATATTTCACAACTGGTGCTAATCAGTTTATGCTCATTTTTTCTATTTGTTTAGGAAAATGGAAGTCCAACGGAAGTCCACTCTGATAAACATGCTTTTGATAATCTTGCCTATGAACCAGATGGCCACAATGGACTGAAGCACCATTTGGGCCACCAATTACCAGTCAAGGAGTGCGAGGTGAAGATCCGGGTGCAGGGAATGACCTGTCAATCATGTGTCCGATCTATTGAAGAGCGGATTGGAAGTCTTGAAGGTGTTGTTGGTGTCCAGGTGTCTCAGAGTGATAAAGAAGCCTCTTTGAAGTTTAACCCTTTAATGGTAACACCAGAGGTTTTGAGAAAACATATTGAGGATATGGGGTTTGATGCTTCACTTCTGGCCTTGCAGAGTCAACTGCATCCTTCGGTGGCTGACTGGTCTGAGGTAACGTTAGGCATAGAAGGGATGCATTGCAGGTCATGTGTGAAGAACATAACAGAAACCTTGTCGGGAGTGGTAGGTGTCAACTCTGTATTCGTTTCATTGGAAAAAGGAAGTGTGGATCTTAGATTTGACCCATCGCTGCTTACCCTGGAGACAGTTAAAGGGCTCTTAGAGGAGATTCCACCAGGGAATTTTATGGTTTCCATTCCTGGTTGGAATTCTACATTGAATTCTGCCAGTATTCCAACCCAGACTGTCACCATCGGAATAGAAGGAATGACATGCAACTCGTGTGTTCAAGCCATAGAGGGAATGGTGTCCCAGAGAGCCGGAGTACATGCCATAAAGGTTAACTTACAGGAAAAGAAGGGAATTGTAACATTTGACTCCAGCTTGACTAGTCCAGAAGAACTGCGGGCGGCAATTGAGGACATGGGATTTGAAGCGTGGCTGGATCAAGGTTGTGAATACATATCAGAATACATACCTCACACAGTGAAGATCATCTTTCTCGCAGAGACCACATGAAACTGATACTCTATATATGTACCTGATAAGTGAAAACATAAAGCTTACTGTTTACTTTATAGCAACTAGCTATATTGAAACTTTTTTATTTTACTGAATGTGTAATGTGTAGAGATGCTCTACTTTAAAACTAGGGCTTTAATCATTCTCTGACTGTAAAACCAAGTAGATATCACAAAATTGGCATAATTTTTATCTTGTCTAGACAGTGGCTTCTCCTCTGCCAGCAAAATCTATCCAGAACAATGGTTTCCTTGGTTACCACACAGGTTGCCATTCTAGAATAACATGAAGTGTTCTTGAATGACTCAAAACCCAGACATGGCAACCTTTAAAAGGGAAAGTGGGAGAGTTAATCGGATTAAAGAGGCTTTAGGCAGACTGCTCTTCTCGCTCTCTTTGAAATGTTCATAAATTCTTAACTGTGATCCTAACTAAACATGAAGCCAAAAATACATATACTGTAGAAATAGTAAAAGTATTATAGCAAGGTATAAGAAAAATCACATATTTAAAATAACTGTACATTCATCAGTTATGTTCAGTATAAGCACTAAATCTCTACTCATTTTTTTCTCTCATTCAAAGATTCTGGAGTTTATGATGTTTCATCAAGCAGTCAAATGTCAAGTGATCTGAAACAAAGCCACACATCCAAATCTTCAGCAATCAAAATCACCAAAGACAACCCCTGTGGCTCAGAGGACAGAGAGACACGCAAATGTTTCATTCATGTGACAGGGATGACCTGTGCATCCTGTGTGGCCAACATTGAGAAAAATCTGTTGAAACACAAAGGTAAAAATGGCATTCAGGATTAAGTACTTTTTAAAGTAGCTAGCAAGCATTTTTTAATAGAATGTCATATATATAAAGCAGAGCAGTGGTTTGATTTTTATGTGTTGATGTATGTCTAGGTATTAAATCAGTATTCGTCGCTCTGATGGCGGGTAAGGCAGAGGTGAAGTATGATCCAGGTCTTTTGGACTCAGCACAGATCGTCCAGCTCATCTCTCGCTTTGGGTTTGGTGCCTCAGTGATGGAAGAGAATGCGGTCCAGGACGGTGTCTTGGATCTTTCTGTGAGTGTCTGGGTGCATTTGTGGGTGTTTCTGTAACTACAACTAAAAAATAACATGTTCTTCTTGTCTTTAGGTATTTTATTATGTAACATGTTCCTCTTCTCTTTAGGCATTTTATTTGGGTGATATGTTCTTCTTATTTTTTAATTTTTTTTGGCATTTGTGACTGATATTGGCCATTTTTTGTAATTAATAATTTGTTTTTCTCAAAAATGTCTTTACCACCACATTATTAGTAATTTATTATATGTATTGTATTTATTTTTAAATATATATTTTTTTATTACCTGAAAGAAGAGATTTCCCATAAAATAACTTTTTATAAACTAGTTGTTTGAAACACAAGTAATTTTTTTTACATTGTGGTTGTAATGACACTTTGTGTCAGTAATGATCTGTTGCGATAATGATTCAAATTTAGACAATAAATAATAACATCATAACATGTTAACAATATTCATAATAATATAATTAAACAATAATACAAAAAGTAAACCTAAAGTATGTGGAAGTCTATGGGTTTGTTCTCTCTTTTATATCCGCCAAATTGTATGACTGATTCTCTTTCCCCAGTACCTGTGTTCAACAATTTGCTATTTTTAAGAAGTAAAAATATAAAATAAAATTCACTGCTTGGATTGAAAACTGCTTGTATTTAGAGGATACATGATATCTTCATTAGGCAATGCATTTTTATATATTGGAATGAAAAACCCAAGTTAAAAAAGAAAAACGTTACTTTGTACCTCTTTTTCTGCCCTCTTCCCCAGCGGGAAGAGAGATGAAATGGAAATCCTTATGAAGGTCTGATGTAGAATTCAACAAAAGAATGGTTTGATGAGCTTGTCTCAGTCTTGTGGATTTCAGTCTTGACACAGATATTTCATCAGGTCACCGGTATGACATGTGCTTCCTGTGTCCATAACATCGAAAGCAAACTTCTGAGGACAAAAGGAATATTGGAAGCCTCTGTTGCTTTGGCGACAAACAAAGCTCATGTGAAGTTTGACTCGGATTTGATTGGCTCTAGAGATATTGTCCGAATTATTGAGGTAAAATTATATTTATATGTTTAAGAAGGATGAGGTTTAATTAGGTTTTAATTATAATGCTTTTTCATTGTTATTTTCTTATTCGTTCATTTGATTTGTCTGTTCTTTCTCTGTTCTCTAGGGTTTGGGTTTTGGTGTGTCTTTAATAAAAAATGTGGGATTAAACAACACACTGGACCACCAAGAGGAAATTCTGCAGCAAGTATCTTTTTCAAATTTAACCTGACTCACTTCTGTGTGTGTGTGTGTGTGTGTGTGTGTGTGTGTCTGTGAATTGAGGGGACTTTCCATAGACATTTATTATCTTTAAACTGACCAAACAATATTTTTTTATCCACTAACCTTCCCTAATCTTCCAAATTATATTTTTTATCCCCTAACCCAACCCTAACCCTAAACCTACCCCTTATGGAAAACCTGTTTGCATTCAGATAAACATCATTTACTATTTTTATAATTGTTTTCCCTCGTGGGGACCAGCCTGTCAAAAAATCTCAGGTTTTACTATCCTTGTGGGGACATTTGGTCCCAACAATGTAGCATAAACAAGTGTGTGTGTCAGAGAGTGAGTAAGTTTTTGTATTGCTATAAGTTATAGTATAAACTGGTCTATACCTACAGATGGAAGCATTCGTTTCTGTTCAGCCTGGTGTTTGGGATCCCAGTGATGGGTCTGATGATCTACATGATGGTGATGGACAGTCAACACAAGGAACATGGTGGTTCCATGCCTGTGGACCAGAACATCCTACCTGGTCTCTCCATCATTAACTTGGCCTTCTTCCTGCTCTGCACACCTGTTCAGGTATTTCCACTGCAGGTTATAGAAGAACGTTGAGTCTCATTCATTAATAATTGCCTATTTTATGTGGACATAGAAGGTTTTCATGCAAAATTTCAACAGAATTTCTTCAAGACTACAGTGTGCATTATTATGTGTTTTTTCATGTGTTTTATGCAGGTAGTTTACGTTATAGTAGTTATGTAATTTCTAAAAAAAAAATATATATAATTAATATATATATAATATCTATAATTATATATATATATATATATATATATACGTATATATATATATATATATATATATTTTACATTTACATGTACATTTAATCATTTAGCAGACGCTTTTATCCAAAACGACTTACAAATGAGGACAATAGAAGCAATCAAAACCAACAAAAGAGCAACAACATGCAAGTGCTATAACAAGTCTCGGTTAGCCTAACACAGCACACGTAGCAAGGTGTTTTTTTTTATTGATTTTTTTTTAGAAAATGAGTAGATAGCATATTGAAAAAAAGAAACCTAGAGGTTTTTTTTTTTTTTTTTTTTTTTTAAAGAAACAAGTAGATAGAATAGAAAAAAGAAAGCTGTTAGTTTAAAAAAAAAAAGAAAGTTAGAGGGTCAAATAAAGATGGAAGAGCCGTTTCTTGAAGATGGCTAAGAATTCAGCTGCTCGGATTGAGTTGGGCAGGTCATTCCACCAGGTGGGAACAGTTAATGAAAAATATGTATATTATAATATTATAGTATAATATAATATATATATACAGTATGTGTATATATATATATATAATACTGATTAAGAAGAATATACATATATAAGAATTGAATATGTAATTTATTCCTGTGATGGTAAAGCTGAATTTTTTGAAGTGTTACATGATTTGCTGCTCAAGCAACATATATTTTTGGAAACCATGATAGTTTTATTCAGGAAGCTTTGATGACTAGAAAGTTCAAAAGAATAGCATTTAATTAAATTGTAATTATAAATGTAGCCTCTAATATAGCATTTTGGCAGCAAAAATGATTCCACACAAAGCTTTGGAACAAATTGGTTGAGTAAATGATTTAATGACTCATTAGTTTCATTCCAGAATGAATCTGCAACTGATTAGATATTTAGTGATTTAGATTTAGTGTCCATTACTGGTGCTATTTTATATTAGTAATGTTTTACTGTGTAATAATGATCACATTAAGGTCATACATAATAGTTTGAATGACAACCAACGAATAACCGATAATATAGTATTTCTCTCTTTTTCTGGTTCTCCTTTATTCTCATTCAGTTTCTAGGTGGCCGTTACTTCTACATACAAGCATACCGTTCACTAAGACATGGTGTAGCCAACATGGATGTGCTCATAGTCTTGGCGACCACCATTGCATACTTGTATTCATTCATCGTGCTGATCGTAGCCATGATTGAAGGAGCCAAACAGAGTCCCCTGACGTTTTTTGACACTCCTCCGATGCTTTTTGTGTTCATCGCTCTAGGACGCTGGCTGGAGCACGTTGCTAAGGTAAAAGAACATCAAAAAACACTCAAATATACAGTACTTATGGCTCAGAGGGCAGTCAAATGATCAGTCTTTCTCTATTATTAGCTTATAAAGACAGTTGCTGCGTCCCAATTCGCCTACTTATACTATGTACTAAAAGTATGTACTCTTTTTGTGAAGAAAAAGTACATACTTTTGAGTATGTAACAGAATAGTAGGCACGCTTTGGGACATACTACTTCCTCATAGCTGCTTCTTTAATGGACACTCTGTTGCTTAGTTACGAGCATCCTGTAACTGTTCAAACTGTCCTGTCAATCATCTTGTCACAGTTAACATCATCCACATTTCGTCTAATTTGATTTCCTACTGTATTGGAGAGAAATAAAGAAGCACATCGCGGGTCTTTCATGCCGAGAACTCTGCTCATGTGTTTCATAATGATGCATTTCAAAGTTAAACACCAAACGTATCATTATAAAAGTTCACAGTGTTGCTTCAGATGAAATATAACGTGGATAACATTAAATAAATATTTTTTCATCAGGTTAGACATTGATTATTTATCACTCAAATCCCTTTCTCTGTCTGTCCGTTGGTCGCGCATATCCGCCATGTTTGTAGTTTTTTTAACACTTTTTTAGTTTGTAGTTCTAATCGAATCCTCGTCCACCGCGCAATGTGTTGTGGGCAATATTAGCCGTTAGAGTGTGCATCGATCTGCACTTCGAATTCTAACCGGAAGAAGTAGACCATCCGGGAATCTTTGGCATACTTTTTTAAACATACTATGATTTGGGACATACTAATTCTATTTTCGAATACTATTTAGGACGGATAGTATGCGAATTGGGACGCAGCAAGTGACAAAATTATGTTTTTGACAATAGTTAATGCATTATAATAACTGAGAGGAAGCACATCTTGAAACATGTTATCAAGTTGAATTTTTTAACAATAGTTTACATAAAAGTAGGAAACATCATGGTGTATCAGCCTAATATGTTAATGGTACAGTAAATATGCATTTTGAAATATTAACAGGTGCAGCTTTTACTTGAAAAAAGACAGTTAATTTAGATGTTACCATAAGAATGAAACATTTCCATATTTTAATATCCACTTATCTTGATATTTCCCATACAGTCTAATTTATTAGCAAGCTGATAAGGCAATATATCATAGCACTAATGTGTACCTTGAGCTTTTTGATTGCTTTTAAATGCATTTTTTTGCTGCCAATAAACTCATTATACCGGAAAATGCTTATTTAATACAGCAGAAGCAGTGGTTTATGACCATGTGTTTACTACTGTATGTCTGGTGCTGTAATCTGTCTGTCGTGCATTCACTGACATGCTTCATGTGACAGAGCTATCATTATGTTATAAAAATACTGAAATAATGAATTGCTCTTTGCAGGTCTGAGAAGTTTCCTCAAGCAGCTCTGAAATGTTTTTGGTTTAATCAGTAACAAGAACAGCCACAAAATATCCAGCAACTTGTGTTTTGATAATATACAAGTTTTTATAGTTTCAGTATGTATAACAGCTTTGTAGTAAAAAAAAAGGTTAGAATAAGGTACATATTATTAGCTAAAGCATATAAAGTATATTCTGTATGCCATTAAGGTGGGTGTTTTTCTGAAAATAGATTATACCATTACTGTACAACAAACCGGCAACAAACAATGAATTCAATTAAAGATGCAGCATTCTCAGTGAACAAAAAACAAAACACAGGTGGTCATAAGCCCGGACTGTGTCTGTGGGCTTGCCATTTGAGCATAAGTCTTGCCTGGATGAGAAAAACATGATTTTTTGCTTTTATTTTGTCCTTGCAGAGCAAAACATCTGAGGCTCTGGCTAAACTGATGTCGCTTCAGGCCACAGATGCCACTATAGTGTCCCTGGGCAGAGACAACAGCATCATCAGGTTCACTTCACTCTATACAGAAGTCATTATATGAGCTTTTAGTTAGAAACTAGCCATTTTCAGGGGTGCTCAGTAAGCTCATTAGTGAACTAATAATTAGATGCTTTTTGACATGATGTTCCATTTTTTTAATTTCATGATATTTTGATATCAGCCTTCTTATATTTATGTATCAAATGTAGTCTTATCGAAATGAACACCTTAACTCCTGTGATAAGTTTCTCTCTCCAAAACCACATCCTCCAAGGACATGCCAGCAAACCCGAACGCACAAAATGATTGACAGACAGAGAGCATTTCTGACAAAAATAAGCACTGCTTCTCCGACTCCTTTTTTTCAGTTTACAGATGACTGTCACAGAGAAAGCTATCACTTATTTCAATGACATCTGCCAGGTATTAGTGACATTGTATGTGTATTATAAAAAATTAATTAAAAAAAATCCCTTACAGCACTTTTAATTATTATCAAAACAAGATTAAAGCATTGCATTGTAAAAGAGATTCAAAATTTAGTTTAAAAGTCTAAACATTTACATTTTTTTAATAAATAAAATGAACACAAGCTAAAATGATTATTTACACTATTTTTACACAAAGTTAAGAAGTTTTAATATTTTTGGAAGAAGTCTCTTTTCACCAAGGCTGCATTTATTTGATAAAAATACAGTGAAAACAGTAATATTGTGAAATATTGCAACCAATATCAATAACTCAGACTAATGCTAATTTTGCACTCAAGAAACTTTAATTTTAATGAATTATTACCAATGTTCTTTACTGTCACTTTTGATTAATTTAATGATAATCATTCAAAAAATCTTACTGAATCCAAATATCTTATTGATATTATTAATTATTAATTGTAATAAATTACAGAATTTACAGGCAATTTGAGACATTTTAACTGCAGTATATTTTGTAAAGCTACTTTAAAACATCCACAAATAAAACTGAGTTCAGAATATGCAATATAGTAGAATATATATTTATTAAATTTATTTCCTCATGTACAAATAATTGTTAAGAGTGCAAAGAGCAACAAAAATACAGAATAAACTGCATTAGTGCAACAGCTCTGCTGTGAGTGCGAGTAATATAGTGGTTCAGTTGAATAGCTATCAGTACGAATAGATGGTACTTCAGTTGTTGACCTCTGCTTTAGAGTTCGCTCTCAAAGGAGCAGGATTGAGCACCCTTGGCATAAATGAATTTCATTAGATCTAGTAGAACCGCAGAATTCTGAATGGTGTTGATTGATGTGTGCTGTGTTGCTCAAGGCTTATAAGACTTAACTGTCAATTTTCGGTCATGTGTCAGAGAAGAGCAGGTTTCTGTGGAGCTGGTGCAGAGAGGCGACGTTGTAAAGGTGGCACCAGGGGGAAAGTTCCCTGTTGACGGGAAGGTCATTGAAGGCACGTCTATGGCAGATGAGTCCCTTATCACTGGTAAGACTTTGACTCAGTCAGTGGGGGTTTGTGTGGTTTAGGATGTTAAATCTGTCTACATTTGTAAACAGTGTCATAGTACATACTTTGGGTTTTCCCTGTGATTTACTTTGAAAATGAGAAGCTGCAAAACATCATGTTGGTTTTCATTTAAAGGAACAGTGTGTATATTAAGCTTGGATAGGAAAGGTGTAAAAATTACACAAATCATCTTTGTTGAAAAGTACATTTTTTCATATAGAGTGAGTGTTGTGCCTGCTTTATTTCAAAGTATGATTTTTGGTTTCTGGCTTCACCTCCTCTTTATCTTGTTCTGCTTTTTCCTAGTGATCTATCATGTTCATTAGTTACACTGGCATTATATTAGCCCAAACGTCCAAAGCTGCCTGATGGATACGAATCTGAAATCCTAACTGAAAGTCTATTTGTCATTCCAGGGGAGCCGATGCCAGTCAGTAAGAAACCAGGCAGTTGTGTGATTGCAGGCTCTATTAACGCTCATGGAGCTCTGCTAGTGGAAGCCACACATGTAGGGTCAGAGACCACGCTCAGCCAGATAGTCAAACTGGTGGAAGAGGCCCAGACATCAAAGGTAACTCATGTGCACAAACATATATGCACAAACATACCTTTTAGAGCAGGGGCTGTGCGAGAACTGCAGGGGGTTCATGAGTTGATGGAAAGCTAACAATTAAATCAAATCTAACATTAAAAAATGGATTCTTATCTTATCAAAGGTTGAGATTTAATGAAAGAAGTATATAGTCAGTTGAGTGTTTTAGATTGAAGAGCATCTCTACTTTATTGTGGACAAAGATTTTATATGTTAAAATTTTGAGGGTTTGAATTTTTGAAAGTGATGAATTTAGTAGATAAATATTTGTATTGTAACTTTTAGAGTTTTGCCAAGAGTGAACCTAAGTGTGAACACCTTTAAAGAAACAGTTCACTTAGAAAAATGAACATTTATGAACATCCAAGATATAGGTGAGTTTGTTTATTTTTCGGAACAGATTTGGAGAAATTTAGCATTACATCACTTGTTTGCCAGTGGATCCTCTGCAGTGAATGGGTGCCGTCAGAATGAGAGGCCAAACAGCTGATAGAAACATCATAAACCACAAGCAATCCACCCATCCATCTTATGAAGCAGAAAAGCTTCAGTTTGTAATAAATAAATCCATCAAGACATTTTAACTTTAAACAATACAGTCCATACAAACATTATTTAAAACATCAACATAAACATTAATTAATGGAGATTATTGTGCTGTTTCTATCAGCTATTTGAACTCTCATTTTCTCAGCAATTTTTTTTGCACATGCATACAAAAAGCAAGTTTACTTTCACATTTACTTTTCAGTTTCATTTTTACTACGGTTGATAATTCATAATTCATCTAAACAAGCTTTTGTAGTTAATGCACTAAATTCCCCCCAAAAACTAAAAAAAATAAAAGGCTTTTGTATAATTATTTGTTTCAGAAATTTGTGAGAACAGAAAAGAATAAAACATTTAATTAATAACATCCAGTCACATGTTAAATTTGACAGTACATATTCATGTTTCTCCTCTAGTTTTTGATTAAAAGCTATTATTATGCAGTGTTAGAATTGGGATGTAACTGTCGTCTTCTCTTGGCAGGCACCGATTCAACAGTTAGCTGACAAACTGAGTAGCTATTTCGTTCCGTTCATAGTGGTGATCTCCGTGCTGACAGTGGTCGCATGGCTCATCATTGGCTTTCTGGACTTTGAAGTTGTGGCAAAGTATTTCCCTGTGAGTTACCGTAATTCATGAACTATGTGTAAACGCAGCCTTTATTACAGACAGATCTGTGTAAAAAAACAGGAAACGTCTTTAAAATAAGTGTGTGATCTTCACAGGGTTACAACCAAAACATCCCCCGAACAGAGGTGATCGTACGCTTTGCGTTCCAGGCCTCCATCACGGTTCTGTCCATCGCGTGCCCCTGCTCTCTGGGTCTGGCGACCCCCACTGCTGTTATGGTGGGCACAGGGGTGGGCGCTCAGAATGGCATTCTCATAAAGGGAGGAGAACCTCTGGAGATGGCCCACAAGGCAATGCTTAACAATTAGTCCTTCTTTTAAGTCTGTATTTATTAGGCTGACATCCCAGCTGTAGTGGTATCTGTAGAAATTTTGCTGGATATTTATGTACATTGTATCTACTGTATATACACTACTGTTCAAAAGTTTGGGGGCAGTAAGGTTTTTTCTGTCAGGACCACTATCGTCAAATGATAGACACTTAGCATACAGTTTGGTTTGGCGGTATGGTTCTGTTCTGGGCAAAAACTCCCTGCCCATCCATGCAGCCTGTCATGAATGAGCAGGGAGAGCAGCAATAATAACCCCCCAAGGGTTAACAGAACAGAACCAAGCAGATATCATTAATGTACTTAATTACATTTAGTGTAGCACATTACTTAAGATTATGGAGTCTGATTCAACAGGAATGTCAGAAGCCAAGTCCTGACTGTGGCAAAAGGAGGAGTTGGGGATGGAGGAGGGTAATTTGCTTCCGAGCAAGCAAGCTGCTGAATAATACTGAATAGAGCTTGTATAGGAATGCTGTGATAGGTGTCATATTCCTATAGGTAGATGTGATCAGCTGAGAGTCAGCTGATGCAAGCTTGACTCACGTGACCTGCCAGAACTAACGCTGGCGCTAGATTTTTAAAGAAATTGATACTTGTATTCAACAGGTATGCATGAAAGTGATCGTAGTAAACAATTTTACATTGTTACTAACTAACTAACTAACTAACTAGCTAAATAAACAAATAAAGTGCTTTCGAACCTTCCATTCATCAAAAAATCCTCAGAAAAAAATTGTATCATGGATTCCATAAAGAATTAAGTAGCTTTTTTGACATTGAAGGCTAGAGAAATGGCTGTGGAAAATTCAGCTTTGCCGTCACAAAAATAAATTACATTTTAAAATATAGAAAAATAGAAGTGTTATTTCAATGTCATATTTCAAATATTACTGTGTTTTACTGTTTTGATCATATAAATGCAGCATTTGTGACCATAAGAGACAACTTATTTTCTTTACTTATTTTATTTTTCATAAACATTAACATTAAAAATCCTACTGACCACAACATTTTAAATGGTAGTGTCCAGTGTTAGCATCATTGAGTGTCCATTTAGCATCATTGAGATACAATTTCTTATTAGTTTTATTAATATTTTGAATCAGTTTTTAAATTTAGTTTTCATTTCAATTTTAGTTAAAGTTTTAGTAATTATGTTGCATGTTTTTGTTATTTTTATTAGTTTCATATATCTTTTATTAATTTTCATTTCAGTTTTAGTTATTTTAGTACATCATATTTTATTTCAGTGAACGTTTATTTTATTTTAAGTAATGAAAATGTTTTTGATAGTTTTAATTTTAGGTTCAGTTTTAGTTTTAGTTTACTAACGAATAACCCTGGTGTATAAAAATCAAGCATAGTATCAAAAATACATATAATATTTATACTATAGTTTTTAATAATTAATATATATCTATTATTTGATCAAATTCTATATTCTATTTTACGTCCAATGTATCTGTGTTCATATACAGAGTAATAGGATGCTGTTATGAATATAGCTCAGACAAAAATGTTCAGATTCTTCCAGGATTTACTGGATAGTCTGTTGTAATTTGACTCTCTTCCCTGCTGTTCCTGCAGGTTGGGGCTGTTATGTTTGATAAGACAGGCACCATCACTAATGGTGTGCCGCAGGTGACCAGAGTACTGGTCCTGTGGGACCGAGCAAGGCTTCCTCTTCGGAAGGTTCTGGCTGTGGTAGGCACCGCTGAGGCCAGCAGTGAACACCCGCTGGGCATGGCTGTGACCAAGCATTGCAAAGAGGTTTGGAAAAACCAGAGGACACAACAAACTTCAGAACAGTTTCATATGATGCAGCCTCTGGGCTCTGGTGCTGTATGTAGGATTGACCTAGCGGTTGAACTAGGTATTGCAGTCCAAATTCTAAATATTGGAGATGTTTTTTTTCACCCAGCCCCTCCTCCTCAGACTTGATGCACACGTAGGTTGCCAGATTAACAACACCAACAGAAACGAGCGCACATGATGATGAATGAAATTAAATATGCTGTGTTTTCCGCCAACTGGCAACCCGGGGTGCCGAAATACAATTGGGTAAACTGGCAGTGGGCGGGTTTCACAAACCATAACAAACACAGACATTCCGGGCCGGAACACACATTTTCAAAGGAGAATAACTGACTGTAACATTGTTTTTCAAGTATGTTAACTTAGCATGTTTCTTAAATATCTGCAAAACTATTATGGTATTTTTATGCTTTAGTAGAGTCAAAATCCTACATACAGCACCTTTAAGTGCCGTACATACAAAACTTTCCGAAATTCAGGAAAGCCTGTTTCCAGTCCAATTCTGATTAAACCATCTGTTTAAATAAATAAAACTGCTCTTAGGTGTTGAAGGAGGTTTCTAAATGGGTTTGTCTGCTTGTAAATCTGTCTCTCTGTAGGAGTTGGGAACAGAAACTCTGGGCTACTGCCATGACTTCCAGGCTGTTCCTGGCTGTGGAATCAGCTGTAAAGTCTCCAGCATTGAGAATCTGCTGCAGAACAGCCCAAAGACACAAAAAACAAACACATCCCTTTCAAAACAAACACCACTTCTTGTCACCCTCCAAGGAGCCACCACAGATGAGAGCAGCCTGGTGGCAGACACAGACACACATTCAGGGTCAGGTAAGGTAAACGTGTTTTTGTTGCCTCCTAGTGTGAGTTTTGTGTATTACTCTGTATTATTAGAGCTTTTTATTTTAAATGGGCCTTTTCTAATCTTGTGAAGCATTTTATTCTATTTATTTCCACATATAGTTCTATTTTCTTTTAAATTAATAATTCAATAACTTAATAGTGCGTTGTACACTACCAATACTTTATTTATTTGATGGAAAATACAGTAAAAACAGTAATATTGTTAAATATTATTAGTTTACAAGAACTAATTTCTATTTTAATATATTTTAAATTTAATTTCACATCCTGTGATTGCAAAGATGCATTTTCAGCAGCTATTACTCCAGTTTTCAGTGTTACACGAACCTACAGAAATCATTTTAATATGCTGATTAGGTGTAACATCGCACAAAATTATTAAGCAGCAAAAACTGTTTTCACTATTGATAATAACTATCATTAATAACTGAATACCAGATTAGCATATTAGAATGATCTCTGAAGGGTCATGTGACACTGCTGAAAATTCAGCTTTGCCGTCACAGGAATAAATTACATTAGCTTATGCAGTTTTAAAGCATAAAGCATTGGTAAAGCATACCAACACCAATTTAATTTCAATCTTATTCCAAAAGAGCAAGGAAATGGGTGTTTTCCATGATATGTCCCCTTTATGTATTTATTTCCAAGTTATTGTGGCTCAGATTTCCTTGAATGAATTAAACTCTTAATGTATGAAGACAGAGATACAGTACAGATTTATGTATATGTGTTTTTCCAGAGAGCCCTTCATACTCTGTTTTGATCGGGAACAGACAGTGGATGATGAGGAACGGTTTGGAGGTAACAGCTGATGTGGATGATGCCATGAGCAGCCATGAGACTAAAGGACAGACGGCCATACTTGTGGCCATCGATGGTACGTTACGTTTTGTCTAAAAGGCAAATAAAGAGTGTTTTTTTTATATCAAAAGAACTTGCTAGTGTATCTCATTTAAAAAGGTAGTATCATACTTTTTTCCCCCTGAAGGCCACATACAATATAATGTTAGTATAATGTCATATTTTAGTTTTGTTATTATTTGTCAAACTATTAATTATGTCAAGCTTTTTATTTCAAAAGATCAAGATCACCAGTTCTCTGTCTTTCTGTCTCTGTTTCTCAGGTGTGCTGTGTGCTATGTTAGCTGTGGCAGACACAGTGAAGGCAGAGTCAGCTCTAGCTGTTCACACCCTGAGCAGTATGGGAATAGAGGTCTTCATGATCACTGGAGACAACAGACGCACAGCCCGGGCCATCGCTACACAGGTGCATGTACACACAGTATTCTATTTACACACAGTACATGCACATTTGCATTTTGCCTAGTACCATATAAAATCGTATCATATAACAACTCAAAATAATGTAAATATTGAAATATGTTAATAAAGGTGCAGTCTTTTAAAGGTTTTGTTCATGGGCGAAATCCAGTTGTAGTACAAATTGGGAAGTTTCACATGAAGGTGAAAAAGTTCCCACTACAGATTTCGCTCATGTTCAAGTTGGTCCTGTACATTCATTACGCTGACCAACAGAAAGCTGCTTAGTTTGAAAGTGACTTTTCTATGAGCAGTGAATAATTTTTTGCATGCAAAATTTTACTAATATTAGTGTACATTTACTGTTGTTTGGCAAAGACGAAATCCTATTATTTCAATATTTCAGGAATTTCACATGAAGGCAAAAGATTTTCCTAGGGAGATTTCACAAAAGTTGGTCACGTTAATTTGCTGTGTTGACCAATTAAAATCTGCTTGGTTTGAAAGTGACTTTTTTGGTAAACTATGCTTCATAAATCGCTACACTGTTGACAATGGCTTTTTTTTTGCCAGCAAATTTTAACCAAAAAGTTACTAATGGAAAAGCCACCCAGTTTTGACATTTGTGCATTTGTGCTTCTGTACACTGTTTCGTTATACAGGTGGGCATAAGAAAGGTATTTGCAGAAGTCTTGCCCTCCCATAAAGTGGCAAAAGTCCAGGAATTGCAGGAACGAGGTCTGAAAGTTGCAATGGTGGGCGATGGAGTCAATGATTCGCCTGCTCTTGCCCATGCTGATCTGGGCATTGCCATAGGAACGGGTACAGATGTAGCCATTGAAGCAGCAGATATTGTCCTTATACGGGTAAGTCAGTCTATCTATCAGGAAACAAAGGTGAGATTCTATAAATAAAAACAATGAAAAAGTCCAGCCCTTCATTATGTGTTTTTGTTGATGTAGAATGATTTGCTGGATGTGGTGGCCAGTATTGAGTTGTCTAAAAAGACAGTGCAGAGAATCCGGATAAACTTTGTGTTTGCTCTCATTTACAACTTGCTTGGCATCCCTATTGCAGCAGGTAAACAGAACCAACCATAATTGTTACCAGTGTTTTCTGGCATGAGCGAGTACTGTGTGCATTCTGTAATATATGGATGTGGTTTACTGGTATGAGTCTGATTTTTCAGGTGTGTTCATGCCGGTTGGGCTGGTTCTGCAGCCGTGGATGGGCTCTGCTGCGATGGCAGCTTCATCTGTCTCAGTTGTGCTCTCCTCTCTACTGCTGCGACTGTGAGTGCACATACACTACACTGTGATGAAGTCTTCACGTTCTACCTGCACACATCACTGAACACTTTATAGCCCTGTTCCAAAGCCAAGAGTTTTGCCCATTTAGGCATCATAGGAGTCCTGACACAATGGCTGTTTTAAACAGCGGGCAGGAAATGATAATGCCATATAAGCTGCGCTGAATAATATGTTTTGTTAGGTAACCTAAAATGTGCATGTGGTAACATCTGATTTAATATGACTTTAATATTTTTTTTTTTTTTTTGCATCAGTTGTTAGCATAACAGCATGTTAACACCAGCCTATTTTCCACCTAATTTTTTAACACAAAAGTGAGCACAGATATTTTGAACTTGAATGTTAAATGAATATAACAAAAGACAATTTTCATCCTTGTCCATCTGCAGCACACAAACACTCAAGATAGATTACATGAGTCGGTAGCTTAGCAACAAGCTAACACCAGACTTTATTCCACCTTATTTTAATGTAAAAGTGAGTGTGGCCATTTTCAACCTAAGTGTGCTAAACATCCAGTGTCAGCCACTTAGTTGTTTTAGCTGCACAAGATCAGTCTGTTATGCTGGTTGAGTTTGCAAACTGGTATTTATTATCATATTTAAATTTAGTATTGAAGTCATGAATGCACTAGGTTGTAGTAGTTACAGTTTTACCATTTACTTACTTAATTCTTCTAGTTATTTAAGTAAAAGTGATTAATGAATCATAAGTTTCGCACATTCACAGGAAATAGGTTACTTCTGCAGTGAAAAAATAAGTGGGCTGGAAACAGCTGTGCACTTCACATGACAAACACATTCAAATACTGTAAATCATGACACAAAGATACTGTCTTGGAGGATAGTTGCCCATGTTCCACTCAGTGGGTTTTGAAACAGAGCTCTTCATTTTTCTTATTCACCTTCCCATGATGCTTAGACACTCTGTAAATATCTCCATCTCTCTCTTAGCTACAAGAAGACGTCAACAGAAGAGTATGAGTCCAGAGCTCAGAATCATAGGCTCAGTCTGAGTCCGTCTCAGGTCAGCACCCATGTAGGACTGGAAAACCGTCGCTGTAGCCCTCTCTCATTCCGCTTGGACAGACACAGGCGGAGCCATTCAGGCTCAGGCTCCTCCTCCCTGAAATCAAACTCCTCCCACCCCTCCACAACACAACCATACAGCACCTCAGGAAGGAACATTGTGTAAGCAACTAGCCATGAGCAGACTTGATGACAGTTGACTGGAAATATTTTATCATGGAACGACGACAGTTTTATAAGTGTTCAATCTTTATATAATTTTACAATGATAGATCTTATCAAGAATTTTGCATGATGGTGAAAGATTTCCTGACACAGATTCAAGAAGGAGGTTCATGTTGATTCACTGTGATTTTTGCTAACACCAATTTTACCCTTTAAAGTTTGTCTGCTGCATTTTAATGTGTTTAGCAACATCAACATTCTTTGTTTATTGCATTGGAGGATGGCAATGTACATGATAATCATGCATGTAAAACCAGTTTAATTTGGAACTAAAAGTATCATGACAATGTACTTATTGCTTGTTTTCTTTAAGAGAACCTTACTTTTTTCCTAATGGTAGAATCTATAAGAATCAGTGAATGTAGTAAGCCCTTAATTATTGATATATAATAGAATAGTATTACTGGATCAGGTTATTTGACATTGGTCTCTTGTGGTTTGGAGAATGAATGGATGGATGGATCTCTTTGTACAGTACAAGGTTGATTCGGCATTTCTTGGCCAACAGGTGGCAGTAATGTTAAACAGTTTACAGATGGAAAGGATATGGCTGGATTGTATAGAATGCCACTGGTTAAACAGTTTGATAGGGTTTGTAGAAAATAATTGATTTGCCTTTGATCCGACAGTAGATTCATAGTGGATTCATACAATTATCTGACAGTTTCCAGATTACGTTTAAGGATAAAAGACGAGTCAGAATAAATGTAGAGGTACCTTGACAGTGACACTTTTATTTTAGAAAAAGTGGATATGTTTATTAAATATACAGTTAGCAGTGTAAAACGAGCCTGTCCATGAGTTTTCAGATACAAAATAAAGTGCATGGTCCCAGCATGGCCTTGTCATATGCTATATGTAATTTGTGTTACATCATTACAATATAGGCCCGATGTAATTCCATCCTGCTTCATTCATCCATCAGCAGTACAATCAAATGGCTAAATATACAGTAATGCAGCACACAATCACTCAAGATGGTCATCAAAAATACAAAGTACCTACTATTTGTAAAAGTGAAAAGTTAATATTTTTGTTGCAGTGATATTATGGGGTTACAGTATGCTTGGGCGAGTTAAATTTAGCCAGATTGCTTGGAGTATTTTGCATAGCTCCTTATGTTAAAGAGGTCATCGTGAGCAATTAAATATTCATTATTTTTTAAATAATATTTTAATCTTATTATGAAAATGTACTGTAACTTTCATAACTATTTAATTAAGGATAAAAGAGAGATTGGAAAATAGTCACAAATTAAATTTTGGTGCAAAACCTCTACGGAAAAAAAATTAAATGAAGTAAATATTTACAGAATTGATTATATAACAGAATAATATAATAAAATATACATTTTAAATAATAATACAAAAAAATTATACAACCCCTTTACAAAAAAGTGACTACTGCATGCAAAATTAAAGTGTGTATGCCATCTATTTTTGCATCCATTATTTAATTGTAACCTAAAAAAAACAAAATAATTTTCCTACCCCTAGTTACAAAACTGAGCTCTACTGCTTTGCAAAGGCTTGAACTACACATAAATATGCATTCTCATGGGTTATACTAGTTATCATTCATTTTAAGTGATATACAGACTAAATGTAGTTTATGGCAGACATTTAGGATAGTAAATACTGCACTGCTACTTCTCACAATAATGTGTTCATTTGAAAGTTGGTATTATTAATATAAAGCATTTCACAGCGGCCTGGTATATGAATAATGTTTATATGTAAGGCCAAAAACACCAGTTTAAAACCAATAACCATTGCAAATACCTTGTGAATCCAATTTGACCCTGCACATATTGCTCTACAGACTGACATCAGTTTCATGAGTGTGGCCTTTGTAAGTATACGGACTGTACTGCTGTATCAGACCAGGAGGGTCACAAACAGTCCTATTAATACCAATACATAACCATATTTTCATTATCACATATCAGCAAAAATGCTAGCATTTGAGATGTTTCTTGTTGGACATATCGTTCCATATTCTCAGTATCTCCTCTGGTGAGATCTGATGTACAGTCAAGACTTTTCGGTAACGGCAGAGACTGTAGGTCATTTTCCAGTGATTGAATCCACTGTTCTGGAAAGGCTGAATGCCCAGTTTCCGCAGGCACAGTCCCACATACACATCCTCCAGATGTAGGAGTCTTGTATGAAGGGAGGTCTTATAAACCAGCTCTGCAATGTCTCCGGAGAAGACGTATCCAGTACCAGAGCAAAAGGGCGGGTACCTGCTATCAGGGTAGAGCTCTCTGGGCATGAACCACTTGCTGTGTACGTCACGTATGGGTCCTCCGTTTATCACATGACCTGTGAAAAAGCGTCGCCTTGGTTTGGAGTTGGGTCTCAGAAGGTTAAACACTAAATTGTCCATGTTAACAAATATATCACTGTCTGTTTTCATGACGTACTGCGCATTGGGGCAGAACGAGGACACCCATCGCATGCCCATGAGAGTCTTCAGGGTCAAATTGTGGTAGGAATCCACAAAGTCCTCGACTAGGATGTCATGGAAGATCTGGCTCTCTTGTTCCACCATCTGGTTGAGAACAGGTTCAGTGCTGTACCCAAGAAGGAACAGCGTCAAAATGCGAACATCGCTGAATGTGTTTTCATCTCCCCACGTCTCCCGGATCGCCTGGCGGGCGTCAAACTCCTTGTGGTTGGTGCTTATGAGGAGAACAAGAAAGGGCGTTGTACTTTCACATTTGTTGGGCTCGTTGATGAGGAACTTGAAATTGTGCGGGTTTAGAGCACGCGTTCGGATATTGCTGAACGTGCTGTTCTTCGAGAGCCTCGGTAGCAGTTTGCGGGGGGTGAAGGTAATCTGACCCACGTAGGTGGTTGAGGGCCGAGAGCCAGTGAGATACCACAGCGCACTGGCCCAGCAGACCACAGTCAGCAAATACAGGCATGACACCTTTGATGGCATCTCGTCAGTGGCTAGATCACCTGTCAATCACACGCGTTCAGCCCACGGGGCCAATCACGTGTAGTTATTAGGAAAGCATTGCTCAACTGAGCACAAACCATCCATCTTTTGATGTCAGTGCTGATTTAGTTTAGTTCAGAAGCATTCTTTCTAGAAACACAGACAATACTTAATATTTGCCATA
The DNA here is from genome assembly GCA_027422415.1 of Schizothorax lantsangensis. Lineage (NCBI taxonomy): Eukaryota > Metazoa > Chordata > Actinopteri > Cypriniformes > Cyprinidae > Schizothorax > Schizothorax lantsangensis. The sequence continues at coordinate 28,023,989 of CM049853.1, read as the reverse complement.
AGAACCAATTGCCACCAATCATCTTTTATTATTTAAAAGGATATCAATATTCTTTCATATGCAGTTATAAAAAAAGGACTAAGAAGGTGTTCTCTTTACTCATATTCACATTCTAGATCAATGGTTCTCAACCAAGGGCTGAGAGCCACAAGGGCCCTCAGAAAACTTCAAAGGGGGCCACAGGATGACTTAAAATTATTCAGTTGAATATATGATTATTTATTCAACTGATATTAATACTATTACTAATGAATTAAAACTTTTATAAAATGCTTAAAATACATAGTCAAGAAATCATATCCCCCCCCCCCTCATTTACTATTTCTGCTTGTTTCCCAATTTATGTTTATAAATAGATTAAAAACGAGCAATCTTTGTCATAATTAAAGCAGAAATACTAGCAGAAATATCCTACCTTAGGCATTGAAAGCTGTGTTGGACAATGAGAAGCTTTTGAGTCAAAATATTTGAGAACCACTGTTCTGTTTCTAGAAGGTTCTATACTCTTCCAATTGTGCTGAGATTTGCATCCACTTTCCAATGATTGACCTTCTATCACTGTGGGTCATCACTGCATTGCGTCTGTTCTGACATCATTAATAAAGCATATAGGGTGGAGTGGACAGAGATGCTTCTCAGTTCAGGTGCTGCAGGACGTCTCTTTGTCTGTAGGTCACAGAAAGCCGAGATATGCTCTTTGCATATGAGGGTGTTTGTTTTCTTTCCAGATCCCACTTTTAGGCTGTATGTGAACCTAAAACAGAAAAATATAGATGTAAATGTATCTAAATGTTGTCTGTATTGTCACACACACATATGCTGTACTGATATCACATGATCATCATTCTATATTTAGTCCTCACAGCATGATGGGTTCTCCAGTTACCGTATTGCATCTGAATTATTAGACAGATAATATATACACAGTGGTGGCCAAAATTATTAGAACACTAGTATTTTCACCAGCTAAAAAATGGTTTTAAGTCAGTTATTTCTGTCTTTTGCTGTAGTGTGTCAGTAGGAAATATCAGTTTACATTTACAAACATTCATTTTGCCATTAATTGTAATAATCCAGTGAGATTTTTGTTTGATTCTGACATGAGCCAGTGCTCCACACAGAGATCTGATCTGATCATCATCCAGTCTGTCTGGAATAACATGAAGAAACAGAACAAACTGTGGCAACGTCTCCAAGATGCTTCAAGAAACCTACCTGCAAAGCTACCTGAAAAACCTGAAAGTTAATTGTTAAAGAAATTTATTTACAGCATTTTTACACAAGTGCTTAAAACTTTTAACAGTAGGCTACTGTAGCTTTGCAGGTAGGTTTCTTGAAGCATCTTGGAGACATTGCCATATATTAATATTATTTATTCATAAATGAAGAATTAAAAACTAAGAATACTATTATATATAGGGATGGGCGATATGGGCTTAAAAGTATATCACGATATTTCTGGTATTTTATTGCGATAACGATATCAATGACGATAATTCAGGGAATCCTGTTTCTTTAGAGAAAAGTATTATGTTTCCTATTTTTACTCAAAATAGGGTGTTGTGAACATTACTGAGTACATGTATTGACTGTTTAATTCATACTGGAAGCCGGAGGGCACCCTTGCGCAGAAACTCCACATATGTTTATCTGTGTTCTTCAATCTTGGGTATTTTTTTTATAAGGAAATTATATGTATAATGCAATGCTAATCGACATAGCCTTTATCACTGTATATAATACTATCATTCTGTAATATGAAACCATGTCTGGTCACAAAAAGAAGTTAATTCAAACACTCAACTATGTTATTAAGTTCATTTGGACAAAAAGCATGTCAATAAATTATATCTTTGTTGGACAACATGTTTGTAAACAGGCTCATACACATGCAAAACTGTATCACACACATGTTACTGTAGTACATTTATTCAGAACGATTTTTTGTGTGTGCACAGTACAGCCCTAACCAAACCAGTTCCAGACTGTAGAAGGAGCTCCTCATCAAGGTTATTATAGTTTTAATTTTTTTTAATTCGTTTTATTTTAATATCGTTTTCAAATTTGCTATGAAATTCAGTTTAGTTTTTATTTGTTTCATTAATATTTTTGTTAGTTTAGTTTTTTTTTTGTGCGCACATTTTTATTTAGTTTTATATAGTTAGTTTCAGTTTTAATTATAGTTTAGCAGAATCAACAGATCACTTCCAGAGTGAAGGCCAAAGAAAGACTTAGCATAATTTAACCTTAGTGAGGCAAACGTTTATAGCGACAAAATTAACCCATGCTGAGATTGATAGATGGTAAAAGAAGCCTATACAAATATACACCAAAGGATGCAAGCCTTTTTACTAAATAAATCTACACAAGTTGCACTTAATGTCATATCTAAATGGTGTGTTGAGATATTTAATATGAAAATAAACGTAGCCTAATTTGGTTATAGCCTATGTCTTTTTTCTTATTTAACCATATTGTAACTGTCGTGCCTTGCGCACTTTTCCGTGAACATCCGCGCATAAATCATAACTGGGACTAATGAAATTCAATAATAACGGCAATCGTAGGCCTATTTAAAGGCTCACATTTGAATATGTTATTTTCTTTATTTATGAAGAATTATAAGCGTGTGTATGATGTGATTTAGCCTTTGTATATTTATTTGTTCAAAAGTTTGGCAGTGATCACAAGGTAAGATGCTATGGCAAGTTTTGTATTGTTTACAGAAAGGTGCGTTCTCATTTTTTTTTCTTCTGTTAATTATCATGTTGCGTATCTGTTTTTCTTCAAAACACCAACTTGCCTAATGATGGTTTGATTGCTTGTGTTATATGAGAAAATGAATAAGTTTGCCTACCTGATGTTGTAGATTAATGTGGGTGCGGTTCGGCTCGCGGTCTTTATGTCAAACGGTTCTGGTCTGGTACAGAAATAAATTAGTGCTGCTGTGGGATAACGGGTCAGGTGTTCTGTTAAGTACTGCTGGTGCACGTTTACCAAACAGGACCCGTGCAGGACTGTGCTTTAAACCGCTTTGCGTCTCTCCGTCAGAGATGCGCCATTTACAGGTATTTCCCTACACCGCCACACAGCTCATATATTTTTCAGCCAAGGGGTGAGAACGTAATGATTACGAAAACGATCATTTATTTTTGTTAATTATTATTTTATTTCAGTTAGTTAATCAATAACTGTTGTTAGTTTCGTTTCGTTTTCATTTATCAAATATTTTGACATTTTTATTTTATTTCAGTTTATGAAATTGTTTTTTCATCAATCGTTTTTGTCTTAGTTTTATTTTTAGTTTACGAAAATAACCTTGCTCCTCATTTAGGATAAACTCCTCAATTTCACGTCCACCTTCAACAACTATATGTCAACAACTAGACTTTATCGTTATTATCGCGGGAAGACAAATTTTTATCGTGGGGAGAATTTTTAACGGTAGCCTATATCGCAAACGATAAGATATCGCCCATCCCTATTATAGAATACCGAAATCCCCCACAAATCGAAAATACACATAAACAGAAGGTGGTAGTATTACAGGTGGGACTGTAAACTAAAGGCAGACCTGGTAAAAAGATCTATCTGTCTCTATTATAAAATAGCACTTCAGCAGATTTTTTGCACCTGAAGACACAAAAGACGACAAACAAACAACATCAGCAGCAATTGTCTGGGAAGGATTCCAACAGCAGAGCCAGAGGTGATTTGTGGGCCCCTCAGCTCCCTCAGAACCTCACTTGGGAGAGAAAAGTGACTCATCCCTTTTTTTCTGGCCTGTTGGTATTGTTTCTATGAACCTCTATTAACCTTGATTAGATCCAAGAGTGACTGGGGCACTGCTGTGTTTTCTGTCTAAGTCAGTATAAAGCATATTCAACACATAACAGACCAGGCATAATTTGCCACACCACTGTTATTTTCATATAATTTTTATACTATTACACATATCTTTTTATATTTTCATATTTAATATTTTCTGGTTTTATTTTAAAATTTTAAAATATGTCTATTTAGTTTTTGTTAAACTTTAGTTATTTTAGTACTTCATAATAAACTAAACGAAAATGAGAAACATTTCAAGTACCTTGGCAACTAGCTGAAATAAGTAAGTATGAATTTATTTATTTACTTATTTAAGATGATATTTATTACATTTCAAGTAATGAAAATGTTATATATATATATATATATATATATATATATATAAATCATATTAGACCTTTTCCCCCTTAAATGTGAAAATTACTTCCTAAGCAATGGCACAGTATTAATATATATTAAAATAGAAAAGTGATTTTAAATTGTAATAATATTTAAAAAATTACTGTTCTACTGTTTTTTTTCAAATACATGAAGCCTTGGTGAATAGACTTCTTGTACTGTTACAGCATTTGTACTGTATAACAACAGTATTTATTCAAAACAGAAATCTTTTGTCACAACATAAGTCTTTACTATATCACTTTTGTATCAATTTAACAAATCCTTGCTGAATAAATGTCTTTCATGGAAAAAGAAAAGAAAATCATACTGACACCACAATTTAGAACAGTATCGTATATTGTTACAAAAGATTTGTACTTTTTAATCATGCTGTTCTTTCTAACCTTTTTCCTACCAAAAATATTGAGCAGCACAACTGTTTCCAACATTGATAATAAATCAGCATATTAGAATGATTTCTGAAGGATCATGTGACACTGAAGACTGGAGTAATGGCTGCTGAAAATTCAGCTTTGCCACCCAGAGGCGGATCTACCGAGTAGCCCCAGAGAGTCGCCCCGCCCACCCCCAATTTCATTGGTTTATAATACAGCAGAACTTATTGGTGTAGACGCTTGAGCATGAGCATTCTTTTATATACGTTTTTATGAATGATCTATGCTGTTAAGGCTGTACTACAGACATATTATGTGCTAACAACAGCGATTTTAGTTAGAATCAATTAGCAAATGTGTTTTTTTAAACTTATGACGAATTAGTTAAGAATAAATTCCTATCAAACGCTTGGTGGCGGCATCTCTGAGTACTTCGGGCAGAATAGAGCTGTGTAATATGAGCGTCTCATGAATTAAGTCTGGGGAACAAATTCTTAAATCGTGGCCATGATATAGTCCTACCTATGCTATAGCACGTTAAATGAAGTCAGATATTATTGCACTTTTCACAGTACACGAAGCAGACATACTTTAACATTGAGCAGTTTTGATAAAAATTATCCACTGTTTGAGATTTAGCTGTTTTGTATAATGTATATTTATATGTAGCCCATATTCATTATTTTAGGATCGGTGGATAAGCAAAAACAGGATATGATGACAATTCACTGTAGTTCAGTAAGACATAGGACAAACCCGCAAATGGTTTTATTTTAAAGAACAACTGCGGTGACAAATAAGACAATAATACCAAATAGTCCATCAGCGTGAACTGAGGTTTTATGTGTGGATAATGGGAATAAAAACCTTAATATTTAAACCTATTTTAAATATTTTTGTTTACTAAAACAGCTGTTATTAAATCTGACCTATACAGAAAATATTATTATCAATGTGTTTTAGTGTGTATTTAAGCAATAAATGTTCATATATTTTCTCTGTAACATTTTTATTTATACTTTAAGATTAATTTACAGTAGTATAATGAAAATGATCTGTTCCCAAAAGTTCATTGCTGAATTATTATTATTATCTGTAATATAATTTATGTTGTACACTGTAATAGAAATTGAGCTGCAAAAATAATTCCTAAATCCAAATAAGAGTTTTTTGTTAAGTGTTATTGATCTCATGAGTGTTCACTGGGCAGGAAAGTCATCTGTGTATTTGAATTGTGTGTAAGCATTAAGAATACCTGTAATAAATAGATTGAAATGTTTGAAAGACAAATTTATGCTGGCTTGTCTTAAAGTCTTGTTTAAGAAACATAAATAGTTTGGTCAGTTAGATGTTATGTTTAATAAAGTGTTGCTAGTTGGTTGCTAGGATATTCTGGGTGGTTGCTAGGCTCTTGCTATGCAGTTGCTGGGGTGTTGCTAGACTATTGATAGTGTGTTCTGGGTGATTACAGACATTCCCACCTCTGGAAATAACAGAAAATCAAACATTGTTTTGAAAACTGATCCAGTTTCAATGCTTTGATATTATTGTATTTCTTTCTAATGTTAGGAAATTCACAAGTGTTACTCTTAAACTTGCACTAAAATGTGATTTATACTATCTAAGTAGCCTATGTAATATTAATAGAACCGCATGTCTTCTTTAATGATTGCCACCCCTCATAGACCCCATGCCACCCCTTTGCCACCCTAAAAAATTATTTTCTAGATCCGCCCCTGTTGCCACCAAAAGAATACATTTTATTTTATTTTAAAAAAGAAAACTTATTTCAATTTGTAGTAATATTTCACAATATTATTGTTCTTACAACATGTTTATTAATAGGGGTGGTACAATAAATCGATATGGCGATATATCGTGATCCTTCTCCATGTGATACGAGAATCGATATCTGGCACCAAATATCAATATTTTAATTAATACAATAAGGTGCTCTAAATAGATTTCCCTGCTCACAGCGTCTAAAAATGCATGGAAATCGTGGCCGCGCCATTTCCAACTTCTTTCCAAAAAATGCTCTGACTCTGAGCAACCATGAACCGCGTTCTCTATGAAGATGGGGAAGCACGAGGAACCGAAGGATAAACAGATTTCCAGCCACTGTATTAGTTTTACTGCTATATATATGTTTATGGAGATGAAAACTAAAAAAACTGCCCCGGAACAGCTATCAGCATGGACCATAGGTACCGATCACGTTATTATTGCAGAGCGCATAATCAGTTCATGAACCTCTCCGCTCGGATCACAGGATTTCCCTCAATATATGAGTGAGAGAGAGCGCCGCCGGTGCGTCCAGTTTTATGTGAACAAAACTGGATGCTCTCCCTCTCTCTCAGATATTACAAGTGTGCAGTGCAGTGAACAGTGGGCACCGACCGGCAGAAACATATATCTGCACCTATGGCATGGAGGACGAAACAAAACCTTGTCAGAGCCACAATGCCGCATGTCTACATTTGATATAACAAACCTGAAGGCGCAAAAGACGCGATGTGAACGGCTATTTCTTCGTGTGGGGCTTCGTTTTTATGAGAGGAGTATAAGGTTGAGAAAGCACTCCAGGTAAATTTTGAAATGTACCAGGTTTATATATATAGATAAGCAGTTAAATGTGTTTGTTTAGACACAGAGAAAAAGAAAAGTGTAAGCTTTTAATAAGTCCAAGAATAAAATAATTTAGCCTACTCAACATGTTAAAATTATTTACAGAACGTTTGTTTTTTTGCTGTTTTCTAACAGTTTGGACTTGAATAAAGAAAGAAAACTTGCACTTAACCTTTTCACAGGCATTTTGTTTAGACATATATCATGATTATAGGATTTTCTAGAAATATATAGATTATCGCAGAATTGCTGTATCGTGATATTATCGCTACCGTGAGCCATGTATCGTGATTATATCGTATCGTGAGGTACCCTGCGATTCCCACCCCTATTTATTAATAGGTGCATCAAATGTAGGTAGAAATAGCAGAGGACCCTGGGGAAAAGATAGGGCAGAGAGAGATAAATAGAGAATGATGGGTTTTTGGTCCTAAAAACAAGAAGCAAGAGTCTCCACTATACAAACACAATCTATTCTTTATCTTGATTCCCCCTTCTTTGCTTCAGATCAACACCAGCCTCCCTTTCCTTTCCTTTAACAGGCATGTGATCAGCTAGAGACAAAAAAGAAGGAAAATCTGACCACGCCCCAAGTCACGCCCACAAGCCACGCCCCCAGCACTTATTATTAAAAATATATATTTTAGCACATTAAATGATATATCTTATATTGCAGTAATACATACTATTTTCCTGTAAAAAATAAAAAGCAGCATTTAATAATCATGATAACAATATAATATAATATATTATAATAAAGTACTATAATATGTTATAGTAAAGTATATAGAATTGTTATTATTATTAAAGTACCTGCCAAAAGTTTGGAAACATTACAATTATTAATGATTTTGAAATAAATATCTTCTGCTCATCAAGGCTGAATTTATTTGATCAAAATAAAGTAAAAAAAAAACAGTAATATAGTGAAATATTATTACAAATTAAAAAAAAGTTTTCAATTTTAATATATAAAATGTAATGTTATTCCTGTGATGCAAAGCAGAATTTTCTTCATCATTACTCCAGTTTTCAGTGTCACATGATCTTTTAGAAATCATTACAATTTATTTGACTCTCAAGAAACATTTCTGATTATTATCAACGTTAAAAACTATTTTGCTGCTTCATATTTTGTGTGGAAATTGTGATGCACTTTATTTTTCAGTATTTTCTGATAAATATAAAGTTTAATGAACAGCATTTATTTGCATTTATCAAATATATTAAAGCTGCAGTCCGTAACTTTTTTTGGTTAAAAATGATCCAAAATCAATATTTGAGAAAGTACATAACCAGCCAGTGTTCAAAACTATCACCTTACTTCACAACGGTTAGCTTATAATAATGTTTTCTAATTTGAGTGGTACGGGTAGGTTTTCGCGGGAGATTCGAGCATGCTGAGCATACGTCACGTCTGTAAACATAAAGAAGTTGTCCCAGCTAGTAGGCTATCGCACGTGAGGATCCTGCAGGTGATGGATCATTTATAGCCTTTTCTCACAGCAGCTAAAATAATTTAATTTATCATTTTGATGGCGGATTGTAATCCAGAAAGGATTATGTGTTTATGAAACACATGTGAATGAAATGAAATTATATTCCAGTTTTAAATGTGCTAAATGTTTTAAATGTTTAAATTAGACTGTACAGAAATTGAAATCTACACGCTGATACTATACTCATAGTCACGCAATGCTGATGTTGTTAACATTAATAATTTGAGAACAAAGTATAACAATGATAATACTTTGCACAGTTAGATGTGATATGAGCTAACTGATCTTTAGATTTAATCACCATTGGTAGCGTGATTTATTGTAATGCTTTTTTCCTCAGTTGGGCAGAACAAACGTGGCAGACTTGTTACTTGTTCAGATGACAATATATGGTGAAAATTCTGATTTGGGTAATATATTCCAAGACATAGGCTAGAATCTGTGATTGCGAAGTACAGTAAATACACCCACACCGGTGCAGTGACTGACAACTACACATTCACCTCAAAACATTAGATTCATCCGCGCTGGAGCCGTGCCGGAACACCGGATCACAACCCCGCGCACGGAAGATAATTCCTCAAGAAACTGCAATTCCAGGTTTTCAAACAAAGAGGTAAAATTTACGGACTGCAGCTTTAATTAAATTTGTTAATGCATTTATTAAATAGAAATCATTTTAAATGTCTTCACTCACTTTTTATCACTTTCATGCTTGATGAATAAAATTATAATTTTTTTCTCTCTTTTTTTTAATCTTATACAAATGTTTGAGTGGTATCATTGTTTCCACAAAAATATTAAGCAGCAAAACTGTTTTTAACATTGATAATAATCAGAAATGTTTCTTGAGCAGCAAATAAGCATATTAGAATGATTTCTGAAGGATTATGTAACACTGAAACTTCTCTTTGTAAACAACAGATTTATAAACGTTTCTAATGACGAATGTTGCGTTCCCAAATGCAAATGAAAGCGGCTCAAACCAAGCACAGCGCAGCTAGCACTAACAGTGAATCGAAACTAAAAACAGTACTGTAACAGCAGACATGTAGCATGTCAGACTACAGCCTGTTATATAATTACATCACAACCACTGTGAATTTTATGACAGCACTAGCAATCTCAAATTCTCACCTCCATTCATAAAAAGTCACCGGGTCGAGTAACACGTTTCAGCGCTGAATCTACTCGCGTTTGGTGCTTTGAATCATTTGAACGCTTTGAACTGTCCTGCAGATGGCGCCGCGAGCTCGTGCAGCGCTCTCAGGACCATTACGTCCATGATGTTTTAGAAAACAATCTTTTCGCAGTTTATTTAGGTAATAGCTTAAGGCCGTTTGCGCGATTTCAATCATAATGCAATACCAACCCCCCCCCCCCCCCAAAAAAAAAAAAAAACTCGGATCTACGTGAATCACATGGGTCGTCCCTCAGAGGTCGGAAAATACGGAAAAATCACATCCCTGCTTTAAAAAGGTCAGATACATGCAGATACTGCAAATGCCACAGTATGGAAGCTAAAGAACAGCCTCTGCAGTCACACACATTGATTTAGCTAGCCTATACTTTTTTTCTCGAATAACAGTGTGTGTGTGTGTTTTATGCATGATCACACACACATACAAACTTTCACTCTTTTCAGTTTTGTCAGTCACAGTCATAACCACCATCTTGTTGCTCAGTCTTTCATTTGTTAATTATGTATCCAACTGATGGCACCATTTTGCTTTTCGGAATACAGCATCTGTCTTCGGTTGCTGTGGGATACCCTGCTGTTGCCATGGGGCATCCAGTCAAACAGTTCTGAGTGCAGTGATTAACCTTCAGCATTGTACTTGGACAAAACGAAGTGGAGCATCACTTTTATGAATGTGTGTGTGTGTGTGTCTCTCTCTCTCTCTAACAGTAAATTTGCATATGCATAAAATTGTTTCTGGGTCATTAACCTAAAAAAAATATATCCAGGATTGTTTTATGGCTTCTAAGAGCACAATATATCCTTATTTACTGTTCATTTCTCTCTCCTTTACCATTAAAGGGATAGTTCAGCCAAAAATGAAAATTCTGTCATCATTTACTCACCCTAATGTCATCTCAAAACCCATGCAGTATGACTTTCTGGCTGCCTTGCTGCCCAGTTTGTTAATAATTTCACTTAATCAACTATTTCGTTTAACGGCTTCTCCAAATACCTTTTCTATTTTCTCATGAATTAGTATATAAATTGTCTAATTTTATGATACTTTTATGTTACTTTTTTGTCATTTCGGACAGCCCAAATCCCCAATTTTGTTTCATTAAAGGAGACTAGGGATGCATGATATTAGATTTTTGCCGTTATCCAATATGCCGATATTTTTCAAATCATTTTGGTCGATAGCCTTTTTTTTTAAACAACACCAAGTCTCTCCTGTGCGGAAGTTATAAACAAATAGTTTTTAATTTTGGTTTGTTTTGAACAAAAACATCTTTAATGAGAGTACATTGAAAGCCTTGAAAATAACTATAATAAGTGTTTTTTTCTCAGACAGATGCAGTTGAAACCGTAACATTTTATTTGTGGATTTAACATTATTAGATGGTCTAAAGCAAAACAGCTGTAAAAATTCTAAAAATCTTTTAGAGCTCCTTATATTTAAGTTTTCATAATCCATTTGAAAAATATATTACATATTACTGAATAAATCTGTATATATTAAGTTATTTAATTTACAAGTGTTATGTTTGTAAATACTGCTATACTGCTTTATTTATTCAGAAACAAAAGTATCTTAATGATATTTGTGTATTTTACTTTAATTTTAACAGCATCTCCTAAGTAAATAAAACGCCTTACTGGACGGGCATTACGACCCGGGGGAGGCTGCAGGAAACTGTTGACTCTCTCGCACACCAAACGCGTCATCTTGTATGTGCATATTAGTTTAAACTTCTGATATAGGCACACAGCCGAAGCACGCGCACAGAAAGCGGCTGTCACATGGCATGTGAGTACTAAACTAAGTTCTCTTTAACATCTTATTGCGCTTAACTGTCAAATACAAACAGATTTATGTTAAAAACACACATGAGTTACAAAAACAGTCAGTTATGTCTGTGAAGGTTAACACCTTGGAAAGAAATTGCATCTTTATATTAGATCTGTGTAGAAGAGGTGTAATATACAGTAAATAAATCAATAAATCCACTGCTCTCTTGTCTCCTCTGAGGCTGGGAATCTAAATAGTGTTCTGTGCTCATCTGTGCAGACAAAGACAGAACAGTTAGCATGCTTTGTTTGAACATTTGCCATGGCGTTAAAACCGGTGCGTCATTTGCAAAAACACAATGGCAGCAATGTGGGTGGAAACTGGAAGATTAAGGGGCGGTAATATTATAAAAATATCCCCTTTCTATGTCACAGGGGGAGAGAAATCTGAGTGGCTTGTTTCTTCACAAGCTTACACATAAAGGCTTACCAAAATAAAATGACTGTTTTTTATTTTTCTGGAATTTCTGGGTTGGTAGATGCACTTTCATATAACTATCTAATATTAACTATACTAACTGGACATTGGGCATTCAGATACTTCATGTTATTAGCAAATAACAGGACAGGCAGCTGAATACTGATGGATGGGGATTATGTTTTAGGCTCTGGCAGATGTAATATAATTGGATTCACAACACATTCAGTCAGTCAGAGAGAAAAATATGGTGTGTGGAAATACTATCATGGCGCTTTCACTGACCATTACTGCTACTATAACTTAATTTAGTTGTAGTAAATGCACTGCAAAAAATGTTTCCATCAGTTTTTTTGTTTTGTTTTCCAGTAAATATGCTGTATATCTAATCATATTATGATCTAAAAAAATACTTAAGAAGCAAAATCATATAATATTAATTGTTTTCATATACGTTTATTTTTCTTACTTCAAAATTTATTTTATTGTTTTTTTAATGATAAAAAAGGAAATGAGAATTTGCTATTTGAGTGAAAAAATGAACATTAAAACAATGCAATCATGGTCAATGTTGTCTAACTCTCTTCTCTGTTTTTGACTGACTCAATCCGTAATGAATAAAAGTAAATAATGTCTGCCAGAGTCTAAACCATATTTCAATGGCTGCATATTTGTCATGTGTATAATTGTGTTTGCTAACGTAAGGCTTTCTGTGATTTACTGATCAATAAACAGATGGCTGGCACTGCTTCTCTCACTAATGATAAATCTTGAGGCAGTGTATGTATGATCTTTCCTAGCACTGGCTTCATCTGCAATGACTGCCATGTTTTTTTTACATTGACTCATATTGTTCGCTCAAAATAAACAAACAGCAAATATATATATATATATATATATATGTGTGTATATATATATATATATATATATATATATATATATATATATATATATATATATATATACATAATTATAGAAATTATACCTTAAAACTATAAACCCTTTTAAAATATGCTGCTGTTTCAAATCGACACGATGTTCTTTCCAGGATTATTCATTTCTGTTGATGAGTTGGAATTTGAATTGATCTGGCCATGCGCCACAGGATATTTAATTGTAATAGAGCTGTACAGTCATGCCATCAATTTGTAGGCCAAACCTGGAAGGCTAATTTGCTATAGATTCCCACAGGAATTTCCAGTGGGATTTTAGAATGGCTGTTGTCCATTTACAGTACAAATTAAATCAGGCTTGTGGTTACCATATGAGACTTTTTGTTCAACACCATAAATTACACACAGTCCTCCCTAAAATGTGAACTTAGATGCAGCTAATAAACTGCTATATAAGGACTGCTTCATAAACTTTTAAGTCTCCTTTAAATTGTGTGCCTCCATTTGAATTGTTTTTTTAAGTGTAATGAATTGTGTGCATAAATCAAATACCAAATATCAAATTTATATGTGGTATTGCAAACAAAATTGATTGTAAATATAATTTAATGTTTGTCTGGAATAATTATATCTGTATGACAACATATTTTTGGATAATTCATAATGAAAAATGAATTGTAGTAACTACACTTACAGAAGATATATGAATTCTTTTAAATTTTTAATTTTACTTCCTTAAAAATTGAATTACAATTCTGCATCACGTTTTTCACATTTCAAATTCAACTTAAATTCATGGAAATTAACTGGAATTATTAAAAAGTATCCTCAATTCATTAAATGTTATAGTTATATGAATGGTGCACACTTCTGGTTAATTTACTATGGCGTCAGAGAAAAAAAATGGAAACAACACATTAGCTGTCAGTTTAGTTTGAATCCCACATTCACACTTACATTTCCCCAAAGTTTAAAGTTTAAAGATTGAAATCAGTGATAAGCGATGAAACAGAAACAGACAAACCTTTCATGGTCAGAAACTGTTTCATTCTGTCTCAATACTGATTAATGTGTTTTACATTTGTGGTAGCCTGTTGGGTTCTATCTAATAACTGCTTTGATATAAAAAAGAACTGTTTCAACTGCACTTCAGAAATAAGACACTCTCCACTATTTAAATATTTATGTGGATAAGAGATGCTTAAACAAGAAAAAGTGATTGGTATGCAAGTGGGTTTGTTCTCCCTCAGCTCTGAGAGAAGCTGCTCTACTTACACAGAAATCACACACACACACACACACACACACACACACACACATACAATGACATTATATTACCAGCGCTGCGGTAAACTCATTTCTCAGAACAAAAAAGTCAGGGCAAAGTAATATGAATGGGAATGTATACCTCTCACTTCACAGTAACTATGAAATATCACTATACAATGGGGAAAATAATTATTTGATCCCCTGCTGATTTTGTATGTTTGCCCCACTGACAAAGAAATGATCAGTCTATAATTTTAATGGTAGGTTTATTTGAACAGTGAGAGACAGAATAACAACAAATAAAATCCAGAAAAACGCATTTAAAAAAAGTTATAAATTGATTTGCATTTTAATGAGTCAAATAAGTATTTGATCCCCTATCAATGAGCAAGATTCCTGGCTCCCGGGTGTCTTTTATACAGGTAAGGAGCTGAGATTAGGAGCACTCTCTTAAAGAGAGCTTGTCTCTCTCAGCTTGTTACCTGTTTAAAAGACACCTGTCCACAGAAGCAATCAATCAATCAGATTCCAAACTCTTCACCATGGCCAAGACCAAAGAGCTGTCCAAGGATGTCAGGGACAAGATTGTAGACCTACACAAGGCTGGAATGGGCTACAAGACCATCGCCAAGCAGCTTGGTGAAAAGGTGACAACAGTTGGTGTGATTATTTGCAAATGGAAGAAACACAAAATAACTGTCAATCACCCTCGGTCTGGGGTTCCATGCAAGATCTCACCTCGTGGAGTTTCAATGATCATGAGAACGGTGAGGAATCAGCCCAGAACTACACGGGAGGATCTTGTCAATGATCTCAAGGCAGCTGGGACCATAGTCACCAAGATAACAATTGGTAACACACTACGCCGTGAAGGACTGAAATCCTGCAGCGCCTGCAATGTCCCCCTGCTCAAGAAAGCACATGTACAGCCCGTCTGAAGTTTGCCAATGATTCAGAGGAGAACTGGGTGAACGTGTTGTGGTCAGATGAGACCAAAATCAAGCTCTTTGTCATCAAGTCAACTCCCCGTGTTTGGAGGAGGAGGAATGCTGCCTATGACCCCAAGAACACCATCCCCACCGTCAAACATGGAGGTGGAAACATTATGCTTTGGGGGTGTTTTTCTGCTAAGGGGACAGGACAACTGAACCGCATCAAAGGGACGATGGACGGGGCCATGTACCATCAGTCGTGGGTTATGGATGGGTCGTGGATGGGTATTCCAGCATGACAATCACCCAAAACACATGGCCAAGGCAACAAAGGAGTGGCTCAAGAAGAAGCACATTAAGGTCCTGGAGTGGCCTAGCCAGTCTCCAGACCTTAATCTCATAGAAAATCTGTGGAGGGAGCTGAAGGTTTGAGTTGCCAAAGGTCAGCCTCGAAACCTTAATGACTTGGAGAGGATCTGCAAAGAGGAGTGGGACAAAATCCCTCCTGAGATGTGTGCAAACCTGGTGGCCAACTACAAGAAATGTCTGACCTCTGTGATTGCCAACAAGGGTTTTGCCACCAATACTAAGTCATGTTTTGCGAAGGAGTCAAATACTTATTTTACTCATTAAAATGCAAATCAATTTATAACTTTTTTGAAATGCGTTTTTCTGGATTTTTTTGTTGTTATTCTGTCTCTCACTGTTCAAATAAACCTACCATTAAAATTATAGACTGATCATTTCTTTGTCAGTGGGCAAACGTACAAAATCAGCAGGGGATCAAAAAAAAATTTTCGCCACTGTATGAGAACAAAAACACAAATATGAACTATCTATACTGTACATATATGTCAATAAGCAGATGTGTTGCGGTCAACATGGAGAAAGACTAATTTTGAAGTAACAATCTCAATAATGCCTGCATCCCATCACTGTGCTATAGATGTGCAATCATACAAGATCTTAGGAGCTGCAACAGATGTACAGTATCAGGGCCTCATGATGAGGGCCATGCGCTATTAAGGGCCATAACTATTTAATGTAAAAGTCAACATTAAAGCATGCTTTCACATACCTAAAATAGCTACAGTACAACTTTAAAGTACCCTCAAAAGTTTCCTGATTATGCAGGAGGGTGTGATTTCTAGCTCAGAAGAATTAATTCCCAAAAGAACATAATCAAAAGCATGTCAACCATCCAAATCATGGCAAAAAAATATAGCTGACAGTATTAAGAGGTTGCCAACAGCCTCATGAAAAAATAATCTCTCTCCACTAAACAAAAAGTAACAGACTGACAGAGGTCAGATCCATAGTAGAGCCTTTTTTCAAACTGCAAAACATGATGCATAGCAGTGATCATATCAAGAAGCTTCAAATCAAGTACGTCAATCAAAAAACTCACCAATCAGGGGTGTGAACTGTTCACAATATTGATTATACTACTGACAATTTGTTGCAAATGGGTCTAATTTTGTTGTCAAAACAGCTGAAACATTCTTACGATTTGGAATGACATTAAGGTGAGTAAATGATGAAAGACTTTCAAATTTTGAGTGAACAAAAGTCATGAAAAAACAACATGTTTTTTACAAGGTTAAACCATAGGCCTATATGTTCATGTTGATGGGAGGAAGGAAGTCGATGATAATGCACATTATTTAATTTTTTTAGGGAGAAAGTGGTAAAAAAAAAACAATGTTAAGAGAACATGAAAAAATATGTTATACACAGGATTTAAACACTTAAGTCATACACAACCTATAGTTGTTATTCATAAGAAGGTGTGACCATTACCATTTAACAAGTTAAAAAAAGAATCAGTCTAACTAAAGATTAAGTAGAAATATTAACTGATAGATAATTACTAGTAACTTAAATAGGTGGCAGCAACAACTGCATTAGTTACTAGCAGGAAGTGTATAGTTGATACCAAAGGCAACATTTGCCAGTTGTTACCAGTGACAATTGAATAGACTCTTTTCGCTATAGGGACAGTACTTAAATAATTAGTACTAATAACTAATGAATACTAGTAGGCTATACTAGTCTCTTGAATTGCATGCCAACGATTTACATAACAATTACGTTATAATTAAGAACAAATGTTAAAATTGCCATAGTTGACCTTTATATTACAACATTTATAGGCTATATTGTATCACAGAGTTAACGTTTTACAATATTTACAGATGAAATGCTGGTCTCCTGGTAACAGATCCAAAATATACGCAAAGAATGCTTTATGCATCGCTCCTTTTACCCCAAAACCCGAACATAACATCATATGACTCTGTAGCGCTGCTCCTGTCACCTTAAAGAATAGGATGCTCTACAAACGCAGATACTCGACACACTAGGTGAACTTCAACGAGGGAATGCATTGCGAACCTACCTTTTCGGTCAGATTCTCTGCATTGATGATATCCTGCCCGTTTTCTTCAGAGCACAATGCGTATGCACGGTGTATTGAACAAGCGGTCGAATGGTTGCGAGGTGGTGCGCTGCGGCGGGTTATGGAGAGCTGTCCAATCAGCAGCCCGCCCGCAGAAGGCGAATCAGTGCTAGCCTACCCGACTGCTCACTTGACCAACCTACACTGTCCACTTCATACTGCAACCTCTCTCTACAAAGCACAGGTCAAGATTACAACTGCTTTTGATAAGGCAAGGTTGATAACTGAATTAATTTCACTGTAAAATACCTAACACATAAAAATATCAAATAAAAAATATATATCGTATGAAAATGTATTATGTAAGTTTAACAAGTTTAACTGGACTGTAGTTTATGTAAATTCATTTATTTGTAAAAATATAAAATTGTCTTTATATCTTTATAAAGTAGGCTGCAGTGATATTGTTCGTGATACAAGTCCTCTTTAAAAACCATTCTGACTAATTCTATGTTAGCTGATGCAACCCGCCATTTTTTCAGACAGTTTTTAGCTCGATTCTTTTGTAATATACCAAGAGAGGATATATGCTTTATTTTTTCCTACTAAAAAAAAATACATACTGTGGATTAAACTATAGCCTATATCTCCAACATTCCTAAATAACTAGGTAAATAACTCATTTAGCCTACATATTGGTTAGGTCAACGTAGTCGTGTCGATAGTAGTAATAATACTACAT
Source organism: Schizothorax lantsangensis (assembly GCA_027422415.1). NCBI lineage: Eukaryota > Metazoa > Chordata > Actinopteri > Cypriniformes > Cyprinidae > Schizothorax > Schizothorax lantsangensis. Next base: position 28,005,572 of record CM049853.1, on the reverse strand, counting down.
AGTACACAATACCACCATTTTATTTTATTTCATTTTTTTATATTATTATTTATATATTTATTTCGTCAATTGGTGATATTTGCCTTGATTCTGAATCGAATTCTCTGCAGTTTCTAAAAATTGGGAAGGAGTAATTGCATTACTCATCACAAATGTATTGGAGTAAAGAGTACATACTGTATACTTATTCAAAAATGTAGTAAATAAGTAGAGAGTAAAGTGGCTAATATCTTTGATACTCAGTAAAACTACAAATAGCCAAAAAGCAACTTAAGTAAAATAACTAATTACATTTACTCAAATACTTTATACCACTGAAAGCTCGCAAAACATAGCCTAACTAGTGAGGGTTAATTAAAAAGTGTTATCTTAACAGCATTTAATTCCATTAACTACCGAATTATGGGTAGGTTTTCAACTCATTTACAAATGAACTTCTGTTTTTTTGGCTGTACATGGATAATATTTTTTATACGAAAAATACAGAACATGATGCTGATGAAACACAAAAGATAATACAGATTATTCCAGAAACATGTTTTTTATTCATTGTCAATGCAGTAGCAGTATAACAGAAATAATTCATTCTAACCACCTTAAGACAGACAGTCTGTCGAGAATTCTATCAAACAAAAGCAGAAATAACCCCTTATGAATGTTCTAGAAAGAAAGCAAAAGAGTATCTGCAAACTTGCAGGCATGGAAAACAGACACAGGCAAAGATACATGAATTCTGAATTAAATGTTTACAGCAAAAAAACAAAACAAAAAAAAAACACATCATATTTCCCCAATTTATCTTGCACACCAGGTGCTTTAAATAAAGCTTTTTAAAAGGTTCAGATTGTGGTTAAATGTGCTGTCTGCTGCGAGCTGAGTATAAAATTCAATACGAGCATGCTAACATTCATCTCTCCATGAACAGAGCTTTGTACTGTTCTAAAGGATGTCGACAGAAGCTTTGATTGTGTATAAATGAGTGTATGGCAGATTAAACAGTGTTAATTATTACTTTTTCATCAGTCATCATCATAATATCGGTTCTGTTTAATTTGATCCTCTACAGGACAAGAAGTCATTTTCATCCTGCCAGAGGCTGCTGGCTTCACTCAGCAGCCCAGCATCTTTGGTGTCATTTTTATCGAGCGGATTCTTCCTAATTTCCGCCTCAATGTGTTGGCCCATCTCCCCTTTTGATTCTATTCCAAAATCCAGAAGGTCATCCAGTTGAGATGAAGCTGATTCCTTGCTACAAATGTCATCCTTAAATTTAGGAAACAAACTAGAGCTGTCATCAAAACCTGCAAATATGTCATCTAAGAAATGTGAGGCACTAAACTTTGGGTTGTCATCTTTCTCAGCGCAAACCAATGTTTTGGATTTGGGCTGTTCTTGTTCTGCCTCTTTTATGTCATGTGAGTATTTGGCACTTGAAAAGACAGAGCTGTCATCTTGAAGCTGTTGGAATATGTCAGAAGCCCTCATCTCACTGTTGATCTTTTCTTTAAATGGTTCCTGAGCAGGAAGTGGCCCTGAGGAGAAGTCCAGCAGCCCTGGTTCTTCTTTAATTTCATCAATTCCTGCCAAACTGGCCTTGTTGTCCAATATTAGGTGGCTGTTGTTGTTATTATTGTTGTTGTTTGCATTGCCATCAGCTGTTTGGCCATTTGGTATTTCACCATCTATCGCCGTCACTTTTACCTCTTCTCCCTCATTTACTTCACTTTGCACTTTCTTTTCACTTTCCTTAGTACCATTTTCATCTGTGATATTTGCATTGTCACTTTCCTCTTCATTCTTAGATCCTTCTGCGACTCCATTCTCCATCTCCTCCTCAACTTTTTGACCATTCATCTCACTTTCTTCTTTTGTCTCAGTTGCTTGAGTTGTCTCATTATTTCTCTGCTCTGTGGTCTGCTGGCTTTCGTTTGAGGGCTCAATGGCTTTGCCTGTTTCACTGGCATCCTCTCCCCCCTCAGCAGTTTCAGGTTTTGGTGTTGGCTCCTCTGTCTCTTGAGTTATTTTAGCATCTGTAGATGATTTTTCTGGCATATTTATGGATGACATAAGCCCTCCACCATTTTCTTTAGGGACATTTTCTGCAGAGTTTCCACTAGTAATTACAGTTTGCCTCTTATTTACTGCTGGTTCATTATTCTCTTTACCCGAGAGTTCTGATTCAACTTGAGGGGGCCAGACAGGTTTGACTACCTTTATTTCATCCTCCAAATTAAATGACTTTTTTTGGGAATCGCTGAGGGGCGGCCACACAACTGCCATTTTGTTTGCTGGCTTCTTAATGTCATCATTAATCTTTTCTTGAGTAATCCTCTCTGTGGTGTTGGGGTCATTTTCTTGCGGGCTGTGAGTTACTTTGACATTAAAATTTACAGGAGGGCTGTTTTTCATGTTATTTGTCTCTGAGGAGTTGCTCTGATTCTTTGTACTCCAAAGGTCTTTGTGGGGCCTTTCTCCAAACCCTTCATCATAGTTGCCTTTAGACTTGAAAAGTTGTTTGTAGTGTGGCTTGCAGTACATTCGTCCATTGAGAGAAGCATAATTTCCAAGACTGAAGTAGAGAGAGAAGCACAAATATGAGATACAGTATCAGCTATAAACAAATATCAGATTTGAATCTGATATAAACTAGATGGCAGTATAGTGTGTTCTCTCATTACAACAAGAACAGCTCACATACTCATAACTCCCAAATCAAATAAACCTGTATGGAATTATGATGCATATCAACTTTTCAACTTTTCTTGTTCCACGCTGTAACACATTCAGATGTTAAAAACATCTAGGATTCGTGTAAAAATAAGCCTCTACCTTAGCTGGCTGCTGCAGTGGGTACATCTAAAACAGCTTTTATGGAAGTTTTGCTTGTCTGCTATGAGAGACTCCATGGGATACACCCTCTTCCGACATACCCGACACAGTTCGGACTCTGGCACCCGTATTTTCTGTCAGAGAGAGAAAGAGACTAGCATCAGAAAATGCTTTTAAATCAGTCAGCACACATTCATATGCAGACTCACATGGACAGACAGCAGACAGTTTCATTATACTTTTATGAGCAGAGGTTGGTAAGTTAAAAGATATTAAAAAGAAACAAGAAGCTGAAGCTGTTAGTATAGTTGTTAGAATGAAAAAAATTAAAAACACCTTGCATTTAGGGAGGTGCAATACAAATGCAAATATCACATCAGAACCTCAGCACAGTCTCATTACATATAGTGGGCAATACTACAAATATACAAATCAATAGTAACAAAATAATAATCATATTCACTTTGACTATCTAGTTTAGCAGCACTCTTTTATGAACACAAACTAAAAGATCAAAATAAAAGTACAGACAGGAATGCCTAAAGCATCACTATTTGTCAAATGCAAACACACCATCGCTGTTTTAGTCATCACTCTGCACTCTTGTTAACCTTTCCATGCTCGTCACATAGATTTACCGGTGACAACAGTCTGGTGCTGGTGTGAAACAGTCTGTGATCTGTGCTGCTCAGACACAGTGAAGCCCAGGTTTTTGAAGACATTTTCACTCTCTGCCCATGTCTGCTGGAAGTTCTTTAGTAACTCTTCTGCAGAGGCCTCTGGTGGAACATCCAGGACAGGAACATTTCCTCTTACTACATCTGCGTAAGTTGGTGGATCACCACGGGTTGTCACACTCCCAGAGTGGGAGGTTGTTTCCATCTTTGAGCCTGTTACAGTGTTTCCAAACTCATCTACAGTGGAGAAGTGCTCAGTTACAGATTTAGATTGAGAGAATCCTTCAGGTGCTTCCTCTTGTTTCTCAAGATTCTTTCTCTCTTCCCTTAGGTGCTGGTGGGCTTGCTCACCCATTTCAAAGACATTCTTGAGGGCTTTAATATCAAAGCTTGGTATGTCCTCCACCAAAGATGACTTCTTCTCAGATTCAACATCTTCTGTGTCACTTCCAAGTCTCTCAGTAATCACAATGGGCTCCTTCCGCACATAAACTTTAGGCTGGGGAGACTCAAATTTGTTAACAAGCCTGGACAGGTCAACCCTGGGCAAGTCCTCTAATATTCTCTCATGGGCGTCGATGGATTTCGGGATCTCTGGCTCATTATCTTCTGTATCTGCTCCAAGACGCTCTGGGATGTCAATAGGGTCTTTGCGTACAAATGCATGACAGACCTCTGCTTTCTGAGCCTCTTCAAAGAACTCACGCTTGTCTTTTACAGTCATCATGGAGTCTCCATGGATATCTGTGACATCTGTCAAGGATGATTCCATCATGTGAGTCTCAAAGGTAATCTCTGAACAGCTGGATGAGCGAGACCCTTCCAAATCTGTTTGGGCCTTTATTATGTACTCTGGCAAAGGCATGGGTGGTGGAGTCATGCCTTGCGAGAGTTTGGCTGTGGTATCTCTTAGTTTAGCTAGCTTCTCAGAGCGACTCATTGTAGGGGAGGGTGTGGATTGGTTCAGACGTGTTGGTGTTTCAGACCAGCGAGGTGGAGGTGTTGGTGTGGTGCCCGACCTGTAAGAGAGAGGGGGTGATGGAGTCACTCGCAAGGGAGAGTCTGTCCTCTTGGCGGACTCAATACAGATGAACGTAGGTGACGGTGTCCGCATTCTTAGCTCAGGTGGCATTTTGAGCTCTGATATCTTTGATTCACTCTGGCACTCTGTCTTCTTCTCCTCCACTACTTTCTTCTGAGTCTCTATTTTTGCTGAACCAATAGTAATCTTAGATATTTTCTGTGTGGCTCCACCAACTATTTTCTTTTCCTGTGATGACTCACTTTTTGCCATCTCTGAAACGGACAAATTTCCCTCTAAAAAATGTAGTTTAGCCAGGACAAGGTTCTGCACATAGATTATGACCTCTCTCATTTTTTGCTTGTTGTACTGAGTACGGCTTAAATCAGCCTTCTCTTCAGAACCAACTAGCCAATCAGGAATGATACTCAGCATTGTCTGTAATGACTTTGGATTCAGTTTTGCAGGAGCTCCTTCAAACTCTTTGATATAGCACAACATTTTTTTAATTTCTTCACATTTTTGTGCATAAGACCTTTCGGATGTCATTGATGCACTCATTTCAGATTCTGCTGTTTTTGTAATCTCTGTTTTGTTTTGCTCCTCTTTTTGCATTGACTGTTTTATGGCCTCCTCTCTGCTTGGTGGCCGCAGTGGAGGCTTTACCTGCTTCTTGATCTGGAATTTACTTTTCTGTTGAGTGCTCTGTTGTTGAACTGTGGTCTGAGTGACCATCCTCTCCTCATGAATCTGGACGTGTTCCTCTCTCACTGCTTGATGTGACTGAATGACAGATGTCTGCCCTTGTCCTTGATGTACCTCTGTTGATATTGCTGGTTGTATTTGATGTATCTCAACTGATGGTCTTGGTGCCACAGGTGGTGGCTGCTTAACTGATGTTTGTCTTTGCTTCTTCAACTGGACCTCCATTTTGGTGTCTTGCTTGGTTTGTCTCATTTCCTCCTTTTTCTCAATTTTCACTTCAGCACTGGTGGATTTTTGGAGGCCCTCCTGACTCATGGACACGTGAGAGACATAATTTGTTCCTGTTTCTGTGACTGTTTGCTCTGTGCTGATTGTTTGAACTGTGTCCTTTCTGTCTTCTTGTTTCTCTGGCTTCTCTACCTTAGGCACCTTAAATGTTTTCACCTTAAAGCTAGGGGTCACTTTTGGGATCTTTGTGATCTGAGAAGGAACCTTCTTGACTTCTTGAACCACACAAGTCTCTATGCTCTTGATCTCTTCTGCTTGAGCAGAAGCAGTGATCTGACTTTGAATATTTTTTGTGGCCTGGATGCTCTCTTGTTTTACAGAGTGAGCTTTTGTACTCTCAACTTGTTCTGCAACAGATAGTGCACGAACTGCAGGGGCTGGATGGCTTTTAATTTCTAAGGCAGCAGTGGTAGATGCCTGCTTTTTGTCTAATACAGTGCTAGACGATTCTGTGGTTGTTTTCTTACCGACTTTTGGAAATGAAGGTTTGCTTATCTGAAAATTTGCAGGTGGCTTTTGCTTTGGTGGAGTCTGTGGACTTTTTGGAGGGGCAAGTTTTTCTGCTGTTTCTTTGGGAAGCATGGCTGGCTTCTGTTTAGCCTCTGGTTCTTTAGGTGTTTCTTGCTGTGTCTGAAGAGTCATTTGAGGCTGTTCAGCTTTCTGTGTGATTGACTCTGCTTCAGCCTTCATTTCACTGACATTAAATGGTTTAGTAGGTGGGGGTGAGGTGGGAGTAGTTTCTCCCTGGTCCTTTTCAGCCTCCTCTCTTTGTTTGCGATATCTTTCCTCTGCAAGCATGAGTGGTGTTTTGAATTTACTTGCAGGTCTTGTTATTTGAGCAGAAGGGTCAGGGGGAGGTGGGAGTTTTACTGGTGCAAATACCTTTTTAGTGCGTGGTGGTTCCTCAGCTGCTGGTTGTAGTACTGGTATTGCTGATGAAACTTTAGTAATATGTGGAGCCGGAGGTTCAATTGTTTTAACCAATTCCTTTCGCTTAGTGATGTTCTCTGTTGTTTCGGTAACTGTGGTTATGTTTGATACAACTGTTTCACTCTGCTCTACCACTGATGGAGGAGGTGGAGGTGGTGGAGTAGGTTCAGGTGTTTTTTTCTGCCATTTAAATGTTTTGGGCTGTGGTTGCTTGGGAGGCTCAGGTTTTGGCACCTTGAATAAAGTTCGGCCTTTTGGCTTTTTAGGTTGGGCAACAGAGCTGAGTTCTTGCTGCGATGGAGGAGGAGGAGGGAGAAGGTCTTGGGGTGGAGGAGGTGGTGGAAAGAATTCGGTGTCTGACTCCATTACAGGGGGTGGAGGTGGTGGAGGAGGAAGGTCACTGTCCTGTCTCATGACTAGAGAAGGGCGTGGTAAGAGGGCTGGCTGGACATCACTTTCTGCCACTGGTGAGGGAGGAGGAGGCAAAGAGAGCTCAGATTCAGAGGGAGGTGGAGGAGAACTCGGAGGTGGTGGAAAGTGAATCTCTGGCTGTGGTTTCACTTTTTTTATCATTCCTTTGGGACTGAGATTGCGGTTCAGGCTCTTAACATTTTTGTCTGATTTTAAATTCTTGATGTTCTGCTTCTGGGATACAGTGGTTTGTTCTGATGTCACAGTCGTCTGAACCTTTGTGACTGTCTTTGTCTCCTCGGTTTGCTTCATGCTAATATTAGTTTGTGATGCCTCCATTGATGCACTCGTTGCTGAAGACACAGCTGCAATTTCAGATTTCTTCTCACTCATCTGACCTCCAAAATTCTTCTTCTTTATTATCACTGGACTAGGAGTGTTCTGTTTTTGTTTGATATGTTGCTCCTTGACATTTACCTTTTGAGAGCTCTGAGAGGACTCTTGTGCATGAACAGCTGTTGTCATTTGTTTAGTAGCAGAACGATAATCCTCAGAAGAAGTCTGATTTTCTGAAGATTTGATCTCAGATGTCCTTTGTGTGGTGCTCTGCTGCATGTTTCTCACTGGAGGTGGATTTGTTGGCTTTTCCTCAGTTTTAGGTCCAGTGGGGCATTCACGGGCTGCTTGTTGAGGGGGAACTGGATTCTTAATGGGAACTTTAGCTTTCTTGTGAGGATTCATTTTTGATTTGTGGCCTGATTGCTCTTTCTTCATCGTCAGGGATTTAATGGTGCCCTGAACATCTCCCTTAATCACCTCTTCTTTCTCAATTTGCACTTGCTCCTGCTCATAGAGTGATTTGATGGAAGATTTTATGTCACCCTCTGTGCTTGGCCTCCTCTGCATACGTGGGGATGAGGGTGGCTCCAGTAAGAGATGAATTGTACCTTTCACATCACCCTGTTCACTTACTTGGTGCTGGAACACCCTCTTTTCAGTTGAAGCCTCTTGAAGACTAAAGAGGGCAGTCTGAATGTCACCTTTAACAATCTCCTCCTTCTCAACCTCTTTCACCGCCTGTTTTGCCTCCTCCAGGGATTTCAAGGTACCTCTAATATCCCCTGGGACCACGTCTTCAATAATTACCTCAGTCTTTGCAGATGATGATTTTTCAAGAGATTCTAATGCACCCCTGATGTCACCAGGGACAATCTCAGGCTTTTCTATTTCTTTCAGTTGGTTTTGAGCCTCCTCAAGAGACCTAAGTGTTGTGCAGATATCTCCTTTGACTATTTCTTCTTTTTCTATGACAACACTTTGGTTTGCAGCTTGTGTGAGAGAGTCAAGAGCTGCTCTCAAGTCTCCCTTTAGTATCTCCACTTTCTGCATGTTATGCAGGGATACTACAGGTTCCATCATAAACACCTGTACTGTGTTAATTACATCACCAGGTACAATATCATCTTCAGCAACAGTTCGTCCTATTGTTTGCTGGCTCTTTCTTAAAATCTGTTTTGTTTGCTCTACGTCACCTCCAATTATCATTTCTTTAACTTTTTCCTCAACAATTTCATCAGTCCCCATCTGAAGTTGCCTAAGGTAGTCCAATGCTCCAGACTCAATACACGTAGAATAAAAACTGACATTTCCTCTCTCTGCTTCTTCCACAGTTATCTTAGAGGACGGGTCCTTTGCATCAGCACTACCCAGCAGCCTATGCAGTGCTCCACGAATATTTCCACTAACTATATCCTCTTTCTCAACAATGCTCTCACTTTCTTTATTGAGGAGTGAGAATATGGTCATCTTCACATCTCCTTTCTCATCTTCTTGAATCAGAATGCCACGTTTGGAAGATCCATCTTGCTTGAGCAAGTTATTAATTGCTTCTTGAATATCTCCTCTGATAATTTGCTCTTTCTCAACATTATCACTCTTATTCTGATTAAAGAGCTGTTGGACAGTTGAGTTGATATTTCCTCTTTCCTCCTTGTCTATGGTGATTGCCTTCTCTGTTGGCTCTCGTCTGTTGAGCAGGTTCATCATAATATTGTTCAGGTCTCCATGTATTACCTCTTCTCTCTGGATCTCTGGAGTGTCCTGGCTTAGAAGTTTGTATTTAGCCATTCTGACGTCTCCAATCTCATCTGCCTCAATTAGAATACCTTGTGATTCAACCATTTTCTGAGTATACAACTCTTCTAGGGTTGCCTTGATGCTCTTACCAACAATCTCTTTTCTCTCCACACTGCTCTCATTGAACTCGGTAAGGGGGGTGGTTTCAAACAACCATGTTGTTGTTTTCACATCAGCTTTTGGGATTTCTTCACGAGAAATGACAGTGTCTGTTTCATCAACTTCCTTGATGCGATCAAGTGGTTCCTTTTCAAAGAGCCACACAGACTGCTTAACATCACCTTTTACCACTTCTTCATGTGTCACCTTCTCCATCTCGTCATACTCCGAACCTTCACCCCGGATCGTGTCAATAGTACGTGTTTCAAACATCCATGTGGAGCTTCTCACGTTACCTCTCTGAATCTCACTGACACTAACAGTTTTCACATATTTATTTGATAGGTCATCCATTTCAAAACGCTGTTTGTTTGTTTTCACATCCCCCCCCTGGATGTCTGCTACTGTTTTAACAGCAACTTTCATATCCTCTGCAATTTCATCTAGAGGCTGAGTTTCAAACCTCCACCTGGCTGTGCTGACATCTCCCTTTTGGATGTCTTCTTCAGTAACAGCTTTGATGACATAAACCTCATCTGTGTCTCTAATTGTGTCTAGGGGCTTTGTCTCAAATAACCATCTTGCCCCAACCACATCTCCTCGCAGAATCTCTTCTTTTGTGACTGTAGTAACCTCATGATAGTGTCCTTCTTTGTCCCTGATAGCATACAGTGGTTGAGTCTCAAACATCATGGTGTAGTTTTTTACATCCCCTTTCTCTATCTCCTTGTGTATGATGCTTTGGAGTTTGCTGATCTCAGTATCAGATGCCTCCTCCTGAATATTATCTAATGAGTATGTCTCAAAAATGAAGCGACCTTTATCAACATTACCTCCCTGAATATCTGTTACTGTGCGTGACTCCTTGAGTTCTTCAGAATTTACCCTGATAGAATCAATTGGTTGGTTTTCAAACATCCAGGTACAGTTCACCACATTTCCTTTCTGAATGTCCTCTGCTTGACGGCATTTGAGTTTCTGCATGGTCTCCTCAGATGTAGAAGTCATGATATCAGATGACTGATTCTCAAAGATGTATTTCATTCGTGAGACATCTCCAGAGTGAATGTCAATCTCAGTGATTCGCTTAAAGCCACTATGATCCTCGTTGTCAGTGATGTTTTCTAGGTTTTCAGTCTCAAATAGGAAACGCACTAGACGTACATCCTTACCTTTTACATCATCTTGCTTTACTGTGCAAGTTTTCAGGATTGTCTCAGACTCATCCTTGATGCTGTCAAGAGTCTGAGTCTCAAAAAGCCATGTACAGGTTTTAACATCTCCTTTCTGGACGTCTGTGGTGTCCTCAGTCTTTGTCTCTACTTTCTCATACAAGACATCCATTGGTTGGGTTTCGAACAACCATCTGCATGTTTTAACATCACCTCTTTGGATCTCAATGCTCTCATTTTTCCTGTTGTCCTCTTCCTCTAAGTTGAAGTATTTAATGCCGTCAAGTGGCTGGGTTTCGAAAAGCCATTTGGCAGTTTTGACATCACCTGATTGGATTTCTTCTTTAGATATTCCTTTGATTATCTGGAACTTAGTGATGCTCTCATCAAACTGATCAATGGGATGAGTTTCAAACATCCACTTGCAGCTTCTCACATCTCCTTTTACAACTTCCTCTCTGCGCACAGTTTTAACTTCATGGTAGTGGCCTGAGCTGTCCTGTACAGCATACAATGGTGTTGACTCAAATAATACTTTATTTGATTTCACTGAGCCGCTGGTGACACCCTCCACTTGTATTTTTTGTGCATCTGTACATTTGCTTAGGTCCATGGTCTCAAATATTTCCTTGTAATTCGTGACATCACCCTTTTCAAGCTCCTCTAGATTAATAGTCCGTGTGACCTCTTTCTTCTCCTCTCTGATCTGTTCAAGAGGTTTGCTTTCAAACAACCACCTTTGGTGTCTCACGTCCCCTTTCTCTTCTTCTGAAGCTACCACCTTTTGTAGCTTGCCAACTTCTGTTAACTCTTTAAGATCCTCCATTGGCACTGTTTCAAACAAATGCCTAGCAGAACTAACATCACCACCTAAAATGTCTTCTGGCTCCATTGGTCTTGCATTGGTATTATCTTTAAGTATATCCATCGGCTGTGTTTCAAAGATCATGCAGTGTCTCCTAACATCTGCTCCTAAGATTTCCTCCTTCTGAATCTTTGTGCTTTCCCATTCTTCATCTTTGATTTGATCGAGTGTCCGTGTCTCAAACAGCCATCTTCCCCTGTTTACCCCACCGTGATCATTTTCCTCTATGGAGACCCCACAGATTAATTTGACTTTGCTCGGATCTTTGCTGATCAGGTCCAGAGGCTGAGTTTCAAAGAGCCAGCGTGATGTCCTGACATCACCTTTCTCGGTTTCTTCACGTCGCACCATGGTAATCTCCAGCATCTCACCCGAGTCACCACGGATGACACACATGGGTTGTGTCTCAAACATCTTGGTTGTTTTCTTTACTTCACCCTTGACTTCTTCAAGCTCTGATTTCAGCTGCAGGAAGTGACTTTCATCAATAGTCTCAGTGTGTCCAAGTGTGTCCAGGTGCTGTGTTTCAAACAAGTACCTAGCAGTTTTCACATCACCCCCAGAAATGTCTTTAGTATACATCACTTGTGTCTCTTGCTCATCCTCTTGGTAAATTCTGCTGAGTGAGTCCAGTGGTTGTGTCTCAAACAGCCATGTTGCAGTCTGAACATCTCCCATTGCTAGATCTAGTTTTCCACTGTGCCCTGCTGAATCTGATTTTTCTGTACCTAGAGCATCGATGGGCTGTGTTTCAAACATCCATGTAGTATACTTCACATCTTTTCCAGCGATGATTTCTTGTTGGGCTATGTTCTTTCCCTCATCTTCATCTGGTGTGCCATCTTTAATGGAATCTAGGGGCTTGTTCTCAAACATCCAGCGCATTGACTGCACCTCACCTTTCAGGATCTCATCCCACTCCAAATACTCTCTCTCTGGACTTATGCACTTGCCAGGACTGGTACTTCCGCTGTTTTCAAAAACATAGCGTGCTTGCTGAATGTCTCTGCTCACCTCCTCATCACTGTCCATGTAGGTTTGCTCTGTGTCTGTCACTTCAGTGAAGAAGTCACGCTCCAGGTTTTTACGCACTTCTGGGTGAATGTGCTTGTAGAGGCGCTTAAGTTCATAGAGGTTCCTCTGCTTAGAGTACTGCTCTTTATTGACAGCGTATTTGGCTGAAGTAGGTGCATCTGTTGGCTTAGGGGAAGGACAACGTTCTGGGACTTGGGAAGCCACTTGAAACTGTTGTGTGGCAGATACTGGTTGTGAAAACTGCTCCACAGCCTCATATTGTGAGGAAGCCACAGAGGAGGTAGAGGCCTCTTGCATTGTTTTAGTGATAGACATGGTCTCATAGCTACCTGTGGCAGTAGACTTTGAAGAAACATTTACTGGGGCCCAAGGAAACTGGTTGTAATCAAGATCAATCTTTGTTGGTATAGAAGGAAAAGACAAGCATAATATTTTATAAATACATAATCTTGTGCATAAAATATATTCTACTTTTATTTTTATGCATAAGCAGAGAAAAGAGCAATAGAAAGATATATGCTTGAATAGAATAGTCAGTGTAGGTTTATGTTGATTTATGTACAATTAACATATGGGCGTTCCTTTAAATATGGGCACTTTTGGCCCTGTGGGCTTAAAACGCATTTTTTACACTCTTACTAGTTTTATTATTAATTTGTCAACAGTGGAGATATGCATCGCAGAAGAGTTCTGTTATTTTTTATATATTTTTTTACACCAAAGTGTCAATTCCACCACATCTCAAATTATTTATTGTGTTTAACATAATTCTGTAAATTACATTTTAAACACTTTTGGGAAAAATTTCTTTGCTAAAGCTAATTTCATGTCTTGCATGATGTCTTGTGCATTTTTTTTTTACATGATTTTAGCTTAATTTTCCACATTATGATTGATATGAAATATAGGCCTATTAATACTTATATTTCTCATATTAAGTTTCATAGCTCCTGGATTTCTGACAAAGATAACCCAGTAACATCTATACTCTATGTCAAAGACAGTTGTGTGACATACATGAAAGAAATGGTGAAATCTGTTTGAATAAAAAATCAACCCCTAGAACAAAAAAGTGCCTAAATTTAAAGAACGGAGTGTCTATTTACACTAAGAGCAAATAGCCTGCCTTGTTGGCAAAAGCTATTTACACTAACTCCGCCCACCAACGTGTGATTTGGATAGTCAATACTGCAAAAAGACGCTCGTTTAAAGGGGTCATATGATGCGATTTCAAGTTTTCCTTTCTCTTTGGAGTGTTACAAGCTGTTTGTGCATAGATAAGATCCCTGAAGTTGCAAAGACTAAAGTCTCAAACCCATAGAGATATTCTTTATCAAAGTTAAGACTCTGCCACGCCCCCCTAAAATGGCTCATTCAAACACGCCCCCACATGTCTACGTCACGGTGTGGGAAGATTTGCATAACACCACCCAAATGTATACACAAAGATAGAAGGCGGAACTATTATTCTCGCTGTAGTATTGTTGCTGCCGCCGGCTCCATGTCGTGGAGACGCTGTGTTTCATTGTGAAAGTGAAAGTACTTTGTTTGGGCTTCCAAAAGAGGACACAACTAGAAATCAGTGGTTAAGTTGTATTTACAACACTGTTCCAGAACAGTTCAACCCAAATATTAGAGTGTGTGCACTGTGCAGCGCATTTTACGGAGGACTATTCCTGAACCTGGAATAGTAGCCTACAATGCTGGCTTGCCCAAAGGTTGTTTCTATAAAGTGGGGCAATTCCAACTTTGCAAGGACAGTCTGACGCTTCTGACTCAAGTACGCTTCTGCTACTGACTATTCAAACGCGAGTTTTGAGCAGTGTAGGGTAGCGCTTGTTGTTTGTCGTCTCCGATCACAAATGCAGACATGGTAATGTTTACCATGGCGATGCAACGCGACGCGTAAAAAGACAGTATAAGTCATTATAATCAGTAAACACTGGATGCAACAAATGCCTCATTTATAATGGGTTTTATTGTTTTCGTCTCATCACGCAGGGACACGGCATCACAATACTGTAAGGGGCGTAACATTTCCGTCTCACGCTTGAGGTATTCGGCCAATCACAACGCACTGGACAGCTGGCCAATCAGAGCACGCCTCTCTTCTCAGAACGTTGAGCTTCGTAAAAATCTACGCGTTTCAGAAAGGCGGGGCATAGAGGAGCAACAATAATGTACAGTATGTGGAAAATAATGTGTTTTTTTAACCTTAAACCACATAAACACATTGCATTACACCAAATACACAAAATAATGTTCTTTTTAGCAACGTCATATGACACCCTTTAACATCAGTTTCAGTGGCGTAGATGGTAAGGTGTGTGGTTTTTGACGCGATTGACCCGAGTTCGAATCCGCCATTTGCCAAACTTTTTTCTCCCTTTTCAAATCTCATATCGCATCGGAAAGGCATTTATTTTCAATAAAAACGAAGGAAATAATCAAAAAGTTGAACATAAAGTATCGGGTAGGGTTAGGGAAGGAATAGGGAGGGCTTTATTGTCCCAATAAGGTGGCATCCATTTAATAGCCTAATTTGAATAAAACTATAATTTACACTCAATACGTTATTATTGCGTACTGTTTTATAATGTACTACAATACTGAGGTGCAGATAATTGCCACTATTTGCAATAAGTAGTATAAATAGCAGAAAATCTTGCTATTTTAACATAGTGTAAATAGAATCTATAGCTATTTGCACTTAGTGTAAATAGCATATCGTTAAAAAATACATCTATTTTCACTTAGTGTTAATATAATCCATTGCTATTTGCACTTAGTGTAAATAACATCCCTCGCTATTTGCACTTAGTGTAAATAGTATCTATCATTAAGAAAATATGCTATTTGCACTTAGTGTAAGTAGCATCTATTGCTTTTTACACTTAGTGCAAATAGCCGCTGCCTTTAAAGAAACACCCATATATTTTAAGTGATGATTTCTTTAACCACTGTCTGCAGGTAAAACAATTTACTGTCTTCATCGGTATACGTCATTTTTACCTTGATATGTTTGGGTGGAGTGGACTCCTCAATAGTTTTTTCATGCTGCTGTTTCAGGACTTGAGTAGAAATTTTTGGCAAATTCTCTCCTCCAATTACCATCACTTTAACAGTTTAAAAAAGAAATGAGAAAGAGGAAATTACAAAAAAGTTATGAGGCAACTTACAATTTGTTATTAAACTGTAGTAAACTACATTTGAACACTACCTTTCTCATCATAATGATCCCCAAAACTTGAAGCCACACTCTGATGAACATTCTGTTCCAGGGAAACCTAACATGAAAACAGTGAGCAGTGCACCTAAATAATACCTCAAAAAAAGAATGTCTGGCAACAAAATATAGGTTTTCTAGTAAACTGTATTGAGTTCGGAACAGTATGACAGCGAGTAAATCATAGCAGAATTTTTATTGGGCATTGCTCCTATCATATAAATGGGATTTTCATCTTGTGTGGGTATACCTGAGCATTTGAGGTACTGCTTTCTTTAACACTGCTTCGTACCGTCACCTCTGATGAGCTAACCACCTGCTATCAAAGACAGAGAACACCTGTTGTTAAACAAACATACACAATGCAACTCACTGCTGTTAGTATGATATAATCAGCAGTGTTGTACTGATCATGCCTTGTGATATGAAAATTAGTCATGTTTATTGCATGAACAACTGCCAAATAGGGGATTCAGTAGCATTGCAATGCAAACTACTTTTTCACCAAGTCTTGTTTTAGGCTTTTTTGGTGGAATTGAGTTAGTGTTGTGGATCCCTTGTGTATTTATCTGCATTACCTGTTTCTGTTGGTAGTGGTATTGTGTAACAGTGCTTTGGGATGCAGAAGAGGAACTGGACTCTTGGCTTTCAAACTGTTTCTTGACGCTGGCCAGTCCGCCTGGCAGAGAGCACGGCTCAGAGCTGTCCATGACCTTGAAACACAAAATAAAATGGTAAGACACATTCATAAATGTACATACAGTATGAGCTTACATACAGAATATACATAGAATAGATTTGAGACATATGATTCTCCTCTAGGGGGAGCTACAAGGTTGAAAACAAAGTTTTTAATTTCCTCTTTTACTTAGAACCAAACACACATTATACAAACATACTACATTATACATTGACAAGTTGCATCAGTATTCGTTGTTGTTAATCCTTTAGTATTAAACTATTTATAATTGTACAGATCTTAAAGACAGAGCATTAGTTTACCAATAGAGCTAACCAGAATTCTAGTGACAATAATTTTTTCTCTCCACACAGACAGTAAAAATTATGCAGAATGCAACACAATGACAAACAATCAGAACATGTTTGATATTTAATATACAGCAATGGAGATCAGGATTTCACAATGGGCAGCACTCCACACCACAGCACACCAGAAATAAACATAGTTCTAAGCATAATGTATTATAAATGTAAATATATGTTAAATTACCCATTAGAAAATAGAAAATAATTCTGTACTTCCAGAAGGATTATTATCATTAGTTAATAAACTATAACCAAAAATATAAAACAATATTTTCATTACTTGAAATAAAATAAAATATTAAAAAAACATATTTTATTTCACTTGCCAAGGCAATATATATTTTTTTTTTGTTTAAATTTAAATAACTAAAGCTAAATATACTGAAGTACTAACATAACTAAAGCTAAATAAAACTAAAACTTAATAAAAAGTACATAGACATGTTTAAAAATAATAATTACAAAAACAATAAATTTCTACTTTAAAATGAAAATTAAAAAAGAAAATATAAAAATAACAAAATCTGTAATAATATATCAACGAAAAGGCTCTGTAAAAACCAAACAACCAACAAAACATGTTTTCATGGTTGAAGCTGGTTAGGATACAAGCACAAATTGTTTAGGACACTGTGTAATAATACTCCACCTCATCCAGTAACTGCATCTCACTTTATTTAATGCAACCCAAATTCCCACATGGGATCAATAAAGTGCAAATCCATTTAATGTGTATTTTATGCATCTATTATGTATTACACAGCCATTAAGTACAGCATGCTTATATGGGCTGAAAGGATTTTTTTCTGAATTGTAAATATTAAAGAGGAAGTGGAAGGCCTTAAACAAGAAGTAGGAAATCTGTGCCTATTTTTCCTTCACTACAGGTAATATGATATGATTGTGTGGGCCAGCATATGTTCATGCGTATTTGTGTGCGTGTTCATGCTGGTAAATACCACAGATGGGCTTCTCTCCTCCTTGGTAGCAGCAGCTTGGTATAAGGCCAGTCTCTGCTTGAGAGGCACAGTATCAGCCTCACTGTCGGTGTGTCCCTCTCTTGATGGTGAAACACCTGCGCTGCCCGCAGCTGAAATACACACAGAGACACACTCAGGCTGCAGGGTGTGCATCATTCGCTATTAAACCTGAACCTGTAACATAAATAAATGCATTTCTTCACCCTGACTCAGGTCTCATGATTGGTTCATGGGAAACTAATGTTAGATTAGAGATCACATCATCTGTCATATTTTCAAGAGTAAATTTAGCCAGACAAAGTCAAACTGACAACAGGGATGTATTGTGACAGCTAATGCTGACTCTCTCTCTGTCTCCCAGTCTATAGATGGCTTCAATGACAAGATGAGAAATGATGTCATAAAGCATGCACGTCATTCTCATCAATCACGGTTTTCAAACTTGGATCACTCAAGCCATCACCACTACCAGCTCTGGTAAGGGTTGTACAGATATAACATACAACCCCAAATCAGAAAAAGTTGGGACAGTATGGAAAACGCAAATAAAAAAAGAAAGTAGTGATTTCTAAATTTACTTTGACTTGTATTTCATTGCAGACAATATGAACACAAAATATTTCATGTTTTGTCTGGTCAACTTCATGTCATTTGTAAATATACATCCTTTCCTGTCATTCAGACCTGCAACACATTCCAAAAATAGTTGGGACAGGAGCAATTTAGGGCTAGTAATGAGGTAAATTGGTTAAATAATGATGTGATTTGAAACAGTTGATGTCAACAGGTGATTGTAATTATGATTTGGTACAAAAGCAGCATCCAAGAAAGGTCTAGTCCTTTAGGAGCAAAGATGGGCCGAGGATCGCCAGTTTGCCAACAAATACGTGAGAAAATTATTGAAATGTTTAAAAACAATGTTCCTCAAAGAAAGATAGGAAGAGATTTGGATATTTCACCTTCAACAGTGCATAACATAATTAAAAGATTCAAGGAATCTGGAGGAATTTCAGTGCGTAAAGGACAAGGGCGCAAGCCTAAGCTGAACAACCGTGATCTCCGATCCCTCAGGCGGCACTGCATCAAGAATCGTCATTCATCTATAAGCGATATCACCACATGGGCTCAGGACTACTTTGGCAAACCTTTGTCAAGTACCACAATACGTAGTTACATCCACAAATGCCAGTTAAAACTGTACTGTGCCAAAAGGAAGCCCTATGTTAACAGTGTCCAGAAGCGCTGTCGACTTCTCTGGGCTCGGAGGCATCTGGGTTGGACCATCACACAGTGGAAACGTGTACTGTGGTCAGATGAATCAGTATTTCAGGTATTTTTTGTGGAGGAATGGACGCCGTGTGCTCCGGACCAAAGTAGAAAAGGATCATCCAGACTGTTACCAGCAACAAGTCCAAAAGCCAGGGTCTGTCATGGTATGGGGTTGTGTCAGTGCCCTTGGCAAAGGTAAATTGCACTTCTGTGATGGCACCATTAATGCTGAAAAGTACATAGAGATTTTGGAGCACAATATGCTGCCTTCAAGAAGACATATTTTCCAGGGACGTCCATGCATATTTCAACAAGACAATGCAAAACCACATTCTGCACACATTACAAAGTCCTGGCTGCGGAGGAAGAGGGTACGGGTACTTGACTGGCCTGCCTGCAGTCCCGACCTGTCTCCAATAGAGAATGTGTGGCGCATTTTGAAGCACAAAATGCGACAACGAAGACCCCGTACTGTTGCCCACCTTAAGACTTGTTTGCAGGAAGAATGGGACAAAATTACACCTGAAACACTTCATCACTTGGTGTCTTCAGTCCCTAAACGTCTTTTAAGTGTTGTGAAAAGGAATGGCAACATTACAAAGTGGTAAATGCTTTACTGTCCCAACTTTTTTTGGAATGTGTTGCAGGTCTGAATGACAGGAAAGGATGTATATTTACAAATGACATGAAGTTGACCAGACAAAACATTAAATATTTTGTGTTCATATTGTCTGCAATGAAATACAAGTCAAAGTAAATTTAGAAATCACTACTTTCTTTTTTTATTTGCGTTTTCCATACTGTCCCAACTTTTTCTGATTTGGGATTGTATATTACATGGGAGGTTATGAGGATGCACAATATAATTTAACCATATCTGTCAGTAACAATATAAGTGTTTCTTTTTTAATGTATTGGTATTATCAATAATGATACATTTATCTGTCAACTAGCACTCTTTAAAGTATTTTTTATAACACCAAGAATTTAATAATAACACTGTTAAATATAATTAATTATTAGCAGAAATTAAAACTTAAAATATTTACAAGAAGCATTTTTTTTTTAACATGGTATAGAATTCTCTTATTGGCCATTAGTGGATTATCAGCATTGACATGAAAATAATTATTGGCTAATCCGTATTAGCCAGAAATGTAGCGGTTGATGTACAAGGTTGCTTTATAATGAAAATGTAATTATTTTATTCCGATTAATACTGTAGTAATTATCTATTGTAATACTATAGTATGGAAATTTATTTCCATCACGGAATAAAAAGGTAATGTTTTAATTTTTGAAACTTTTTCTCACAATTCTGACTTTTTTTCTAGCAGTTCTGAGTTTATCTCACAAATCAGAATTGCAAGATATAAATTCAAAATTGTGAGATGTAAACTTGCATTTCTGAGAAAAAAGTCAGAACTGTGAGAAAAAAGTCACAGTTACCTTTTTATTTATCATTCAGTGGCAGAAACAAAAACAGAATTGTAAACTCAGAATTGAAGTTTAAGAATCAAAATTGCAAGATTCAGAAATCTAGAAAGAAATATGAGATATAAACTCACAATTGCGAGAAAAAGTCTGCAGTCACCTTCTTTTTAAACAAGCTTCCATACAATATATACCTTATTAAAAACTTGTAAAATAGCTTTAAAAAATATTTAAATCATAAGTTAATCACATAAGACATTACTGTGAAAACCATATGATTAAGATGATTTACGAATTAAATATCAAAACATTATTGGCAGACGCATGCTAGCTCTTTGAATAGCTGCACATTTTAAATTCTTCATTGACTGAATATTTGAATTCTCTCCATCACCGCCAAAGATAAGAGCCCATGGAGGATGTCCTGCAATGCTATTCGCTGATGATTTCAAGACAGATCTTTGTGCTGTCATACACTCACACTGCTTTTCTTGCATCAGTAAAGCATGACCGTATCACCATGTGACCAAGACATGTTCCCTGAACCGTTAATTTTAGCAGAGCAGTTATTCAGAGCATGCCAGTGTAAAAGTAGCCCAGCAGAAGGATAGAGATGATTCAGATCCAGAATAAGCAAGCTTTGGTAGCTGTTGAACAGAAACTCTACACCTGAGGGTATCTGACACTTTTCAAACACAGAAACGAGGGGTTGTGGAGACAGAGGGATCACACACTCGTTTGTCATGAAAGAGAAAGACATCAGCGGGGAAGATGGACGATGAACATTCCAGAACACCTCCAAGGATCTAGAACCGCAGGGGTTGGCGGCTTTCTAGGCTATCACGCATTACCATGACGTGAAGTAACCACAATACTGAGAGCAATTAAAGAAGACTTATTTTAAACCAAGGCCCGTTAGTTTCATATTTCAGAGAGAGAGAGAGTGTGAGGTGCCCAGAAAGAGTAACTTCCTAAAATGCAAAGCCATAGCAATCTTTATATCAGTCACTTGTCTATCATTCAGATTTCTACTTCTCTAATAAGATTATCAGCCACAGTTCTGACTTTTTATGATTAACAGAAATAGGAAGTAGTGTAGATTGATTGCTTTTTTGGTTATTTTGATAAATTACTTCTCTGGTTTTGGTTCACTTTGTCAGAACTAGCAGTATTAGACATCAGCTAAATGTGTGATTAAACTGTGTAAGCATATATCAGCAGGCCTGTAATATTCTAGACTCTAGTCTATGGAATGCAGCAGTATCTTACGGGCTAAATTCAGAAAGCCCGGTCTTTGGGACTCTATTCTAAGACACTCATGGGGTGAACTGACATATGTGACACTCACTGCCACACAGCAACTAGATAGCACATTAGATAAAAGACATGTATCACTCATATCATTTTACACTTTTCTTCACATTGTCCATATAATTGTTCATATAACTTAATTTTTGAAGCCAACTGCCACTACTCAGTTAAACTGTAGTGAACTGTTATTGTTAAATGAAAAGCATAATGGGTTTTGAATTGCTAAAACCTTAAAGTTCTTGTCTTGCTGAAATAGCCAACAAGTATAACAGGTCTCGGAAAATCTGAAAGTCTTTGGTTAGCAAAAGAACCCTTTTGTTACTTTATGTTTATATAAAAAATACTCATCAATATTAATTTCTCTCAACTCCATTATAATGTAACAATATGCCATGTGTCCTCTTCATGCAATCTTAATGAGCGCTCTCGAACACGTGTGCGTGCGCCATTGGCCTTAAACCTGAAAATATATACTTATTCATTTCAACTCAACCAATTTACCTTTGTCATTTAAAAAAGGCTAAAATGCAATACTTTTATGAGATTATTGTCAAATTATGAGTTAATCAGTAGTGCTGATTATTTCATCAAAAATGGGTTAAGTTCTAAACCATGCATCTTCCAAATAAAACTTCCTCTCTAGTCCTCTCAGACATCGACATCAGAAACCAATTTTGTTGAATCACACTCACCTACAGAGATCTGACGTTTCCTCTATGTTCCTCAACGTTACAATAGTGTCACCTGGACAATCCAGATCCCCCCTGGAGACCCCTATAGACACCCAGCGTCCGTGTGTGAAAGTGTGAGTGTATGTTTGGAGACCAGCTCCAGTCTACTGTCCGGTTCACCTCAGAGTGATGGAGGGCAGGGACAGCTGGCTGTATTTCAGAGGCCCCTACCATTACCCTCCTCCTCTTTAAAAGATTGCCAGTCTGCTAGGCCTTTTTTTAGATAAGCTACTCAACATGCCCTTAACCTGAAGTCACAGAGAGACAGACAGACAGACACACTGAGGGGGAGAGGCACCCTACTGTCTGAGAGATTTTAGGGTCATTCATCCTTGGCTTTAATAAAATGCAGCTCATTTCACATGTTTAAATTTGTATAACGATTAAAGGGATAGTTTACCGAACACGTTTAGTCCATACAACATGTAAAGAACAGCCCTAAAAATTGACTGATAATCTCAATAAATAATGATTTATAAATAAATAATATAAACCTGTTCCTTAGAAAGCTATGGTATGGCTTGTAGAGCACACATCATATGATCTACCTCTGTGGTGCCTATTATGTTTTTGGACATGGAAACTTGTTGTCTGGAAAATTCTTCAAAAAAAATTCCTTTTGTGTTCCATGGAAAAAACAACATTTCAAAACTAGAACAATATGAGGGTGAATAAATAAGGATAAACACAATTTTCAACAGAACTTTCTCCATTTAAAGAGGAGCTGACAGCTACTACAAAGCTCTAATTATTATAAAGCACTTCCAGAAAGGTCTTACATTTTTTTGTATGTGTTGGCATAAGAGTCAGACAAAAGTCAGGACTTCGTTTTATTTATTAGTTTTAGTTATTTAGTAGATCAAGTTAAACTAATTTTTTTATATTTTATTTAATTTTGTTTATATGTTAATATTTTTTAAAGTAACAATTAACATTATTATAAGCAACAGCATGTTTATCTTTTCATTTTATTTTTTATTTGTTTTTTATTGTATAATTTCATTTTTTATAGTTTAATTTTTAGTTTTAGTAAACTATAATAAACCTGATTTGATGTCACTTTAATTTTAACAGCCATAATTGTTTAGAAATTGTGTTGATTGGACATTTATGGATGCTGTGTGCTTTTTGTTACATTTATATTTAGTCATTTAGCAGATGCTTTTATCCAAAGTGACTTACAAATGAGGACAATGAAAGCAATCAAAATCAACAAAAGAGCAATGATATGCAAGTGTTATAACAAGTCTCAGTTAGCTTAACGCAGTACACGTAGCAAGTTTTTTTAATTATATAATAAATAAAAAGAAAACAGATAGAATACAAAAAGAATAGAGAAAGCCAGTGTTAGAGGCCTTTTTTGCATTTGTTAATTGTATAATAAATAAAAAGAAAACATAGATAGAATACAAAAAGATTAGAGAAGCCAGTGTTAGTTTTTATATATATATATTTATTTTTTTTAAAGAAAATAAACAGTTAGTAAATTAATAAAGTCTAAAAGGGGCAAGGTTTTTTTTTTTTTTTTTTTTTTTTTGTGGAAATTCAGTTTGTGTGTGTGTGTGTGTGATAAAAAATTCTCTTATAAAATTTAAAAATCTAGGTAGCCAACTTTGGCCCTTAAAAGACTGCGGAGAAAACATACAAGCACACCAAATAAAAAAAATCTTCTGATTCTCCTGGACAGCATTAAAGCCATGCATCACATGATGTCAGACACCAACACTCAAGAGAATGCAGCACACTTGAGTGATGAACAATATATCAGGATATGCAGGAGGATGTGCATGTGTGAATGTCAGTGTACGTGTGTGGACCAGTCGTAAACAACGCTGTCTATTTAAAAGACGAGCTGATTTAAAGAATGAAAGAGGGATAACCAAAGACAGACACATGCAGACACTGACCATACACAAATCAACTCACCTGTCAAACAAACCTATTAAATTACACAGGCCTCCCACTAGCATATTGTCACTGCATATATTTAAAACATGTACACTCAAGCATTATAAAGTAAAGTTTGGGTATTATAGCAGTACTTTTAAGACTATATCCTGTGAAAACTCTGAAAACTCAAAGTAACCGAAATAAGTGCCTTAAGAACAAGATTGCAGCAGAAATCCAAACACATGTACATACATACACATACATACATGCATGAGCACTAAAGCTGAAGTCTGTCATCACAGTTGTCATCATGCTAGACAGCAATGTGTGAAGTCTTTAATCATGTCGTCTTTATACACACACACACACACACACACACACACACACACACACACATGAATTTCCACAAACATATAAATCACATAAAAAAATGAAGAGGTTGCAAACAGTACAGTTTAAAATTTCCTGAATCAGCCTTTAAATAGCTGAACATAGACATCTTTAGGGTGAATTAAAAAATTCTGGTGTTCAATTTAAAAGAAACTGAATTACTGTATTATAAAAGCCAAAAGATACTCACATCCACCAAAGTTTGAGTCCTGAGTCGTCATTTTTTCTCCTCCACCACTATATTTGTCTGCTACTCTCCCACTAGACGAATATGAACCACTCACTTCCTAGAGAGAGAGAGAAAAAGAGAGAGGCAGGTGTGGTTAGAGAACACTTTCTAGTCCGTGTTTCATTTGCAATCAGCAGTTCCACGAGACCTCCAACAAAAGTTCGGAAGAGAGTTAAGAACAGAGACACCGTGTTACATGAAGCACACGTGTGTGTTTGTTTTGTCTATTTATTATTAACAGTATATCAACAAGACTCAGTTTTTTGTTGTGTAAGCTATAGTTCCACCTGAAGTTTGAAAGCTGTCACCAAGTCAATAGTAATGCCCATGAAACAGGAACATAAATGGGGAAGGAGGCTGAGAACAGGAAAAAATAAACCTCCAACTGTGAAACATATTTACATATAAACAAAAGGAAATGTATATATAAAATTTGTTTAAATGTATTTTCAGTGTGTATTTTGAATAGCACTGTCATTAGACACGCAACAAAAGCAAACATATATTCTGCCATAACACAGGTCTAAACTAATAACTGAGTTTGAGTCACAGAGCATTATAAATACAGTCAACATTAGTGCATATGATTCTAATTAAGTTTAAGCTTTGAAGAGTTACACTGTAAGAAGAAGAATCCATAGATAAACAGATAATGTCCTGGGAGAAAATGAACAGTACATTTTCTGGTAAGTTTACCTTTAAGTTAACCTGAAACACAACACAATTCAATGCATAGTTCAATAAATGGGTAAAACACCTGTGGAAAAAGAAGAATACATAATACAAATAATGAAGAATACATTATTTGAATGTTTTGTTTTTGTTGCAAGTAGCTTAACAGTTAAAAGCTGCTAAATTTGCATAGTCCGTGCATGCAAAAAGAGCTCAGCATGTCTAATAATCATCGGCTATGCTTTTGAAAAATCATGACAAATAATTATATATATAAAAAAAAAATTTTATAGGTGTCCAACTTTCACATGAATAAGAGTCCTAACTGGTTCATAAAAAAAAGGTAATTATGTCTCAGAATTGCGAGATTTAAACTTGCAATTCAGAGAAGAAAAGTCAGAATTGTGAGATTTAAACCTGGAACTTCAAGAAAAGAAATGTGAATTTTTAGGATAGGATGAGCTCACTTGTTGAGTTTATGTTGCTACGTCAGGTAAGGTTTTGATATCCGAGTTTTTTTTACTTTTTGGGGAAATAAGACAGCAATATTTTAAAGGGTTAGTTCACCATAAAATAAAAATTCTGCAATTATTTACTAACCCCCATGTTGTTCCAAACCTGTATGATTTTCTTTCTTCCATGGAACACAAAAGGAGAAATTTAGCAGAATGTCTGAGCTGCTTTTATTCATACTGCTTTTATTCAAGTGGATGGGGACCAGGAACACATCAGTATATGCAATATTCACCCTCAAGCACTCTCTTTCTCTTAACCCCTCTGTCTGTTTTGCTTCACAAAACAATTTGCAAATCAAATCTTCCCCTATCAGATGTTCCATAAAGTACTCATGCAGCTGTGAAAGACAGTTCAAAACATCAGGAAGGGAAAATCAACACTATGCCACACACACACACACACACACACACACACACACACACACATTGATTGTGTCCTGTGGAGTCATATTTCACTATTCAGCTCATCTGGCGTAAGACACACACGCAGAGTCTGTGCAACACTGAGCCAGGAGGTCAAAGTTCACCCTGGACAGAGAGAACAGGTGGTTTCATTTACACACACTGAAAGGCCGAGTTTCACTTTATCAGTTACACTGTAAGTAAATTAAAGGCTAACTACTGTAAATGAATTCTAATAAACAGCCCTGTCGGTTTCTCATGTTGTCATTACCGCAGTGCTGTCAAACACTGCTGATGCTTTCAAATGCACTGATATTTTGGCAGAATTCACTTTAGTTAAAAGCTGATCCTGTTAAATATTTAAAGCTGTTACAATTTTACCTGGATAAAGATTAAAAGAGCTGTGAGTTAATTCACCTGAACAAACATCAGATAATGAAGAGATAAAGAGATACGATCTAGCCATTTATTTCATAAAATAGTATGAGTCTGGAGCATGTGGAACATCTCAATCAATCAAAGCTTACAAAAACCAAAGGGGTTTACAAATTAAATCTTGACAATAGTGTGTTTATATGTTTGTCCTTATGTTCTGTGACATGGAATCAGATGACCATACCATGCTATTTGGATACATATAATGTTACTAGCCTAAATAATACCAAATTCACATACAGTACCATGGTATTTCAAAGCACTTTAGAGAATACCATGGTATTGCCATCATGGCAGTGTTCAAAAAACCTGATAATACCAAATTGTCAAAAACGCGCAACATCATGGTATTAACTTGTGTCTTTTTGGGTAACTAGATGTTGCTTATTGAACATACAGTAAGAAAATTATTTAACAGATGTTAATGAACCTCAGTTGGAGAGAAACAAATATGTCACAAACAGGGTTATTATCATCTCTTACGAAAATTAACCATGGTTTTACTACAATTAAAACAAAAACAAACAAAAAACATTTACTATAGTTAAACCATGGTAAAAACAAATGAACCTTAGTTTTTCTACTCTAACCATAGTTAGCACATAACAAAATTGCAAAAATTTTTACAAAAATTCAATTGAAAATATATATAAAAAAACTTGGTTTTAAAAATCTATAATAGTAATAATACTAAAATAAAACTGGTTGTAAGTAACTATAAACAGTCTATAACAGTCTTTAAGTGTGACTAAATGTAATTTTTAGTAGTATGACAAGCTATGTAGCTCATCACTGTACAACATGACGATACGTCATAAAAATTCAAATATGCTGAACCGCTAAACCCGAAATGTCCTTGGTTTTCATTTCAGAAATCTGGTCACCCTCGTGTGTTTGTGTGCGTAAGGGGATTTCCTGTTTTTGTAAGCACCACTGAGAGTCTCCCATTACTCTCCTGTCTCTGTGATAAGTGGACATATTTAAACATGAGTCACTGACCTGGAGTTAGAAAAACAAGCCCGCGGGGCAGCTCTCTTACACACATACATAAACAGATATATAGCCATCTTCTTGCTAACATAAACAGTATTTCCACCAACAATTTTAAAACAAACTTGGAGGCTTTTATGCACAAACAGGAGGAAAGAAAGGATGATGGAGGGTGACAGGGTTTGTAGTCTGAACAAGGCCGCAGGTTAATCTACATAACATGAAGACATGGTATGATTACCATGCACACATGAGATGACACAAAAACACATACCGAACATCCTGTGACAGTGCGTGAACATCCAAACGTCTAAATATCTGAGTTATTGTCCCCAGGCCTTGACCGACAGTTCTGTTTTCTTTTTTTTAACACAAAAGGCAGCCAGAAACAGTCACAAGGAGCTGCTTTTAGCCTGAGTGTTACACATAGCACAGGGATAACTATAAAAGAGTGAGATGACAGCACCTAATACTTTCTACACTTTTAGCAGTATAGTCACTGTGTTTGTAGGGTATATTTAGCAGTAGCAGGACAGTGATTAACTGTCAGCTAGCTTTAGCCTGTAGCATGAGCTCATCTCTATTTAAAACTAAATGTAAAGGAATGCTGTCGGGTTCAAAACAAGTTAAGCCGCTTTGCGGTTTTTCAATGAAGTTGATTTCTACAGAAAATCATTCTGACTCAGAGCTTGGTTTATAAAAACAAACAAAACTAAAATATACTTTAATGTAATTTCTGATGAAACTTATGTCACTACACGTATTTAAATATATTTGTAATTACATATAAATTAATAATAACTTTAAATGTAATACTAAATAACATTTAAAATTATTGTTATGCACTTAACATGAACTTTATGTTAGTCAATAGAGTTCTGTGCATCAAAATAAGTGTACTTTTTTAAAGTATGACAAAAATTCTTGAAACAAATCTTTAAAATGTACTTCAAAGTAAAACTTTTAATGCACTTTAATAAGTAAAAGTTTAATTGTGTTTTAAAAAGTCATGAAAGTATACTCTCTTTAAGTACACTTAAGTGATCTGTTATTTCATTAATTTATTATATTATCAGAAAGCATTTTTTTAAAGGTTTGAAGAACACTACATGTGCATGTTCAATACAATTAAGTGCACTTTTCAAGGGTATTCTTGTGAAACTGTATATTTTGACCATTATCCTGGTGTTTTGACCATTGACCATTATCCATAGACTGTCATTGTAAGAACACTTCTGGTATTTTCACCAGTGTATTAAGTGCTTCTCACTATTTCTTGGATACTGAACATATTTGCTTGAAAGAAACAAACAGTGAAATAAGATCTCAAACATTGTTCAAACAAAAAAGATATTTGTTTATACAGACCACATATCCAAACTTAGTCAAACAATGATTTCCTTTGCTCTGTTGAGCAAGAAGCATTCTTTGCCTCGCTGAGGTTTTATGCAGGTTAATGGAATTCCAAGAGAATAATTAGACTGTGGGAAAATATTGATTAGGTATCAGTTCATTATGAGAGACGTTTCCAGCCTTGTATTTGCTTATAGTGACATCTCCTGGACAGAATGCGCAACAACAGCTCTCGGCCTGCTGAAGAGTTTAAAAGTGCTTGTTATGTAAACCTTGGATGAATCTAAATTAAAATCCAACTAGACTTTAAACAGGATGTGAGGATTTGTATTTCTTTCTGTTCTAAAGTGGCTGATGAATAACAGCAGGAGGATTTCATGTCTGAAATGAAAGTTTCTCAGTCTCTTTCTGACAGCCTTTAATCATGGCAGTCTCTCTGTATACCCTAACTGAGTAATAATGAATGAGAGAGACAGAGAGAAAGAGAGAGAGAGAGAGAGTGTGTGTGTGTGTCTTTGCAAAGGAATCATGAAATATTAATATCCCCCGTGGGGTGGAGAGGTCATGTTTCAGATAGAAACGATAGCTGGATCTCTAGCAATCTCTCTCCTCTTCCTGTGTTTATCTAGCCAACAATTAGCCGCTCAATCAGGAACACCAGTCACTCATTCCGCTCTTGTCCAAAAAACCCCTCAGAATCAAGACTCAAGCATCTGATCAGATAGCCAGGCCTGTGTGTCACAACCAAGATGAAGAAATCTACAACTTACTCACATTCCAAGTATTCTAGATTACTTCTGTTTTCTGTCAAGCACAAGCTTCATGCAGGGACTATCACGAAAACCCTTACAAAAATGTACAACATCAAAATACCATAGTTATTGGTTCACAGAAATGACTTATGTAATGTCTTCACTGAGGTAACCATGATGACTAACACCAAATGCTCACTGTTTTATTGATAAAACAATACCAGAATATCTATCTATCAATCAATCATCATCTATCTATCTATCTATCTATCTATCTATCTATCTATCTATCTATCTATCTATCTATCTATCTAATATGTTCATAGTATGAAATAGTATATACTATTGTATGTTTATTGTAAGTTGAATGTTTATATTGTCATTTTTATTTAGTTGTATTTCAGCTTTTAATGACGAAACGTTTTAATCATAAATAATTAGTTAATGATAATAACCTTGGTGACTACTGATTTTTGACTTGTTGAAAGTTGAAATGCCAGACCAAACCACTGTAGTGGTTTGAAAAAAAGTAAGTAGCCTTATGCTGCCTTTTAAGGATTTTGCAAAAATACCCAAGGGCATCATCTACAATACACACTTTAGTGCACAGTGTAAGTATGTAAATTTGTACAGTATAGTAACTATGGTATTTCAGCCCTGCTGGACAATGTACCTTAGCTTAAGCTTTGAACATTATACAGTGGTGGCCAAGAGAGATCAACACGCTGCAACTTCAGAACACACATGCAAATAGAAAACACCAGCAAATTAAGAAAACATCATCAGTTTGACAGCACATGCACAAATAAAGAAACGTGCTGCAAATACTTACAACACAACCAAATGCGCAGTAGCACAGACCACAACAAAATTACCCCAACAAAATTTGTTGATTTGTAATAAATAAAATATTAACCATTTGCAACCACGGTAACAAATACCATGGTTAAAATATGGTTAGTGTAGTAAATCCATGGTTAATTTGTGCATGGTTTAACTATAGTAACCATTTTTTGTTTTATTTATTTTTTATATAATAAATGTATTTATTAACTAATTCATTTTAATAGTATGGTTAATTTTTGTAAGGAAAGTTTTAAAAGTTATCCAGCTTACTTAATGTTTCATCTTCGTCAAATTGACAAAGATGTTTTCTTAATTTGTAATCATGTGTTTTTTCATTTGCAGCTCTCTCGGCCACCGTACATTAGCCTACCATGTTCCAAAAAACATCTATTTTCTAAATGCATGTTACGATGTAAACATACTGTAGATACTGTAAATGATTAATTAACATATGTTTCATTTTCTTACAAATTCTTACAAATGACTATGCGCTTGCATTCAGATCTGCCTCCATCCAATCAACTACCTATGCAAGCAACCATGTCCCTATCATACATTTATTTATTTTTGATAATCTGTTTCACTCTGATGTATGTCACAATACTGAAGAAACCTCCTTTAAGAACCTTTATGTTTAACAGGATGGAACTACACAGGGTGAAATGTGTTTAAACTCTAAACAGAGCTTGGAGTACAATTCTAGTGTTAGCTGATATCAAACTAGCATGTTTAAATAGGCAAAATATTTAATAAATAAACAAGCATAGGAAGGGGAAGAGTAGAACGTTATGAATGATGGGCATTGCAATTCTACCACTGCATATTCCATGTGACTCTGCTCATTACAGATAATACACAGTGAGACTTTACAACAATACAACAAAACATAATTGGCCTATAGTTTCCAAAGAATAAGATGATCATCACCACAACTTAATGTAACATTCAACCTCTTTTTTGACTCAAAGCTTTTGTTTGTTTATGTGTGTGTGTGTTCTTGCAAGTATGAGTAAAACCAAACCATGCTAAACTAATTAGTTCACTCTTCTTTCTTTATATGTCTATCTCTATGTCTCTCTCACTTTCTTCTGTTGGCTTTACTCTGCCCCCACACAGACATTACCCACATGCAAATTATAGGGTTATTTATACGAAAGCCAGTGTTGCGGAAAGAACCCCAAAAATAAGTTTTAAATAACATAGTGAAATGTGTGTGTGTGTGTGTGTGTGTGTGTGTGTGTGTGAGCATGTCAGCACACAGTTGCTCTGCTTCCCACAAGTTTATTGCCAGTAGCTGCTTCTGTTGTGGGTGTCTGTAGCTTTGTTGTGTGTGTATGTGTGTGTATGTGTGTGTGTGTGTGTGTGTGTGTGTGTGTGTGTGCGCGCTGATGCACGTTCTCTTCATTTCCAGATTGTGACCTTTCTCTCTGTCTCTTTTTCTCTGTGAGCTCACAACAGTTTAATTGAATGGATTAAATGTTCCTATGTAAAAGGCCAGCAAAACAAGAGCATTCCAGCACTGAGCAGTTTGCCTAACTATGAAAACTATGAACCACATCACTTAAACTGATCTTCTCTCTTAATCTACACTCCCTCTCAATCATATCTTACTCCTTTCATGTCTGCTCTTTCAGTTCTCATTCTTGTATCACTTATTTCTCATCCGTCTCATTAATTTTTCATTCTCATCCATCCCATCAGTGTCACTTCACTGAACCGTGACTGTTGAACACTAAACTTTCAAACCCGTTCTTTGAAGTGTGGTAAATTACAGTAGCACAAAGCTAGGATCCCCTAGAACATCTTACCCTCCTGTAAAGAGCAACAGAAGTTTTTAATACTGGTCACCATCATTGGATGCAGCTGTGCTGGTGTTTACCTAGTATCACTTTAAAGATTATGCTGGTTGAACAGTTTTATCAAATCAAATCACTTTTATTGTCACATCATCACAGCACATGTGCCTTGATGAGTGAAATTCTTGAGAGCGTGCTCCATACAGTGCAGAAACAATTAACATATAGACAGTACCATTACTTACAGACTTATACAGATGACAATGTGCAATATACGCATACATATACTCAGTACACTATAGACATACACATTATACACCGTATGTACACATTCTACATTATGTACACATATATACATACACAGTGATATGCAAGTAGTTTATAATATAGTTTTATAGTTATAACATAGTTATAACATAGTTTATAAGCATTTTATAGTTATATTATAACATAGTTTATAAGCTATGTTGTGCTGGTAAATAGCCTGGCTAATTTCCAAACTAGAGCAGACCAGCAAGGAAGCTTAAGCTGGTCTTCTGAGCAGGCTACACTGCCAGTGATCAGGTTTGAGAAATTGGATATGCTGCTTTGACAACATAGCTGACTAATGTGTAAGTATGCTTCGAAAAACAAAATCCCAAGTTTATTGCAAGTTGAACCAGACCCTGTGCAGCTAACCAAGTTAGACAAAGAACAGGATCCGGGTCACTTTACTTTTCCTTTCTATTCATAATCTCTTATATTAGCACGCTAGCACTTCACTTTCAAAAAGGACGTCACATATACTGTATATCTGAAAACTAGAAAGCAGCAATGCTTTAAATTAATGCATAGTATACTGTATATACCAAAGACTGATGAGGGAAACAAACTGAAGCTCACAAAAGTCATTGATATGATCTCCAGATTTCTTCTGCAGACATTTGTCAGACTGGACAGGATGCCAGATTGTTGGAAATTCATGGAATTACACTACCGTTTAAAAGTTTGAGAAGGGTATCACAGTTTCCACAAAGATATTAAGCAGTGCAACTGTTTTTAACATTGATAGTAAGAAATAAATCTTATTTCAACACCAAATCAGCATATTAGAAGGATTTCTGAAGGATTATGTGACACTGAAGGCTACAATAATGATGCTGAAAATTCAAATTTGCCATCATTTTTAAATATATTAAAACGTAATATTTCACAATATTACTGTTTTCACTTTATTTGTGATCAAATAAATGCAGCCTTGGTGGAAAAAATAGACTTTTTCTCAAAAGTGTAAATAAATCTTGCTGGCCCCAAACTTTATAATAGTAATGTAGCTCTCTAACCTGATGCTTCAAAGAACTCACAATCCTGAGTTTATTGTAAAACACCCATAAGTTATCTGCCTAAACAAGTCTTTCAATTCATTATCTGCATGTGGGTACTTAAAATAAAAAGTACAAAAAAAGATAATTTAAATTCCAAAGAATGGTAAGGGGAAATCAAACAGACCCTCAACAAATATCAGTGATATGAATCTTCAAATTATATTTGGAATGCTTGGAAAATCAGATGTGAAAGTCTTGGGAATAGATGACTGACTCTTTTTAAACATGCAGCAACAGCTGTATTTATAGTTTTTTTCTCTTCCTCTCTCTCTCTTCTTTCTCCGTCTGCTCTCTTTCTTTAGTCATGTTGCAGCCACATTATCTCTCTGCATCAACAAACAGACTCAAGAGCTCAGTTTGTCTTTTCCATTCTCATTCTCTCATTCTTTCTCTTTCGCTCTAAGACTCACCACATGTTGCGCCGGCGGTTTCTCAAACATTTGCTTCAGGCTGCAGAGTGGGATGTCAAACTTCTCAATGCGCCTGTTCTCCTCCAGGTCCTCTTTAGCGTCCACAGGCCTCAGGGCGAGAGGAGACGAACGAGCGTACTCTCCTTCTTTCGACACCTCGGGTCCATTTCCTGATTGAATTTCCATTGTTCAGGAAACCAGATATTCCAGCCTCCCCCACGAGAGCAGAGAGGACCACTACTGAGAGACTGGACAGAGGAAGAGAGACACGGTGAGAGAGAGGAAAAGAGAGCGAGAGAAGGATGTGGAGGAAGAAGTGCGTGGCACAGTTGTGGTGTCTAGGAGGCCGAACCAGACGGACAAACCGAGGACGGCCTTGAAGGAGGAGAAAAAGAAAGAAAAGAAAAAAGGTCTCTGTGAACTCATGCTATGAATTTCCTTCCAGTAAACACAATCGTCAAATGCACACTCAGAATGCCAAAGTTAAGGGTTTCAAAAGCGCTGCAGTTGAGTAAAACATAATCACACACACTCCTGCCAACAGGAAATGAACATCACTCCTGAACAAATCATGGAAACTTGACCACAGCCCTCCTCACGGCTTTGACACCAACACCCTTTCCTTTCACAACACACACACATTTCCTAAAAAGAAAACCCACCCTGAGACTGTATCCTGTATCCATAAATTTCCCCAAATCTCCAAAAAAAAGCCATATACTTAAACAAGCACAGATTAAGGCCACGGGGAATCTATGGGAAACACATGTTTTTTGCCAAAAAATAAGATAGTACTGTATATCGTGACTGACACATTACATTTCACAATTGCAACTTACAAAGCCAAAATTAACAGATTTTATCTTAGAATTATAACTTTATATCTCCAAATTACACATTTTTGTAATACTTAAAACTTTCTATTATGCAACTTGGACTCATTTAGCAGCTTATAAAATTCAAAT
Organism: Schizothorax lantsangensis; assembly: GCA_027422415.1. Classification (NCBI taxonomy): domain Eukaryota; kingdom Metazoa; phylum Chordata; class Actinopteri; order Cypriniformes; family Cyprinidae; genus Schizothorax; species Schizothorax lantsangensis. Next base: position 27,970,397 of record CM049853.1, on the reverse strand, counting down.
GTAGTTCTGCAGTATCCTGTTTGCTGAGAAATTCGTTTTTTTTTTCAACTGCTTACACACATTTTCCAAACTTTAGACAGAAATCCAAGAATTGCACACACAAAATGCAAAATGTCTCACATCTCTGCATTCAAAATATCACAAACACATCTCAAAAGCAAACACTTGCAAACACCTTTGCCATAATATTAATTCCTGTTAGATTTTTGTGTTACATAGAGCATTGTGTGTTGTGCTTTGCAAAAAGTGTTTTATGAAATTCAAAACTGAGTCAAAGGCCGAGAATTAGTGTATGGTTTTGCAGATTTGTTGTGTGCTTCTGCTGTTTGAGTGTCAGCTTTCAGAAATTGTGTGACAAGTAAAGATTTTGTGTGTAAGCAGTTGAAAAAAAAACTGTAAATTACTTATGGTTACTTCAATTCAAAGGCTTTGGGTCAGTAAGATTTTTTTTTTTTAAGAAATTAGTGTTTTTATTTAACAAGGACATATTAATTTATCAAATGTGACATTTATAATGTTAGAAAATATTTCAATTTCAAATAAATGCTTTATTCATCAAAGAATTCTGAAAAAAAATCGGTTTCCACAAAACTATTAAGCTGCACAACTGTTTTCAACAGTGATAATACAGTTTTTATTATTATTAAGAAACTGCATATTAGAATGATTTCTGAAGGATCATGTGATGCTGACGACAGGAGTAATGGCTGCTGAAAATTCAGCTTTGCCAACACAGGAATAAAAAACATTTAAAATATATATTAAAAAAAGAAAACCGTTAAATTGTAATTATATTAATTATAAGCTGGATTTTAAACAAATTAGACTTCACAGTGAGCAGCACTACATAACAGACATGGACAAAGGTCAAAGTGTCCTGTCATGGTCACAGCTAGCTATAACAAAAATAGCCTTCTGCTGCACTGTAAACTCATTTTTATTTGTACATGACTGAATAATCTGACAGGAAATGGCTGTAGACGGATGGGTGAATGGAGGAAACCGTTATATATAAACTGGGGGGAGGATTCTGTGACCAGCATTACTTAAGTAAATGAATTCCAGGCAGGACACATGCAGACGATTGAGTCGTGGATCAGAGACAGGTGAAAACATATGACCTAGATTCACACGCTCTTACCTTCTGCTACAGTGGATGCTTGTAGTTCACAGAGGAGACTGGAGGAATGGTTAGTGAGGCAAAAAGAAGGAGACTGGAGAGATAATGGAAGAGGGGGAATGATGGGGTCAAGTTAATGCAAACTAATGTTAAGAGAATTAAGATGCGGCTGTAAGGAGAGAGAGGATGAGAACGTCACAGAAATGCATTATTCAACCCACAGAAACACAGCTCACTTACAGGCCTGTCCACTCATCTTACATACTACACACACACACACACCAAAATACAGAGACAGAAACATCCAGCTAAAGGTTACCCATTCATGCTTTAATGGCACACAAACTGATGACATTAAAATTCTAGACATCTTGCACAAGGGCCAGAATTTTTTATTTATTTATTTTTTGCAAAAACCTCACATAATGTGCTTTGTCTCTGAAAGTAGTCTACAATACTCAGTGAAACAGTCATCTACATGCTTAAACTTAAAGTTACAGTTCACCCAAAATCATTCACTCACCTAATGTCATTCCAAATCTGTATGACTTACTTTCTTCTGTGGAACCTACAGTAAAAGAAGACATTTTGAGAAATGTCTGTGTTTTTTGGTCCATATAATGAAAGTCAAAAATCAGTTTGGTTACCTCCTTACATCCTCCTTACAGTCTTCAAAATGTCTTTTGTGTTCCACAGAATAAAGAATGTTTAGAATGACATGAGGGTGAATAAATGATGATAGAATTATCCAACAGTCCCTTTAATTCCAAAAAGTTTTTCAAATTATTTAAGATTTAATTGTAGTTAAAATATAAAAGAAAATGTAAATAATAATAATAATAATAATTTAATTGAAATTAATTAAAAGATTAAACTTTTAAAGCTTAAAAAACAATGTTTGCTTTCAGAACCTACATTTTATTTAGCATTAACTGACATTCATTTAATATTATACTTAACCAATTTAGCAAAAAAAATGAAACAACAGAGGGCCTTACACATATCCTTGAGGTACACCATGAATTACCATTACAAATTATTCAGTTGAATGAATTTGATGAATTGTCATCAACACGTCACAACTAACAAGACACTGAATGTGCATAAAATTCTCAAAGTACAGGTGCATCTCAATAAATTAGAATGTTGTGGAAAAGTTAATTTATTTCAGTAATTCAACTCAAATTGTGAAACTCGTGTATTAAATAAATTCAATGCACACAGACTGAAGTAGTTTAAGTCTTTGGTTCTTTTAATTGTGATGATTTAGGCTCACATTTAACAAAAACCCACCAATTCACTCATCTCAACAAATTAGAATACTTCATAAGACCAATAAAAAAAAAAAAATTTAGTGAATTGTTGGCCTTCTGGAAAGTATGTTAATTTACTGTATATGTACTCAATACTTGGTAGGGGCTCCTTTTGCTTTAATTACTGCCTCAATTCAGCGTGACATGGAGGTGATCAGTTTGTGGCACTGCTGAGGTGGTATGGAAGCCCAGGTTTCTTTGACAGTGGCCTTCTGTCAGATTCTCTATGGGGTTCAGGTCAGGCGAGTTTGCTGACCAATCAAGCACAGTAACACCATGGTCATTGAACCAGCTTTTGGTACCTTTGTCAGTGTGGGCAGGTGCCAAGTCCTGCTGGAAAATGAAATCAGCATCTCCATAAAGCTTGTCAGCAGAAGGAAGCATGAAGTGCTCTAAAATTTCCTGGTAGATGGCTGCGTTGACTGTGGACTTCAGAAAACACAGTGGACCAACACCAGCAGATGACATGGCAGCCCAAATCATCACTGACTGTGGAAACTTCACACTGGACTTCAAGCAACATGGATTCTGTGCCTCTCCACTCTTCCTCCAGACTCTGGGACCTTGATTTCCAAATGAAATGCAAAATTTACTTTCATCCGAAAAGAGGAATTTGGACCACTGAGCAACAGTCCAGTTCTTTTTCTCCACAGCCCAGGTAAGACGCTTCTGACGTTGTCTCTGGTTCAGAAGTGGCTTGGTAGCCCTTTTCCTGAAGATGTCTGAGTGTGGTGACTCTTGATGCACTGACTCCAGCTTCAGTCCACTCCTTGTGAAGCTCTCCCAAGTGTTTGAATCAGCTTTGCTTGACAGTATTCTCAAGCTTGCGGTCATCCCTGTTGCTTGTGCACCTTTTCCTACCCAAATTCTTCCTTCCAGTCAACTTTGCATTTAATATGCTTTGATACAGCACTCTGTAAACAGCCACACCTTCCAGTAATGACCTTCTGTGACTTACCCTCTTTGTGGAGGGTGTCAATGTTCGTCTTCTGGATCATTGCCAAGTCAGCAGTCTTCTCCATTATTGTGGTTTCAAAGAACAAGAGATACCCAGAATTTATACTGTAGGGATGGTCATTAATTGAAACTCAAATATAAATATTCTAATATTTTGAGATACTGATTTTTGACTTTCATGAGCTGTAAGCTCTAATCATCAAAATTAAAACAAAAAAAGCTTTTGAAATGTTTTACTTTACATGCAATGCATCTAAAATATATGAAAGTTTCACTTTTTGAAATTACTTACAAGAAAAAATGAACTTTTTCACGACATTCTAATTTATTGAGATGCACCTGTAGTCTTCTCATGGCCTGGAAGGCCCTGTGAAGTTTTTGTTTTCGATGGGAAAAACTCTAAAAAAATAATTTATATGATCTTGGTTCTTGTAATGCGCATTCTTTAAATCATACTCAATTGTACTGTACTCCTGTGTTTGGAACCATTTTCAATTTCATGAAAATATTTACTGTTGTCAGATATTGTCATGCAATACACTGACTCTGGAATTGTTCCTATTTATTAATACAGTAGCGTAAAATATTGCATATTTGACAATGTGTTGAATCTATGTCATCTCAGTTCTTCACAGTCAAGGCATTTTCTGAGCCTAGATGAGATTGCACCTCACCGGTAAAGAGCAGTGTTTGTGGAATTAGGTTGTCTTTCTCTGTTTCTCTCTCTCGTTCACTCTCTCTCCTCACTTGACCTACTTAGCCTCTACTTCTGGCAATGTGTGTGTTAAATGCATGGTTCTTTTAATACAAGACTATGCCACACATGTATTCTCTCTCTCTCTCTCTCTCTCTCTCTCTCTCTCTCTCAAGGGATTTGCTAAACAGTGGGCTTGAACTTTTAGGAGCACATTTATCTATGTGTTACAGGAAAATTTCTACACTGTTGCAGCTTGTTGAACTTGGTAAAATGCCTGTGCTTTCCTTTTAACACAAATGCAGATGGTGAGATGGTTTTTCCCACAGTTTTTTTTTTTTTTTTTTAACATCATCATGCTTTTTATTTTCCCACATTTTACTTTAGTGGAAAAAGTGAGCCGGTCACATTCAGAAGCAGTTACTCACAGTATTTAAAGCGCCACACACACTCAGAAACACATGTACACACGTACACACAAGGAGTACTATTCACTATTAACTAGTTACTTATTAACATACATATTACTAGCATATTGGCTGTTTATTAGTATTTATAGAGCACATATATATACAGTATGCCTTATGCTGCATGATCATATTCTAGATCCATTAACTCTACCCAAAACCTAAAGATAACAACTACCTTACTATCAATAAGCAGCAACTTCAAATTAGGAGTTTATTGAGGGAAAACTCTGTGAATATGTTCCCTAATCTAAAGTATCATGTTACATAACAGTCATGTTGCCATTTTGTGATGTGCACCATAACATGAACGTAATATTATACTGTGACTGAAGTGCTAATAAATACAGACTTTATTTGAATTGTTGATGCACATAAAAGCTAAGATTTAGAAATATGTGTAGAATACTATAGCATGTTTGTTAATTATTTAAAGCTTTAGGTTTAAAAAAGTAATAAAATAAATGCAAAGGATTAAAAGGCAAAATATCTAATATTAAAGATAATAGACATTATCTAACATATAATTACATACCAAGATTTTTTTTTTAAACACATCAATCCTGACAAAAATGTGAATACGGCCCACCACAGTTTTCAACCTTTTATACTGTATCGATCAATAAAAAATCTAATTCACTGTAGTAAAAATTTTTTTTTTTTGTGACAAAATGAACTACCAAAAACATAATGCTTAGCAGTGTCCTATATTTTGTTTGCAGCCCATGTTTTCCCCTGTTACAAAAATGTAACATTTCTTAGAATGGTGAAACTCAAATACTGTAACTCATCAGAGGTTGACTGAGGTCAACACCTTCTTTCACTGACCATTTGCTGGAAAAGAAAAGAAACAGAATTCTATTAGTTACTTTAGTAAACACAACATGGTAAAGGGGTAGGCTATGGTTCCTTTAAGAAGAAATAATTAAAATCTCTGTTCCTGGTCATGTGGTGTAACGCCCGCTGCTGGTGAAGGGCAAACGTCCATCATACAACACATGTGTACACCTCATTCAACCGCAAGAGGGCGCTTTGGACTATTAAGAATGAGACTTTATTGAAATGGCTCTGGTACCAGCATCACTCATCAGCCCCACCCTGTGTTTTCTCAGTTTGAATTGGTCGAGATTTTAATCTGTGCATATGTGACGGTATCATTTTTTATTTTGCTGTTTTTCTGAATAATTTGATTTAGACAAAAATGATGTTGACGCCTTATCCTTAACCTTATCAGTTCATACATAAACACGCACACTTATCTCCCGCACCAGACCTCGCCATAAAGACAGTAAAACAAACAGCTCCTCTCAAAAGGGAATCCCACAGGAACAAACGCGGGCCTGTCTCTCTCTAGGACTGAACAGAACGCATGAATGAATGAGTGTGGGAGAGAGGGGATGAGAGACGAGGAGAATGAGGGGTGTTGGTGGGGGAAAGCCTGCTGAAAACCCCAGAGCACTATGGGTAGACGCTGTGTGATCAATCACTGAAGGGTGTACCGTGATGTCAGGTTGCCAGGCAACAGGAAGAAAAGCACTCCAGCAGGGTCACTGCTGATTACAGAGTGTTTCTCATGCGCGCGCACACACACACACACACACACACACACACACACACACACACACACACACACACACAGTCTTGGGTCTGTTGAAAGAGAGTCTAGCAGCAGTACTAGACGATGATTGCAGCAGTTAATCTCACCGAGACTAAATTTAGGCCTTCTCCTGTTTGGGCGGTTCTTACCTCTCTTCTACACCTCCTTCCACTTTTCTTCTCCTTTTTCAAGCAGAGATCTGTTTGTGATGTTCAGAGGCGTAAATGTTCAAAAGATTAAGGTTATATTGACATATCTATTTGTTATATATTTGTATTATCTATTAATTATTTAATGGCACAGATATACCAATACAGACCGAGGCAAATGCTGCATATTTGACAAAAAACATTTCCAAAATAAATGTCTTAGGCTTTTCAGTTACTGGCTTCCCAAAATGTGCTTTATTTTGGAAAACTACAGTGAATGTCTGCAAACTCTGCTCCGCTTCAGAGGAAATCAATTCATATTGCACATCCAAAACAAAAGGTGTTACACGTTTGCAAATCATAAACATTTTCAAGTAACCCAAAAAAATAAAAAAGCATTTCTCTGCTGCGATTCTCTCTTGAAATTATATTTGCGCTGTGTAATGACGAATATAATAAGTTTAACTTTGGTACAAAAAATATGATCTTTATTCTTTTGGCTTTTAAAATAACGTCACCATGTAGTTGGTTAATATAGTGCATGCAGTTTACTACCACACTACGAATGAAATATGACGACCACTGATTGCTTCATAAATTTTTATGTACATTTAAAACCAGGACCTGGCCTTCACATGTAGCACTGTGCAAAAATAAATGTAAACAAAATAAGTTAATTCAAAATAAAAAAACAAAACCAATAACATGAGCTTGAAACTACTATTTACAATATAAACAATAAAGAGAATGAGAATAAAGCACATAGATGGTGGCCCCAGTACATACAGTCAAAACACACACATATAGACCTCTCTCACATAAATAAGCTCTCATATTCTTTTTCTCTTTCACACTCACACTCTCACACATGCATCCAAATGACAGTTTAAGTGGCGTGTAAAAGTGCTCCTCTACAGAGTTGAGTACAGAGGTGAGATACAGCGTGCCATTATATACATACAAAATCACCACCACTAGTTCAACAGAAGAGTTCATGTCATAATCGCATTATTCAGCCAGACTCAGGGTGTTGCCGTTACTCGGCGACAGACATTGAACTTCAAAACGAGGAAAATTGTTTTTCAGTTGAGATCCACTGACAGGTTGACCTGCACCTATGCACGGAATGGTTTAGATTTGGAAGATATATATATATATATATATATATATATATGCATGTTTTTTTTTTCCTTTCTTTCGTTTTGTTCAAAATAAAACGAGGAGGTGGGACATGTGGCTGTCTGGGAGGGACAGAGACATTCAGTAGGGTTACATTGCCGTTTCCTATCACGTTCACCAGTGAGTGTACATTCAGGCTTCCCGAAATCTGTTATCGTTATGGTAGTTTCACGATGGGGTGGACATCTGTCTCATCTCGTATGTGCCTCATATGTGCTGTAGAACGTTTAGGATTCAACAAACAGCTTTTGTTGCATAATATTGATTACCACTGGAAATAATTGCAATTTGCACCTTAAATAAGCTAAAATCAAGGTTCGAATGAGGCACTTACAAACGAAGTAAACTGTGCCGGCATCTGGAGGGTTTACAGGCCAAGATGTACAGCTTATATTTTTTGATAAAACACTAACATTTAATCTTCTGTAAAAGGAAATTAAAATTCCTTTTATTTAGGAAGTTGCCTAAATAAACATATTTGCACTATGTTTTTGATATTATTCCTGTGGTTGTTGCCATTCCAGAACCATGTTGTTATGCACCTTGTGTCAGGTAAAGACATAGACAACAACTTCTGATTAGACCACTTATGTCTGTTGATATAATGATCATAAGTAAAAATTTATCTACAATCAATCAGTTTTATACGTAGACCTAGCTTGAAGAAAAAAAACATTCAAAATATAGGATGTGGCCCCTTTAAGATATACATAATTAAAAACTCTAGTCATGTGGTACAACGCCCAAGGAAATCACATCACCTCTCTTCTTGGTGTGTTTGTGCAGATATTGTGCTAAATTTATTGGGTTTACAGGCTTTAACAGGCGTTGTCATGACAACAGAGTTGAAAGATAAAAGACAAGATTAGATAAGTGATTATTTCACACTATTCTCATGTTAACACATATATAATCTATAATATATCATATAATGTTAAAGTTTTGTGGTTCTACTATACACGTGGCTGTAAACAGTGTTACTTTTAATGATTAATTGCTCGGCCTATTTTACTTCCTTTATAAGTGCCTTAAAGCTGCACAAAAATGTTGTCAATTGAGGTGAACATACATTGAACCCAGAACATTCATCAACGGGTTTGCGTTAAAATACACTGACTTGAGATTGGCTCATTCTGCTATCAACAGTGGAAGATTGTGTTAAATTCATCAATTTGTGTTTGTGTTCAGCAAGGCAGTGCAGACATGGTCTACATCTTCATCCATAAATAATAAAATACATTCTATGTGTGAAAGTCCTGATTAGTACAGTAGCATTCTACTCTCAGCTTACTGAGCGATTGATTTTGTAGCACTTAGAACCTACCGGTGTGTGTGTGTGTGTGTGTTTGTGTGTGTGTGTGTGGTTTGTTCTGTATACGCTAACGCTAAAGTAAATGAGGTCCCGTTCATATAAATCACTACTGGATATGATCGACATTCCCCAGCCCCTTCCACAGACGTGCCATTAAATGAAGTAGTTCAGACAATCAAACCCATGAGTAGAAAAGTTCAACATGAATAAAAAAATTAGCTAACAAAAATGTGCAGGTATATAATACGCCATTCAATAAGAAAGACACCAGCGGTAGTGTTAGCACTAGCTACTGATGACTATAACATTTTCTTTTAGTCCTCGGAATTGTGTAACAACACTCAAAACTAAAAGACAAACTCACACCACTCTATACTTGCCATTTTGTTTCACACCAGTGTCCTTAGGGATTCAACAGTCATACTCAAGCGCGTGTGTGTGTGCGTGTGTTCGTCGTGTCGACACTGGCACTGTCCTTGAATCAACGCTTTCCGTCAACACCATAAATGCACCCTAAGGCTGGCTCGGTGCACATGCACACAATAGTCTAGACACACGCACATACACACACTCCGCCTCACACACACTCAGTTTGGCATTAGTTCCAAAACTGCTTGAGGTGAATTGCACCCCGGTGCTCGCGCTCCGCTCTGTAAACAGTGTCTCAGTCGAAAAGAACAGTCTCTGTTTCAGTCCCTCGTTCATTTTTTTCTGTCTCTTGCATCTTTTGCTTTGTCCTCCTTTTCTCTCCTCTCCTTTTCGTATTTGTCTTTTTCTGACTTGGCCACGCTGTTATAAGACGGCGGAGAGGCAGAGGAGGGTGTCATATCTGTTTTGTCCGATGCAGAGTTCTCTTGAAACTTTCCAATGACGAGCACCTCTTTTTCCGGGATGCGCACACCCCCGTCTTGCAGCTGCTGTCGGTAGGCTTTGGAGGCCTTCTTTACCGTTTGCCTTATACGGTACCATCGGAAGGCCCTCTGGATGATGACGGCCGACATTTCCTCTTGTTTCCTTCGGAGGGTTGTCGTGATTGGCTCGTAGGAGACTTTGGAGGGATTGGAGGCCATGAAACGATCCTCCATCTGTCCCCTCAGGGCATCCATCTCGCCCTCCTCTCCCAGTACCCTCAGGGTAAAGGCGAACAGGATGTCCAGGCAGTGGATGCGGTCGCCACTGACCATGGGCAGGTCCATGGCTATGAGCTGGATCTTGTTTGGCTTGGGGATGCGTAACGGAGGATCCAGAGCATCCGCAAAGTCTGAAAGCTTGTTGTACTCCACAAACTGCGTGGCGTTGGGATCGAATCGCTCCCAGACTTCGTAGAACATTTCAAAGTCGTCCTCGCTCAGCGGTTCGGCGCTCTCCTCTGTGGCTACGCTGAAGTTCTCCAAGATCACGGCGATGTACATGTTCACCACAATCAGGAAGCAGATGATGATGTAGCTCACAAAGAAGAAGATGCCGACCGAGGGGTTTCCGCAGTCGCCACGGTACATGCTGCCCGGGTGCTCCAATTTGCTGTCGCAATCCGGATCTTGCTTGTTCAAGATGGGTGCCAGGAGGCCATCCCATCCTGCTGAAGTCGTAATCTGGAACAAGCAAAGCATCGAGTTCCCGAATGTCTCAAAGTTAAACATGTCATCAACCCCCGCCTCATGCTTCACGTAGGCAAAGTTGGACATTGCGAAGATGGCATAGATAAACATGACCAGGAACAGGAGGAGGCCAATATTGAACAAGGCAGGAAGTGACATCATCAAGGCAAACAGGAGTGTACGAATGCCTTTGGCTCCTTTGATAAGACGAAGAATGCGGCCGATTCTGGCAAGTCGGATGACTCGGAATAACGTTGGCGAAACAAAATATTTCTCAATCATCTCAGAGAGGAACATACCTGATAAAAAACAAAACAAGTCCAATAAGTGATTTCAGGAATCCATGAATTTTCCACACTATTTGAGCTTAAAGGTGGGGTATGTAATTTTTCAAAAACGCTTTAGAAAACTGAGTCGGGGCCGAGTACCAAAACAAACTTGTAGCCAATCAGCAGTAAGGGGCGTGTCTACTCATGATGCAGAGGAGAGAGCGTTCAGTGAACAGCTGAGCCGAGTGACAGAAAGATAGAGATGGCGGATAAAAAACAAAAGAGGAAAACATCTGCGGAATGATAAGGCAAGAAGTAGGACCCGTGTAAATATCGGATTAGCTTTCCAGCACTGGAGAGAACTCAAGGAGCGGAAGGCCTGCGATCGGACGCCGAGGTTGCTTTGGTTCTTCTCGATAGGTTAGTAACACCGTGTCTACACCGGACGCAGCACGCCGCAACAGCTAAAGTCTGCCTACACTGGACGCGATAAAGTGACCGTTGAAAATCATTTGAAATTTGTCAGCACGTCATAAATAGAATGCGGCAGCAGTTTTCTGTCTGAGATTTGTCGCGCCGCGCAGCATCCAGTGTAGACAGCATCACTGATTATAATGACTTCTATATTATTTTGTCACACCGCTCGCGTCCGGTGTAGACACGGTGTAACATTGGTTTTGCTTTGTTTCACAGAACTAATTGTTGCCTGGGTTGCGTAGTATGTGTGGGGCGGAGCAATCAAAATAGGGGCGAGACCCTTTTGGGGTAGGGGAGTGTTTGTTTTGCTGATTTCAAATATCAACATTGGCTTCCAAAAATCGCTTACCCCACCTTTAAAGGGATAGTTCACCCAAAAATCTAAATTACCCCATAATTTACTCACCCTCAAGCCATCCTAGATGTATATGACTTTCTTCTTTCAGATGAATACAATCTGAGTTATTTAAAAAAATGTCCTGGTACTTCCAAGCTTTATAATGCCAGTGAATCATTAAAAGTGCTCCACCTGGCTCCAGGAGGTTAATAAAGGCCTTATGAAGTGATGTGTTTGTGTAAGAATAATATTTATATTTAAAAAAATATCCATATTTAAAACTTTATAAACTGTAATCTCTAGCTCCCGCTAACTGTTGTACGTGTGTTCATGAGAGAGTGGCGTTTCATCGGATGACGTAGGCGAACGTGATGACGAACATGGAAGTGACGAATGCGGAATTGCAGTGGAGAGAGCAAAACAAAACACCAGTGATGAATTATAAGTATAAACAAGGATTTGTAAAGAAACATGTTGGAGGATTTTAATCAAAGCAAAGAGGAGACTAGTTTTCCTTTGCTGTAAACAAAACTTGCTAGACTCACCGAAGCTTACGCTACGCATATGTCATCCACTGGAACGCCACTCTCTTGTGAACCCGCGTACGACAGCGGAAGGTAGAGATTACAGTATATAAAGCTTTAAATAAGGATATTTTTTTTACACAAATGCATCGACTCAGTTCAGAAGGCCTTTATTAACCCCCTGGAGCCATGTGGAGCACTTCTTATGATGTATGGATGCAGTTTTTTGGGCTTCAAAATCTTGACCACCATTCACTGCCAGGGTAAAGCTTGGAAGAGCCAGGACATTTTTTAATATAACTCCAATTGTATTCATCTGAAAGAAGAAAATCATATACATCTAGGATGTCTTGAGGGTGAGTAAATCATTGGGTAATTTTCATTTTTGGGTGAAAATCCCTTTAATCCTCTATCCCTTTAAATTTGATTTATGGTCAAAGCATACTCGACTCAAATATAGTATAGCATCCCCAGCATTACAGCAAAGGATCACTATAGCAGACATTAGCCTAAACTGTCTTCTTTGGACACTTTTGTCTTTCAGATCAATTAAGGTGCGGTCACATTGGTGAAATTCTGTGGACAAAAATTCCATTGTCTATTGCTATAGAGAGTGTAGCAATGTTTGAAGCGCAGCTCACACAGAAGTCACTTTCAAACCATGCAGCTTTCTGTTGTTTAACACAGCGAAACCGTGTGACCAACTTGAATCCGTTGCAAAATCTGTATGGGGAAACCTTTCACACTCGAGTGAAATTCCAGATCAAATAGATTCCAACAGAAATTACTGGATTTTGTCAGTGAAAATTCACAGAACAACATTAAATGTGATCACACCTTTTCTATCAAGATGGAACATGTACAGAATGTTTATAAGTACTGTATGTTTCTGGCCTAAATCTTAAAAATGTTATTATAGTTTAATGATAGTAATAGTCTGTAGAACCTCCAAGACTTTCTTACCAACAATTGAGAGAATCACCACCACAAAGTCAAACACATTCCAGCCAATGGTGAAGTAGTAGTGCCGCAGGGAGATCATCTTGAGCACACATTCTCCAGTGAAGAGGATGATGAAAACCAGGTTTATCCAGTACAGAATATCATCCATCTCCTCTGTCTGGCCGTCGGTTTCCACCATCATGGTCACCATGTTCAAGCAGATCAGGATCATAATCACAATGTCGAAGGCTTGTTTGGTGATAAAGTCAAAGATGAGGCCTTGAAACTTGTTCTAGAGTGAAGTACAGAGAAATTGGCATTTGGCATGTTGTATTAAATATAATGGAACTTCTTAGCGGTTAGGGGGAGCGAGCTGTGTGTCATACCGTAGGCCTGGGAATTGGCTTCTGAGGCTTCTTAGATCCCAGTTTCTTCATGGCATTGTAATATTTCTTTTGTTCTTCTGTCATGAAGATATCCTGACCTCCTAGGTAAAAAGCAAATTCAGAAGGCTGGTTACAACCACGGTTTGATTATATGTCACAACACAAACATAATGCAACCAGGCCTCTGTTTTTCACCTCTGAACTTCATTCAGTAAATGTCAAAGAGACAGTTCAGTCCAAACCAGGTCCTATTTATCTCTCAATACATTACCACTGTGTGCGCTTTACAAACAAAACCAGTTCAATAAGTTACCATTGTGTGCTCACTAAACAAAGCCACAGACTGTGTACATATCACATTACATCTCTTTGAAAGTAAACTGAACAAACACACAGCGGTTGATTGAGACTGCACACTGTAATATGCGCTATATTTCTTATCACTAAATTCACCTTCCTCAGTTTAAATACTTATCTTTTTCTTCTGCTGATTGAAGTTATCAATGATGACACCAATGAAGAGGTTAAGAGTAAAGAAGGAGCCGAAGATAATGAAGATGACGAAGTACAGGTACATGTAAAGGTTTGATTCATAGTCAGGCTGTTGCTCCAACTGCGGGTACAAGAAAATGTTGTGTGTTATTACACATTTGCATTCCTAATGTGCACAACTTACTCATCATAAGCACACTCCTGCTTAAACATAAAAAACTACAATTGTCTATGTATCACATTGTCAATGTATGCAGCAATACCAGAGGATATGTGAGATTTTCAATGCAAAATTATTTTTTAGCCATTTGATTAATTTAAATCACAGTTATTATTCAATTATTTACATTTCATTTAAATTCAATTATTAAATCACAATTATTATTTGTATTAATTATGAATTTGTTTACTTCAAAACAAGAATACAGTAAATTGCCTTTTTGTGTATCTATAATTATTAGTAGATGATTTAAAATATACAACTATAATGTTCATTAATTCATATAATTACGCAAAGTATTGATTTATATAATTAGATAATTGATATATTTATTAAACAATTCTAATGTGAAAGTTATATATTATTTTTTTTAAATAGTTTTGTAAATAGTCACAGTAAAACTAAATTAAAAACATCGAAATGCCCAATGAACAGATATACCCTTTGTATGGTGTATTTTCAATTGGAGTAAACCACAACAAATATACTGTAAATCTAAATAACCTAAATAAAATTATCCTTAGTTTAAATATTTTTTACATTTCTGGATCTCCTCGAATAAAGGTAGATAGTCTAATAGTTCATGATGCTAATCCTCAAATGCCATTTTTAAATTGTGTAGTCATAAATAAAAAAAATGCAATAATATATTAAGCAGACAGTAACAGAGAATTATGGAAAAGTTTCAAAGGTGGTTTGAATCTAACAATGCAGTCTGAATGGTTAAAAAAAGATCTGTTAACTGCACTGAAGAGAAACACTTACATCACGAGAATCCACAGCTGCGTACATGATGTCCATCCATCCTTTAAATGTGGCCTTGTGAAAAAGAACAAAATCAATTTCAATAATAAATATATTGTGTGAATATGCTACAAATACAAAACCTCTTACTAAGCAAAACAAATCCTAGTCGGGCTATGCGTTCAGCTCACTCACCACTTGCAGTAGTGCCAGGTATCCAGCTCCCACATTATCGAAATTAATCTTCACATTTTTCCAGCGCGCCGAGACATTGTTTGCATTCAGGGCAAAGCAATCAGACTTGTTATTGACCACACTGATGGGAAACATCTCATCGCTGGTGATATTAACACAATGGTAGTATTTCCCCGCAAAAAGGTTCACCCCCATGATGCTGAAGATCAGCCAGAAGATCAAACACACTAGTAGCACATTCATGATGGAAGGTATGGCTCCCAGCAGGGCATTAACTACAACCTAGAAGAAAAGAAATACATCATGTCACACACATATACATTCATATATATTCACTTCACACTCTTGCTATGGACACAAGAGCTGCGAAACTGCAATGAACTTCCTGAGCTTCTACAGTGGATGGCTTACTTGCTGGTAAAAACTAAATCCTTTCCATAGATTTAAGATAATGCAATTCTAGAAAATGACAAGATGATTTTCAGAAGGTTAACAGGGTTTTAAGAATAGCAAAGCTAAGTCTAGTTTTATCCTTCATTAAGACTGATTAGCTAAAAATGGAGTAGGCCTATTTGAAGAATGGGCAATGTGTCAATCTGCCTAATTTACTCTACAATTAAAAGCTAAATATCTTTAATTATTAACCGACTGCAATTTTGTTCATAGAACATAGGACTTCAACATATAAACATCTTGCAGGGACATATCACACATATCTTTGAGCTACCAAAATGTGGAAAAAACAAAAAACGAAAACAGAAAAAAACCTTGTAGAGACACGATGACGTCACAACATTTGTTTACTGCAAATGAAAAGAGACACATAACAGAGAGAGAAATGTAAGGTCAAGTCACATACACCACAAAAACCACCACAGAATCATCAGAATAGATCAGAGAGCTCTCACCACAGCACATGCAGAGAGGCATGCACACTAAAGAGAAAGGTCTAAAAATACAACAGTCTACATACAATATTCATTTATTCATGTGATTAGGATGTTCTCATTAATATTCACCAACAGCATGCAAGAGGACTACTGCTTCCCAACATTTAAAAAATTAAACAGTATTTTTGTGTGAGAGTGTGTTGTTTTCTCAAGTAGGACATGTTCTAGGATCAACTTCCTTGGTTCTGGGACAGCACTGGGGATGAACTGATCAGATTTTAGGGTTAGGGCTGATTTAAAAGAAATAGTTCACCCAAAAATAAAAATTTGCTGAAAATGTATTCACCCCCAGGCCATCCAAGATGTAGATGAGTAGATGAGA
The DNA here is from genome assembly GCA_027422415.1 of Schizothorax lantsangensis. Classification (NCBI taxonomy): domain Eukaryota; kingdom Metazoa; phylum Chordata; class Actinopteri; order Cypriniformes; family Cyprinidae; genus Schizothorax; species Schizothorax lantsangensis. The sequence continues at coordinate 27,954,153 of CM049853.1, read as the reverse complement.
TCAGACATTTAGCATTACATAACTTGCTCATCAATGGATCCTCTGCAGTGAATGGGTGCCATCAGAATGAGAGTCTAAACAGCTGATAAAAACATCACAATAATCCACAAGAAATCCACACACCTCCAATCCATCAATTAACATCTTGTGAAGGGAAAAGCTGCATGTTTGTAATAAACAAATCCATCATTAAGGCATTTAAACCTTAAACCTTGCTTTTGCTCAATGTATCGATAATCTATAATAATGCTTCCTCCAATGAAAAAGTTCATCCCCTGTTGTTCTCTTACATCAAAATCCACAGAAATATTTGTTTAGAACTGTTTTGGACTGTTTTCGCTTGTAAATGGTGCTTGATCTGTGCATATTCCTCTCTTGATTCAGATGAGATTACTTTTTCACTGGAAAAAGCATAATAGATAGAAGACTAGTATTTTAGCTGGAAGGAATGTTTTGAAGTTAAAAATGTGTTGATGAATTTGTTTATTCCAAACATGCAGCTTTTTTGCTTCACAAGATTGACACTTAATAACACTTAATTGATGGACTATATCCATGTGGATTACTTGTGGATTACAGACTCTCATTCTGACGGCACCCATTCACTGCAGAGGATCCATTGGTGAGCAAGTGATGTAATGCTACATTTCTCCAAATCAGTTCCAAAGAAAAAACAAACACATCTACATATTGGATGGCCCCAGAGTGAGTAAATCTTAACAAATTTTCATTTTTTACCAATTACATATGGATTTGCAACCACTGAAGCATAACTGTAATGTCAATTGTTACATCACTAATCTTACCAGCCAGTCGTTACTCTGTAATGTTAAGGTTTGGTTAGAAATAAGGTTAGGCATCCAGGAACATGTCCTAATTGGTTCAATTATGCCACATGTGTGTGTGTGTGTGTGTGTCTTACCCTCATTCCCTCAAAGCGTGACAATGCTCTCAAAGGTCTAAGAGCACGCAGTGTTCTCAGGGACTTAATGGCAGTTAGTTCAGAGTAACCAAGAGCATTTGCTACCAGACTCACTAACGACACCTGTAAAATAAAAACATGCAGCCAATCATGAATGGACTGTGTTTAGACCCAGAGAATACACACTATCCACTTACACACACACTGTACAGTTGCAAAGCAGTATATAAGGTCCATACATACATCAACAATCAGGAAGTCAAGCCAACACCAGGCGTTGGTGAAGTATTTGACGAAGCCATAAGCAACCCACTTCAGAAGCATCTCCAAAATAAAGATGTATGTGAAGACTTTATCGGCATATTCCAACACTGTCTTTATCGTCTTGCGTTGCTCGATGTAAATGTCCTCAAAAGCCTGAACACACATACACATCAACAAATTTACTTGTTGAATGTTTGTCTAATAAAAATGACTGAGTGGGTGAGTATATTGTGTTTGTGTGTGGGTGCTCACCAATGCTCCACTGCTGAGTAATATCATAAAGATGATCAAGGACTCAAACCAGTTGTGCTCTACAATGATGAAGCAGGTTTTCCTGAGAATCCACCAACTCTTCCCTTTTCCCTTCTCCACATCGACCTGACAGCACTGAAACCTCATCACACAGCCTGAGCAAAAGACACAGGGAAAAGTAACAATGTGAGTGGACAGCAGAACAATTGAGCTCAGTGAAAAAGTGGACTCCTAAAACATCCCAAAAATTCAATACTAAAAGTCTTGCTTTGGGACTATATATGACATAAAGGGGTCAAACTAGCTTTAGCTACAGCATTTTTTCACTCTTCATGCTTTCATTTAGATCCATGTCTTCAACCCTTAAACAGGCTGTTTTGTTACTGTATTTTATGTACCCTTTAAGACTTTTAATATTGTTGAATACTAAAAGGTGATATGTGAACTTGATTGTCGTCTTAGTCTATTGTTAAAATGTTTGAGGCCGGTCAGTCTCTTTTAAACCGTTTACTATGCTCACTAAAGCTACATTTATTTGATCAAATATACAGTAAAAACAGAGATATTATTACATTTTAGAATATTGTTTTCTATTGTTTAATATATCATTTTTATAATGTAATACATAATAAGTAATGTTTTATATATTTAGTTTTATAAAATTTTTTGCAAACACATGCATGTATACATTTAAGAAAAATATGTTATGTTTATATATTAAATATATTTACATATAATATAATAATATAAATGAATATACATGTGAATGTGTTCAAAATATATACTGTATGTGTGTGTATTTATATATACATAATAAATAAACACAGTACACATAAATATATTATGTAAACAAAAACTTTTATTTTGGATGCGATTAATCGCGATTAATCGTTTGACAGCACTATTTTTATTATTAATGGTGAACAGTCATGCTGCAAAATATATATATTTTTTCATTATTTATTATTAGGATTCTTTAATAAATATAAAGTTCAAAAGAAGAGCATTTATTTGAAATAGGCATTTTTGTAACAATTTAACCATCTTTACTGTCACTTTTGATCAACTTAAATGCATCTTTGATGAATAAAATATCTAATTTCTTATTTAAAACAGTCAACTTACTTCAAATAAGTATATTCGTTTTTGAGTATATTAGTCTTTACATACTATAGTACATTTAAATCTTTTTCAGAAGAACATCAAATAAATCTGGTTTCCCAAGCTGTGCACCCGTTAAAGTTCAGTGCAGTATTCACCACTCCTTTAGCTTCTGTAACATTGTATTTGAGGGTGAAACAGGATATTCAAAGAGAAAAAATTAGCTGGGACTAATTAGAAATTGATCCCAATAAACGGCCATTCCATAACCACAATGGAGTCAAGAAGAGTTTTCAGCTGATTGTGGAGCATTAGTGCCCTATTGACCTCAATTCACCCACGAGACCATCTTGACATATGACAACAGTAATGCTGAAATCTACTGCTATAATTGCTGTTTTCTCTCATTAACATTAACTGGCATGGAATGGGTTAATGTTAACTAAGGGCAATAATTTAGAAAGACTGTATTACCTACAACAATAGCCAACAATAAAGCCTAAATAGCTTTTAGGCTAATGATTAACATTAACCAATACTGGTTGTAGGTTAACATTAACCAGTATCTGGCACAGCCCATTGTCAGCTGGAGAAAAATCATTCCAAAGGCGGAGCAAGTTATCATGTTTGAAATAACACGCACTGGTGAATAAACCCAGGAATGTGGATTAATAAGTTAACTAAGATACATTTTGATTTCCTGTTTGTACACAAATGCACACACACCTTGGTTTCCATGATTTATGGGGACAGTTAATAATTGTAATGGTTTTTATACTGTACCAACTGTATTTCTATCTCCTTACCCTAACCCTAACCCTCACACAAAACTGTCTGTATTTTTAGATGTATGATGTATAAACTGTTTTCCTCATGGGGACCAAAATCATGTCCCCATGAGGTCAAAATTTACTGGTATTACTATCCTTGTGGGGACATTTTGTCCCCATAGCATAGGGAATGCCAGGTAAGCACACACACACACACACACACACACCTTCTGTGAAGCAGGCCTCTGGGTCCAGGGACTCTTCCGGCTCCAGCTCCACAGACTCCGCCCCCTCTCCAGGAGGTCGGATATCCACTGTGCTCCCTTCTGAGGAACTGAGAACCGCATCAACAGGCAGCTTCTACCCAGGCATCCATGCAGCCACACAGCCAGACACAAAAAAGCAGACACACACATATACAGGCACAAGATTAGGCTTGATTGAAGCACACCATCTCATCCAGATTGCTTTTGCAGTTATTCTCAGTCTCATGCAGTTTCAGATCATTCAAAAGTACCTACAAGCCCGTGGATTTAGAGATTTATTTGATTCATTGAATTAATTTTCTAATTAGCAGCCAGGCGTGAAGACAAGCATCTCTGGCTTCACCGTATAATCTCACAGTCAGCTGTGGGTACATTTGATGTGCCTTCATTCCTTCCTCATGCATGTTTTTTTTTGTTTCTCAAGGTGCATTTTTTCTCATCCAAGCTTGTGATCTTGTCATCAGATGTTGAGTGCTTTGAGTATTTTCATGTCCAGTGCAAATGTCAACCCCTTACCTTTCCCCGCCCCTTCCAAATGGTTTCTATTGGATAATCCCAATACATTTGGATTGGCATGATTCAGATTATCACATGACCCCACCCCATTGAGTGCAATCCCTTGATTGACATGAAAACACAGGCTGGAAGTCCATTCCGTTAAGCAGTGGTCAAGCTTCGGTCCGCCAGTCAGTTTGAAGAGGAGGGGAGCCGCATTAGCGTTAACTAACACCAGAGCCACACGCTAAGTCTGAGACAGCATTTCATTAGCTTTGATTGGGGAAAAACAACTTTGACTGGATCTTAAAACGCAAATAGCAAGCTCTTAGGAAACCATATAAACTCGTCTATGAGATTTTATATTGGATGGCATCCTTTTCTAATGTTATTAACCCTTGGGAAGCTTGTTCATCAGTGGTTAAAGACTATTGTGCAGAATAGTAGCATACAATAGCTTCTCGCAGAAATAAATTTGTTGATGCAGGACTCTAATTATATTGTCTGATGTTATTGTAGATCTAAAGTACTGGGTAAGAACTCATTTCCTGACCACAGTGTATTTCTTAAAGCTACTGACCCTTCTGACGGGTTTGCTGCCGCTGAATTGATAAAACGGTCAGTTAGAGGCTAAAAAATACATAGAGGAGGATGCTGTCTAAAACTGAGCTGGAGCGCTGGTTGCCGTGGCACCCAGCTAATGCGGCACGGGGGAATGATGTAAGCATGCTGTGTGCAATTTCAGAATCTTCCAGAATGTCTCTAACATTTTAATCACAGTACGAATATAAGAGGCTGAGCAAACCTGAACAAGCTGCCCTGACCCAGACTGAATGGATTCACTGGAGAGTCTCTAAGCTTTAAATAAGCCTCTCATTAAGCTGAAATAATTTTTGATGTTGAATCCAAAGCAAGTCTAATGGATGGATTAAAGTCTAAAGATTGAAACGTTCTGATTTGCTTCCTAATCCCCTGTTACTCTCTGGTACTCCCTAATTTCCAGTTCATATCTTCAAATCTGATTAGGAACATATCTCATTGGCAGATAAATATGAGGTGGCACGAGGCACAGAAGTTGTAAAGTCATGAAATATCTTTCTAAATTAACCGTTGGCTCGGTTCCAACCAGAGCAGAGCCTCCTGATTGCATATGCACAAACAAGTGTCATAAATGCAATTACACACCTCAGCAGATTGAGAAATGCCTTCTTATGGCCGACTGCTATGAAGACAGATTCCCACTATTGCAGCAGTTTACAGTGCAATATGCTGTATGACTGAATATTTGCAGATTTATAAATGCAAAAAGATTCAAAATGAATTATTCGCAACTCAAAAGCAGTTGTTTATCATAAAACCCTATTTATACCAAGCTTGTAGCTGAAGCGACTAACTTTCTGGGTCATTTAGAGATGGACTAATTCTAAATTGACTGCAATAATTCAAGTTTCCTGTTTTTCAAAGCTCACCTCTCCTCACACACATACACACACAAACACACACACACACACACACACACACACACACACACACGCACACTCAACCGCTTCCTGTTTTCAGGTAATTTAGCTCTGAATGCTCACTGATGGCTTGTACAAAAAAAACGAAACATACAAGCAAATGTAACAGAAAGATGTTCGATGGGCTATTGATGTAAAATGATGATCTTGCTCATTCCATATGACTGAAGGTACTGCAAAGAAGCCCAGTGCTACAACAGAAACACAAAGTCATGTAGAAAACAACAAACCAAAACAAAAAGGCTGACAGCTGTCTCTCTTCGGTGCAAAATAGGGTTGTTTAAGAGGGAGGGAAGGGCACAGGCATTGAGAAACGAAAAACAAAAGAGCAATCCGATCCAAAAAGAGAGATAAAATGAGAGAGAGACGAGAGTTTGGTCTGATTTAGATGACAAAGACAGTCTCCATGGTTAGTGTGGGTGAGGAGGAAGGTGAGTCTCTTACAGGGCTCTCTCAGAGAAAACCTGGGGTTCGTCTGTCATAACGCTGCAATAACAGGTCACACACAGAGAGGAGATACACACTTCACATAACATGGATAATAACGTCTGCAACTTCAACACTGAACCACTTAAATTAGATATAGAAATAGTTAGAAGAGGGGAGAGAGAAAAGATTAAGCACAGTGACAGTACTGCTGGAAAAGCATGGAAATGTGCTGGAATACAAACACACACACACACACACACACACACACACACACACACACACACACACACACAGTTAAGCATACTCAATTTCACCCTGGGCAAGGATGCTGAATTTAGCAATTTCCTCAACAGCCTCATTCATAGTCTGGGATGCATGATGCCGTGCCTGCTCAGTTGGTCGTAAATAATACACATTAGAGTGTGTGAGAGGTTGTGTGTGTGCAAGGCTGTGCGTGTTTATGAGAATATTGTACTGATATAAATGAGTATACTCAGTAAGTCTACCTGCTACAATGCCCAGAGGTTTGTCTTAACTAGCTGCAGATGAACAGGGTCAAACTGCCCTGAAGCCCATGGAAGAGTAAAACACACACACACACACACACACACACACACACACATACACACACACACAATGGGCTGCGGCTCAGAGCAGAGAATGATGCAATGGTAATATGACTCAACACAACTGTTTGTCCCCTACAGGGAAAGAGACATTGACTCCTGATGAATTACAAACAAACCTAAAACAATAAATTAAACCATTAAAAATTATTTTTTTTACATTGTTACATAGCAACTCTCTCCGACACTGAAACACAAAAATTCAGAGCTGTGTTTCATGCATATTAAAAATGAAATTTCTGTTTAGCCATAGAAATCCGGCTTACCTCTTTACTGCCCTCGACGTCAGACGAGTCACTACTGAAATCTTCTGTGTTCAGATTTTCAAAGTCCGACTCTCCCACTGCAATCGGTACTGTTACAGTGAGGCTGGGATTGTGTATGAACGACATGTAGTCGCCTTCCTCAATTCCATACTTTACGTGACCTTCCACCCCATTACCAGGGGAGACACAGCCCTCCTTCAGATAGTCTTTAGTGAGGTCGATGGCCACCGGAGCGTGATTCGACAAGCAGTTCTCCTTGCCGTCGCTGCGGAGGTCGTCAAGGGGTTTCTCTTCGTCTAGAGCGCGAGGTTTGGAGCTGGCCAGCCAGAGGCTCTGGAGGAACTGGCGTAAAGTGGACTTGACCAGAGCGATACCTTTCTGTATTCTGCCCACGGCGATCTGCAGGTTGTTCATTTCGCTGTCGTCATCTGTGGCGGCCAGGTTATCGGCACTGAAAGAGCTCAGCAGCAAGGCCAGGAACAGGTTCAACACCTGCCACACAACGACACACACTTTCAGAATCAGCGCGATCAAATGGCAATAAGATGAACAGATTCAACTCAGAAATTATCATGATGTGTATGGGTAAATCTCTTGAAACCTGTTAAGAACATGTCTGGGTCAAAGGTTTTGGCTTAGGAAGACTTTTTTTAAAAGAAATACATATTTTAATTCAACCAGCTTGCATTACATTGATCAACAGTTACAGTAAAAACTTTTTCATTGTTACAAAAACAAATTATATTTCAAATACATGCTGCTATTTGAACTATTTTCAACATTGATAATAATAAGAAATGTCACTTGCACATCAAATCAGCATATTAGAATGATTCTGAAGGATCATGTGACACTGAAGACTGGAGCAATGGCTGTTAAAAAATTTAGTTTTACATCACAGTGATATTTTTTTTTTCAGAAAACAGTTATTAAATTGCAATAATATTCAGAAGTATTACTGTTTTTACAATATTTTGATCAAATAAATGCAGCATTGGTGAACATAAAAGACTTCTCTCAAAAACATTAAAAATCTTACTGACCAAAATCTGAATGGTAGTGCACATCAAAAAAATAAAAAAAATATATAAAAATAAAGCAAAAAAAAAAAATCTATTTCAGGACTCATTCTCACGGCTGTGCTAAGATGAAAATAATGTTTTACTGTTTTAATTTAAATGTATTTATGTTATTAATGTCAGTACAAATAATATATTACATTAATACAAATATAGACTCACCATTAGGAATAATGACTACCATAAAAAACCTAAACTAAACCCATGGTAATGAGTAAATTAAAGGAAAATGCACTTAATTGTAATGAAAACGCAAAAAACAAAAACAAAACTATAAATAAATAAATTAATGGTTCTAAAATAGGCTTCATTTACTTTATCCAAATTATAATTTCTAATATTTTTCTTTGTTGGAAGAAAATAGGAAATGTCAATGAGATTCACTCTTACAACAGGGTGGATCAGTTCTGTTTTAATTCGACTGAACAATTAAAAATTGCTTTGCTGACTCTAATTCATGCTACAACCGTGGTCTTGGGCTTTAGGACTGTAGAACACCACATTCACATGTTCACTAGTGATAATGGTTAATTTATTCCATAATTGTCTGAAATATCTAAAGTGTCTAAACTATCTAAACAAGTACATCAAATGACTTGACTTGAAGTTGCAAAGTAGGAAAGTGTTCCTGGATCAACATCCTGTCAAACAAACATATTCCTAACCCCAAACCTTAATCATTACATACCTAAAATCAGATGGACAGGAAGTTGCTGAACTCAAAGCATTACCCTTACTTTACACTCAAAATCTGATCAGTATATTAATGTTGTTGCAGGACCAACAAAGATGTTAATCCAGTAGCACGTCCTACTTGGCAGAATCCCATCAATCAATGTGGAAACTATAAAATTGCAAAAGTAAATGTACATGAGAGGAATAAAAAAGAAGACAGGAAGAAGAAAGGGAAAGAGGGAAAGCCTATCTTCCAGGTGTCTCTGTGTGGCATGATTCATCTTACCACCAGATTCCCAATAACCATGACCATCATGAAGACGATGAGACACATTGTCTGCCCTGCCACTTCCATGCAGTCCCACATGGTTTCGATCCATTCGCCGCAAAGCACTCGGAACACAATCAGGAAGGAGTGGAAGAAATCATCCATGTGCCACCGCGGCAACTCACAGTCATCTGAGATCTTGCAGACACACTCACGGTAGCTCCTTCCAAACAACTGCATTCCCACCACAGCGAAGATGAAGACGATGATGGCCAGGACGAGGGTTAGATTTCCCAAAGCACCAACTGAGTTACCAATGATCTTTATCAGCATGTTCAGGGTGGGCCAAGACTTTGCCAGCTTAAAGACTCTTAACTAAGAGAGAGAATGAGACAGGAAATGTTAGAAAAGAGATGTTTTGATGTATGATAATTTTGATAATTTGGGTTTCTGAAATGGTATCAGCCATTCAGTCCAAAACTTGCACAAGCATGTAGAGTACATTAAGCTCAAGTGTTGTTGTCTTGTATTTTACTCAAATTGTTATGTTCATGACAATTTATAATGAAAATAACAGCATTAAACCTTTGAACCCCACTGTACAAGAGAAGAGATTTGCTCACCAATCTAAAGGACCGCAACACAGAAAGTCCCTCAACATTGGCCAGGCCCAGTTCCATGAGACTCAGGCTTACAATGATGCCGTCAAAGATATTCCAGCCTTCTTGGAAGTAGTAATATGGGTCTAGAGCAATTAACTTCAGACACATCTCTGCTGTGAAGATTCCTGTGAATACCTGCACAGAGCGCAACAGGAACAATTCAGAACCTAACAATCCTACAACTACCAACGGAACTAAGAATCTCAACACAAAACCAAAAATGACACGGTGCACGAAAACGTGTCAAACCTGCATTCTCAATGTTTAAACAAAGAATGTTAATGCATCATAAGAGTTTGCTTGAAATTAGTAATGCAATTACTACTAACTAACAGTTTTGTATTTGTTGTACTGTTTTTATGCTGATTTAAATTAATCAAATCAATATAAAAATACTGTATTACAATAATGAGAATCTGGCATTGAAAGCTCACCAGGTTCCCAACTGAAAGCACATGGTTGAACCTTTCTGTCATAGGGTAGTGCTCCATAGCCATGAAGAGAGTGTTGAGAACAATGCAGATGGTTATGGCCAGGTCTACAAACGGATCCATCACCACAATGTTCATAATCTCCTTCACCTTCAGCCAGGCTGGACAGCAGTCCCAGATCAGGAAGCTGTTGGCAAACTTGTACCAACATGGAGGACACTTCTGCCGCGATTCCTCAAGTTCTGTGAACAGAAATCATTTGCAGTTTAGATCCATTAAATGTTCAAATAGCTTTCAAATTAAAGTTGAATTGCAAAAAATGTCCACATGTCTGTATTGTCTGATGAAAGATTGTGTGTTTGTGATGACTGAAAATTAAGTTGAGAGTGCATGCGAGGCATTCAGAAATAATTAATTGCACTGGCATGTCAGCAGCGTCAGCAACTATGTGACTTAGGCTGGCCGCACACTAGGGGATTTTAAGCCCGATTTGCACCCCCGAAAGATGGTTCGGGGGGGGGGGGGGGATTCGCGGCTTGTCGCAAGCGATCTTTTGTCCAACAATCCTCTATTGTGTGGTGTCATTACGATTATTTATCTGCTCCCGATCGAGACGGAGCGTCGCCGAACTCAAATCATAAATATCAAAAACGTTTGATATTTACGACGCTTGATCGGGCTGCCTCTGACGTGATACCAGCGATAGCCAATGAGAGCGAGCAAGCATCACTCACCGGATGTTGCGGTTTTTCAGTGTGAAACAGAACGCACGCCAGGAGAGCCAGCTGACAACATTGATTGTCCTCTATTTGTTTTTCTTCTCAAGTCACATTTGATCTTGCGAGTCTCAGTGAGATCTCGTGACACTGTGAAATCTTTCCTACAATCTTCAAGTGTGTGGTCTCGTGGTCTGCTCGAATCATCTAGTGTGCGCTTTCAGAGGATTATAAAGCTAAAAATCGGTTGAACTGTCTTCATGTCTGTGGTCTCCCATGGTTTTAAAATCGGTTAAGATTTGAAAAATCGTCTAGTGTGCGGGCAGCTTTAATGTCAGTGTTTAAAGGTCAGTAGATGAGTGTGAGAGTGTGTGTGAAGGTGATCTTCATTTTCATAGCTAATCATATGGAAATTGTACGTTTTTGAATGATTAGATCTACAATGGAATATATAATATGAATATACTGACAGCATCTAAAATAAACCCTTTTACATATACAGGTATTAATACTCAAGACACAATTGCACAAATTACTGATAATTTACTTTTATCAGTAAATAACAGAAACTTTGCCAGAGAAAGCGAAAATTTATTTATAAATGAAATTCAAATGGGGCTAAAAATGAAAGAATTTTTATTTATTTTATTTATTATCTTAGAAGTTACAGAGAGCAGAATGAAACCATTATGGAAAATTGTCAAAAAGTGTTATTGTATGTGATTTTAACACATTTGTGAGCATGTGTGAGGTCAGTGTGCTTCAGACCTTCCATAGTATTTGTCAGAATGCTGGCCACACTGAGAGCTCTTTTTCTGGCTACTGTCTCATCCAGATAATCAGACGGCTGGTGTGAGCCTGAACGTATTTTACGTGCCTCAGACTCAGTGGTCGTGCCCTAGAAAGAAAAAAAACACATCTTGAGGATTGAGCATATTATTGTTAACATAATAAGGTGTAATTTCCTAATGCATTTCAATTACTCTACCTCAGGTAACAAACGTCCGATTGGTGATGTTGGCACAGATGTCCCGCCCACCAGGGAGACCACTCCATTGCAATCAACTGTGCAGTGCATTTTCCCATTGGCTGGGAGCATAATTCTGGGAGCAAGGCTGCAGTGACTGACAGTGGAACTTCGTCTCTCAATACAACCAGGTACAAAGAGCGATCCGCGGCGACTGTCGCTATCCTCAAACGTGCTGTGCTCATCGTCCGCAAAATCATTCTCTGAGCCGAAGTCTCGCGCTCTACCGCGAAAACTGAACAGACTCGCGCGACTGTTCCTCCTTGGGGAGAAGAGAGATCCACGAATGCTGAGAAGAGACTGAAAAAGAGATAAAAACAAAAAAAGAAAAGAAAATGTAAAGTACGATACTGATTGACTGTTTATGTGTCCGATAACCAGCACACAGAATACATTTGTATTTGTTATTCCAGTCCTAATATTACTGGAATAATAATTAAATGATTTATCACTAAACTCTGAAGGTGAATAACTTGCTTTTCTGAAGGTGAATAAATTATGTACTTTTCTCAGATTTTTCTAAGACTTTAACTTCAGCAGATCAGCACAGTGCTCAAACACAGTTTTGGCACAAACACCAAGCTATGTATAAAGTTATGTATATGTATAAAGATGGCGCCGCACATGGCCGCTTCGGTTTGTTGTTCCTTGGTACTTTTACTGTTTTTGTTTGTTTGTCCTGTCTTAAGCAATGTTTTTCCTATCAGTTTCACTAGAAACGAACTCTTGGACATAAGAAATAGCACACCAGATAACCTTTTGCCGACGTTTGAACATTCAGATGTTCTACTGGACATTTTAGTCGGAGGATCTGCGTTCCTATACAAGCGCTCCAGGCGACACAAGCGAGGGAAGCGTGCTGGTGTGCTCATGAAATCCAGACAGCGCGGTTTTAGGACTCCGCTGCCGATTATTCATCTGGCGAATCTCTGCTCCCTTGCAAATAAATCAGACAAACTACAACTCCTCACCTGCACAAACAAGGACTTCTTAAACTTCTTAAAGCTTTGCTTCACGGAAACCTGGTTGAACAGAGCCATCCCGGACAGCGCGCTTCATCTAGCGGGATTCCAGCTGTTCAGAGCAGACAGAGTCACCGAGTCATCGGGGAAAACGAGAGGCAGTGGATTATGTTTTTATATCAATGAAGGCTGGTGTACAGACGTGACAGTTTTAAAGAAGATGTGCTGCCCAAACTTGGAAGCTCTCTTTATTAACTGTAAGCCTTTTTATTCGCCGCGGGAGTTTTCCTAGTTTATTCTGGTGAGTGTGTACATTCCTCCTGACGCGCGTGTAAGAACTGTTGCTAGAACTGTTGGCCGACCAAATCACACACACAGAGCAGCGTTACCCGGACTCTTTCATTATCATTCTCGGTGATTTTAACAAAGCCTAAATAAAGCCTAAACTGCCTAAATATAGACAGCACATCACAAGCCCCACCAGAGACAGCAATATACTGGACCATTGTTACACTGTTTTAAAGGATGTATACCACTCTGTCCCCCGTGCAGCGCTGGGACTCTCTGATCACTGTTTGGTTCATCTTCTACCAGCCTACAGGCAGAAACTTAAATCTTCTAAGCCTGTCTTAAGAACTGTAAAGAGATGGTCTGTTGAAGCAGAGCAAGATTTACAGGCTTGCTTCGAACTTACTGATTGGAGTGTTTTTGAAGCTGCAGCTACTGATCTGGATGAGCTCACTGACACTGTGACGTCCTACATTAGTTTCTGTGAGGACATGTGTGTTCCCACCAGGACTTATTTAACATTTAACAACGACAAACCATGGTTCAGTACAAAACTCAAACAGCTTCGCCAGGCCAAAGAGGACGCCTACAGGAGTGGGGACAAAGCCTTGTACAAACAGGCCAAATACACACTGAATAGGGAGATAAGAGTGGCAAAGAAAAACTACTCTGGAAAGCTAAAAAAACAGCTTTCAAGCAACGACCCTACATCAGTGTGGAAATGCCTGAAAGCCATCACCAGCTACAAGACCCCATCCCCCAGCACTGAGGCCAGTCAACAACTGGCTGAAGACCTGAACGAGTTTTACTGCCAGTTTGAAAAGCAAAAGCCTGGTCTGACACCCCACACCCACTCTGACCATCTCACAACACAGCCATCAACACCCTCCCCCTCCCTCCCCCTACTGTTTCTCAGCCTGTAATCAAGATCTGTGAAGATGATGTAAGCAAAGTCTTCAGGAGACAGAAGGTAAGGAAAGCCAAAGGCCCAGACGGTGTCTCTCCAGCCTGCCTCAAAGCCTGTGCTGTCCAGCTATCATCCATCTTCACATTGATCTTCTACAGATCACTGGAGCTGTGTGAAGTCCCCTCCTGCTTTAACAGCTCCACCATCATCCCTGTACCCAAGAAACCAAAAATCACAGGACTTAATGACTACAAACCTGTTGCTTTAACGTCTGTGGTGATGAAGTCATTTGAGAGGCTCGTGTTGGCCCACCTAAAGGACAGTACTGGACCCTTGCTGGACCCCCTGCAGTTTGCTTACCGAGCAAACAGGTCTGTGGATGATGCAGTCAACATGGGATTGCACTACATCCTGCAGCATCTGGACAGACCAGGGACTTATGCGAGGATCCTGTTTGTGGACTTCAGCTCCGCTTTCAACACCATTATCCCGGACACCCTTCAGAATAAACTGACACAGCTCATTGTCCCCACCTCCATCTGTCAGTGGATCAACAGCTTCCTGACAGACAGGCAGCAGCTAGTGAGGCTGGAAGAACTCACATCCAACACCCGCACCATCAGCACCGGAGCTCCTCAGGGCTGTGTTCTCTCCCCACTGCTATTCTCGCTCTACACAAATGACTGCACCTCTAAAGACCCCTCTGTCAAACTCCTGAAGTTTGCAGATGACACCACAGTCATCGGTCTCATCCAGGATGGAGACGAGTCTGCTTACAGACAAGAGGTTGAGCAGCTGGCTGTCTGGTGCAGTCACAACAACCTGGAGCTGAACACGCTCAAAACTGTAGAGATGATAGTGGACTTCAGGAGAAACCCCCCTGCACTCCCCCCACTCGCCATCATGAACAGCACTGTGACTGCAGTGGAGTCATTCAGGTTCCTGGGAACCACCATCTCTCAGGACCTGAAGTGGGACACTCACATTGACTCCATCGTGAAAAAGGCTCAGCAGAGGTCGTTCTTCCTTCGTCAACTGAAAAAGTTCAACCTGCCACAGGCGCATATGACACAGTTTTACTCTGCTGTTATTGAGTTGGTTCTGTGCTCCTCTATAACTGTCTGGTTTGGGTCAGCCAGCAAATCAGATATAAGAAGACTGCAGCGGACTGTTAGGACAGCAAAAAGGATTATTGGTGTCCACCTGCCAAGCCTTCAAGACTTGTACAACTCCAGAGTGAAGAAACGGGCAGGTAACATCATCACAGACCCCTCTCACCCCGGACACAACCTGTTTGCACTTCTCCCTTCAGGCAGACGCTACAGATCTCTGTGCACTAGAACATCTAAGCATAAAAACAGTTTTTTCCCCCATGCCATCTCCAGCCTAAACAGCTAACACAGGAATTATTACCTGTGTTCTGTAATTCATGCCTGTAATTCATTACATATTGCCTCTCTCTCAAGTACTATGTAAATACATATGCATATTTTTCTATAGAGCTGTATATATAGAGTAAATTATGCACAAATCTGTACATAAATCTTCTGTTCCAGATTCATACACATTATTATTATTTATTGTTAAGCCTCTTTAAATGTTTCTGTTCTCATGTCAGATATGTATGTATGTATGTATGTATGCGTGTATGTACCAAGAGCTTCTTAAAAACCACAACAAATTCCTTGTGTGCTTGCGCACACTTGGCGAATAAAGCTGATTTTGATTCTGATTCTGATTCTGAAACTAAAGACTTTCTGGGACTTTTGCCTCCAGCAGCTTACATTCCAGAGACGGGAAAACAAAGCTGCTGACATTCTAACAAACAGGAAAGAAAATGCCTCTTGTGGAATCTACTTGCTGCATGAACTGCCACAGACTTCTACAAAGGATTGTGGTTCTTGAAACAAAGTTACTTGCTGGACATCCAAAACAGGTGGAACACACAGCAGATCGTCATCACGGACCCCCTCAGCATACAGCCGGTGAGTCCAGTGAATCTAGTGAATCTCAACAGTTTATACCAAGTGTAGAGGAACAAGCCGAAACTGATCGACAGACTAATCGATGGCACAAATAGGGAGCGAGACCCAAAGGCACTCGAGACATCAGATTGACATCCACTCGAGAGGAGACTGCGGAGTCTCCAGGCGAGGACCAGCGAGGACCAGCAGACTGAAGGACAGCTTCATCCATCAGGCTGTCAGGAAGCTGAACTCCCTCCCGTCCTTGCCCCCCTCCCCTCTTTTACCCCACGCAACACTGAACTCTGACACTACAACCCCCCTCCCCAGCTCCCCACACCCCCAGGACCTTCCACCCCCCTCCCTCCCTCCCTCCCTTACAAACTGTGACCCGCACCAGTCACTTTGTACAGCACTGGACTGATCTCTACCTCATCCAGCATTGTCTGTAAACTACCTCTTCTGACAGTCTGATAAAAGACTGTTCTTTTTTTTGCACTACACATATATCTGCACAGTTTTGTTTTATTTAACTGGTTTGCACTCTATCTGCCATGTGCCTTATGCCACTTTATCTATCTCTTTTTTATTTTTTTTATTTTTCTACAATGTCCTCATTTGTATATCTGTATAGTTTGTATGTACATATGGTTAAACTGTATTTATCTGTATTTGAACGTCTACTGTCAGTGTTTAATGTTAACTGTATGCACAAAGGGTCAGAGAGTAACGCAATTTAAATTATCTGTATGTATGTACTGTACATGTGGAAGAATTGACAATAAAGCAGACTTGACTTGACTTGACTTGACTTGTCACGAGTAGCTCGTATTGCTGTGGTAGCATCCTCTACCCCAGATACGGCTATGACAAGGCTTGCAAACACTGGTATTCTACCACCCCCTATACATCTTGAGAACAGATTTGAAGCATTAATGAATGTGGGTGAGGAATCCCCAAATGTGATTGAACATAGATCGTATCAGCCAGCAGCTAACATTGCTACTAACAGGCGCTCAAGGTCGAGCAGACAGCGGCATTCAGCTCAGAGCACAGCCGAGCCCAGGACTCTGATAGTGGGTGACTCTATTATCAGAAACATCAGTAGCAGGACTACAACTACATGCTGCTTTCTTCAAGCAACCGTCTCTGATGTGGACAAGGAACTTCGGAACATTATGATGAAGCACAAGACAGCAAATCGAATCATCATCCATGTGGGGAAGAATGATATTCGGAAAGAGCAGTCAGAACTCCTTTAGAAAGATTTCAGTGAACTCTTTGAAACACTTCAAAGACTTGAAGTTCAGTCGTTCATCAGTGGACCACTCCCAGCAAGGGGAACTAACATGTTTTCATGGCTGCTTGGGCTGAATACATGGCTACAAAGAACCTGCAGTATAAAAGGAGTCAACTTCATCGACAACTTCAATCTTTTCTGGGGCCACAGACAACTGTTTAAACTGGATGGCCTCCACCCAACAAACTTGGTGCAAGAGTGCTAAAGGACAATATCTATTTCTCCCTCCATCATCCTTCAGTAGTGTGTGCCAATCCACTCAACCTGAATGGCACACACACACCTGGACAGAATATGAGTGACCACAAGACTTCATATCAGCTTCCGAGTCATCGACATTGATAACGCCACGCAGCCAAAACAAACTCTGCTCATGGAAACTATCCTCGCTGAGCCCTGCCCACAGAGCTCATCACAGACAGATTATGATGTACTACAACAGCTCCAAGACTCAGCACCCAAGGACGACTTTCTGGAAAACAGCCAGGGAAGCCAGGACAATATATCACAGCCACCGGAAACACCAGAGCTAGAGCCCATCTCACCAGACACATTATCCCTCTCTCCAGCATCTCCACTTCTAAGCTTCTTAAAAGTTTTAAAATCCTTGTTTTTATTGTTGTGATTATCATTATTGTTTTTTAAATTCCTAGTTTTTATTGTTGTGATAATTTTTTTTAATTACTATTTCACTTCCTTTTATGTAAAGCACTTTGAATTACCACTGTGTATGAAATGTGCTATATAAATAAACTTGCCTTGCCTTGCCTTGCTTTACGAGACTAATACTGCACTGAATAGTTGAATAATCTAGGCAAGAAACACATTTATATAGTCATTAATTTAAATCTAATGTATGTATGTATGCATATATATATACATGTATATATATATATATATATATATTAGTGCTGTCAAAGTTAACGCGTTAATAACGCGTTAACGCAAATTCATTTTAACGCCACTAATTTTTGATTAATGCAGCGCGTATTTTCTGTTTGACCCGTGGCCCAACCCATAGTTGGAGAAATGGAGATGCACAGTGTTGCCAACTTAGCAACATTGCAGACCCCTTTAGAGACTTTTTTCCCTTCAAAAAAGCACCCAAACCTAGTTTCTGAGACTCTCTGGTACTGTCGCGCAAGCGCGAGGTCTTGCTCTCTCAGCGCGCGCACACACCTCTCTCTCTCTCTCTCTGTGTGCGTCTGCTCTGTTCAGCGCGCACACACCTCTCTCTCTCTCTCTCTCTCTCTCTCTCTCTCTCTGTGCGTCTGCTCTGTTCAGCGCGCGTACACCTCTCTCTCTCTCTCTGCGTCTGCTCAGTTTCTCTCCCAGCGCGTGCAAACACCTCTCCCTCTCTCTCTCTCTCTCTCTCTCTCTGTGCGTCTGCTCTGTTCAGCAAGCACACACCTCTCTCTCTCTCTCTCTCTCTCTCTGTGCGTCTGCTCAGTTTCTCTCCCAGCGCGCGCACACACCTCTCTCTCACTCTCTCTGCGTCTGCTCAGTTTCTCTTCAGCGATCGGAAGAGAGGAGCAGCGCTTTAATTCAGTTAAACACAGATGTTATGTTGCTTCTCTAATTTTACATGCAAGTATAGCCGAAATCACAGCACAGCTATTGTCTTTATCTTATGTGTATTTGATTTCATCAGACGACGGTGCGATTATCATGATTTTTTGTGCAGATTAACATCTTGGAAGGGAGAGCTGGTTATGTAGTCTTAATGGGTCGCGTTTCAGTCACTATTTCATATTCATTCCGTTGTCTGACAACAGAAACAGAAAAATATAATGAAAACAGTTTTATTGAGAATCTAGCTTCATCAAAATACAGTATGTGGGCACAGAGAGGGAAACAAATGTAATAATAAATAATAAATGTACATTTTGCATTTTCAGAAGAAGAGCTGCACTGTGTGCAAAAATGTAAACAGGTTTGTGTCAGTAAATTGCTCATTGCAAAGAAAAAGAAGTAATGGGAACCTGGTATTTCTTTTTTCATGTGTCTAATAGACATTAACAAGTTCTTTGAAAAACACCTATGACCTTTGAAACATGTCTTCATGCTATATGTTGACTAGGGTTTCAATAATAATACACATACATTTGCAAAAAAGCATCCATATTTGTCCATTCCCATGTTGATTAGAGTATTACAAATTTGAAAAGTATTAATTTAAGGTACATTTAGAACTAATAAAAATGTGTGATTAATTGTGATTAATCGCGAGTTAACTCATGGCAATCATGTGATTAATCGCGATTACATTTTTTAATCGATTGACAGCCCTAATATATATATACACACACACACATACACTAGTCAACATTTGAAGTGGATCAAAATTTTTCATCAAAGTTGTTCTAAAACCTAAAACCAAAATGCGTTCTTGTCTTAGGAAAACTTTGATGAACTTTTTGATCCACTTCAAATGCTGACTACTATATATGTGTGTGTGTGTATATTAGGGGTGGCACGGTACATGTATTCGTACTGAACCATCACGGTATGGACATCTCGGCTCGGTGCATGAGGCCTTACGACGAATACAGGCAATTCACCCCCAATCCAGAAGGGGGCGCCCGCAGTACTGCAACGCTGTTTGATAACCGCCAGCAGAAGAAAAGCGAATGCAATGAGTTACGCACTTGAAAACAAAGCCCCTAGACAGTGACCATGTGCTGATTCTGAATGCGTCTCTTACATAGACTGACAAAGGAGTATACTTTAAAGGCTTGTGCACTCAACTGTTTGCGAAATGGAGCTTTGTGCTCATGTATCCTACCTCTTTCATTCGGCACAAATCCAAATATTCCATAATATTTTCATATTTGCGATGTAACGAATCTGAATGCTAAACTATTATTTATTATGTAAATTATAGGCTTTGTACTTCAATCGCGTTCCAACAGTGACACAGAGGTGGGCACGCTGATGTTTGTTCTCTGTATTTAATTTTGATAAAGTACCAACTGTTCTGTCAAGTTAGCAATGCTGGAACTGATGTGTGTGTGTGTGTGTGTGTGTGCCAGCGCGATCACTTCAACTGTTTCCTTACACTAGCAGAATCAACTTTAAACACTTATTGTCTTATTAATAATCACTGTATAAAGGTCTGCTTTTATTTGTGTACACTCACAATGAAAACAAAACAGATTTTATATATATAACAAGTAATAATATTTAGTATTTTCATATCTAGATGGGAAAAAAAATAATTTGCACTACTGTCTGTTCAAAATAAATGAAAAGAAACCGAGAATAGTAGAATTTTTTTTTCCTGTTGTGACATCTGTGTACCGTGCCGCCCCTAGTGTATATATATATATATATATATATGTATAATATTAACAACAATATGTTTGTCATGTCATCAAAATGTCTGCCCTTAGTTTGAATTGTGCATGCTTTTCAAAACTGCATATGTGATTTGGTCTATATTGTGAATAATGCTGTTGGAGATTAATGTGCAGATTAATGTGCATCCACATGCCATAATTCTTAATGCCATAACCCACACGCCATAATATATTTCTAGTGAATTCAGATTTGTTAGAATTAAATGAAATCACATTTACATTTGGATTACTTCTGAGGCATCTGTGTAATGCATCTGTGCCACCTTTAGCACTGTAATCCTCCTCTGTATAAGTGCATAACTGAACATTTTAATGAGCTAATATTTTCTGTCTCCTTATTACACTTCTTGAGTCGATTAGTACTCCGCCCACCTAACCTCAGTAACAATATAGTTGAGAAGCTAAGAGTTATCTGATGAACACAGAAAGGCTTATCAAACTACATTTCCCATAATTCCACAAAAAGGAAGTAGTCACCTGATTGGGAGTGGAACACTTCTTTTCGTACGAGAGTCGGTTGGCATCCATGGAGAATCGAAATCCAGGCCGTCTGATGCTGTCCTCTGAGGCGGACTTATGGAACTTTTCCTGATCGGCTTTCTCTTCTTCTTCCCTTTGTTTTCTTTTCTTCCTCCTGTTCCTTCGCTCTTTAGCACTCTTGGAGCTGAGTCTAGACCCCCCGGAGGAGCTTTCCTCTGACAAGCCCCCCCTTCCGCTGTACTCCCCACTCTCTGTTGCTGCTGCTGCCGCAACCTGCCAACCAATCACAGCACAAGCTCCGTTGTCAGGGGCAACCAGGGGTAGACTTAGTTCAAGCTCACATACCGAAAGCAGAGACTAGAGACATTTACATTTACATAGAGACGGATAAACAGTGAGCAATGAAGGAGGAACGATCGCTTTATGTGATCAGACTAAATTACAGTAATTACAGGTATTTATCTCATTGTTGACCTTTGCCACTTTATTCCATTCTCACTAATAACTTTCTTTTTTCTTATAATGTCTTTTTGTCTAACTTTTGGAATCACATGTAATAAGCCCAATTACTAGTAAGCAGCTCTATCTATCTATCTATCTATCTATTAGGGGTGGCACGGTACATGTATTTGTCCCGAACCGTCACGGTACAGGCATCTCGGTTCGGTGCATGATGCCTTACGACGAATACAGGCAATTCACCCCCAATCCAGAAGGGGGCGCCCGCAGCAATGCAACGCTGTTTGATAACCGCCAGCAGAATGAACAGCGAATGCCAACGGTGACACAGAGGAGGCCGCGCTGATGTTTGGCTCACTGTATTTTATTTTGATAAAGTACCAACTGGCTGTCAAGTTAGCAATGCTGGAACTGATGCGAGTGTGCGTGTGCGTGCGTGTGTGCGTGTGTGTGTGTGTGTGTGTGACGCGATCACTTCAACTGTTTCCTTATACCAGCAGAATCAACTTTAAACACTTATTGTCTTATTAATAATCACTGTATAAAGTCTGCTTTTATTTGTGAAAACAAAATGGATTTTATATATACAACATGTAATAATATGTAGTATTTTCACATCTAGATGGATTTTTTTTAATTTGCACTACTGTCTGTTCAAAATAAATGAAAAGAAACCGAGCATAGTAGATTTCTTTTTTTGGCATGTTGTACCGAAATCGTATCGAACCGTGACCCCCGAACCGAGGTACGTACCGAACCGTGACATCTGTGTACCGTGCCACCCCTACTATCTATCTATCTATCTATCTATCTATCTATCTATCTATCTATCTATCTATCTGCCACCATTCAAAATGCATAGTCGCCATCTTGGAGTTCTAAGATCTACATCTTGCTCTTTTCGTCTTTTTCTCTGATTCTCTCGCTTTATGTCTTCCTCTTGTTTCTCTCTTTTTCATGTTTACTAGGAGAAAGGACACTCCCTCACTCGCTCTCATTATCTGTCGGTTACCATGGCGACAGGGCAGTGTTATCCGCAGCAAGTGTGGAGCTGAGAAACTTCAGAGATGATGAAGGCAGATGAAGAGATCAAAGATCAGGAAACGAGAACAACATAATGATCAAAACAAAAATAATGAGAACACATTATAACTGTCAATCAAAGTGATTTTTTTTTAAAAACTGTCTGTGCAAGTGAACATAAGTTTGTGTACAGAGCTGGGTAGATTACTTGCAAATTGTAGTTTGTTACTGCTTCCAAATTACATTACAAAACGTGTAGTTAGTAACGTAATCCATTACACATTTTAGGCTACTTTTTGATAACTGTTGGATTACTTTTGCCCTAACTCGTTTATCACATTGATTTAAATAGGATAATCTTGCACTGCATGAAAAGAGCTGTATACGGACCAGTAAACTCCTGTACACACCGCCAATTTTTGGACAAATCTGGGAGTATTACTGACCAGACACGGAAATACCATGGGTCCGTATACTGCCAGATATGTACCAATTCGGGTGTATGTTACTGAGGTATTCTTCCGTGCAACAGCTATTTGTTGTCATGGCAAGTAATCCCCCAAATGAAGGGGGCGTTCACACCTTCCTGGCACTGTGTGCCCTCCCCTTTTGGTCATTCATGTTAAACTGGATTGGATGATTTGAAAATAAACCCACCCCTAAACCAGACAGCTATTCGGCCACTGAGCACACAGACTTTGCTCAAAAGTCATTTCATTGGTAAACTTGAGATTTATCCCACCCAAAACATTTGCAGAAAAGTGACTTCAAGTTCAAGTTCAAGTTGAGCTTTATTGTCATTCCGCTACATGTGGGGACATACAGTGGAACGAAATGTCGTGCCTCACAGGACCACGGTGCTACATAAATACAGACATACAACAATGAAGTAAAACACTATAAACCTATACACAACTAACCTACTGACAAATTTTGACTAATTATACTATATGTAAATGTTTACCCTATACAACTAAAGATAAAAGATAAAAAATACAAACTATACGAATGCTTCACATAAATACTGTACATGTGCAGAGAGAAACATTGTGAGTCAAGCAGCTGGCTGGGGAACAGTACAAGATGATTTGTAGTGCATGAGCATGTAAACATACATATATTGCGGAGTCTTTTGTGGGATTGTGTACACACAGCCATGTGTGAAAAGTGTCTAGTGCGCATAGAGGAGAGTGTGTTACTACAGGTGGTTTGTACAGGCCCACTCACCTGTGTGTAGCACACTTTGAATTGCACAAAAAATGTTTCACACAGTTTTTTATTTGGTATGGTAAGGTTGGGGGGTGTTTGGAGAGGGGGGGGTCCATGTTTCAGGAGTCAGGGGTTTGCATGGGGTTTCAGAGGAGGGTGGGGTGATTTGGGTTCAGGGCTCTCACAGCCTGGGGGAAAAAGCTGTTGAGCAGTCTGGCGGAGCTGGCTCTGATACTCCAGTACCATCTTCCTGATGGCAGGAGCTGGAAGAGCCTGTGGGAGGGGTGGGTGGGGTCCTTCACGATGCTGTTGGTTTTGCTGGAGCATCGTGCAAGGAAAATGTCCAGGATGGATGGGAAAGGGGCACTGATGATCTTTGCAGCCGTGTTCACTGTCCCCTGGAGGCCACCACTCTCAATGGTGCCTGTAGAATGTGGTGAGGATGGGTGGAGGGAGACTTGCACTTTTCAGCCGGCGGAGAAAGTGTAGGCGCTGTTGTGCCTTCTTGGAGAGTGACATGGTGTTGGTGGTCCAGGTGAGATCCTCCGTGATGTGCACCCCCAGGAATTTAGTGCTGCTGACTCTCTCCACAGTCGAGCTGTCGATGGTCAGTGGGGGGTGGTAAATGGAGTTCCTCCTCCTGAAGTCCAACACAACCTCCTTTGTCTTCTCCACATTGAGGGACAGATTGTTAGTGCCACACCATTCAGCCAGCTGTGCCACTTCCTCTCTGTAGTGCGTTTCATCGTTGTTGCTGATGAGACCTACAACTGTTGTGTCATCAGTGAACTTGATGATGTGGTTGGAGCTGAACTTGGCAGTGCAGTCGTGGGTCAGCAGCGTGAAGAGCAGCGGGCTGAGCACACAGCCTTGTGGGGCACCTGTGCACAGTGTGGTAGTGCTCGAGGTGTTGTGGCCGACACGGACTGACTGAGGTCTTCCGGTTAAAAAGTCCAGGATCCAATTACAGAGGGAATTGTTAAGGCCTAGCAGGTTTAGTTTATTTATGAGCTGTTGTGGGATTATTGTGTTGGATCATCATCAAAGGCCTGTGGCGGGGGCTTGTAGTCAGTGATGGTCTGAATGGCTTGCCACAGGCTCCGTGTGTCTCTGCTGTCTGTGAAGTGATTGTTGATTTTTTTGAGCATATGACCGTTTTGCATTTTTGATGCCACAGGACAGATTGGCTCTTGCTGTTTTGAGGGCTTCTTTATCTCCTGATCTGAATGCTTCATCTCTGGTCTTTAGCAGCCCACGAACCTCTGCTGTCATCCACGGCTTTTGGTTTGCACGTGTGGTGATGGTCTTGGTGACTGTCACATCATCAATGCACTTTTTGATGTAAGCAGTCACAGTTTCAGTTAGGGCTGCACGATTATGACAAAAATCATAATTGTCGATTATTGAGATCGATTATTAATAATCGACTTATAACAGGTTGTTTGAAGCTGCTGCCATTTCTGAAAACAAAATGGATTTCTATAGCATTGATCAAATGTCAACTATGGTAATAATACATAGTATAATGTTCTAAAACTATCTAGATGGTCTCATATACTCTATATATTTCATTTACAATTAAACAGATGTTTCAAATTAAAGTAACATTTTACAGTACAAAGGGCTCCAGACTAACATTGGAGAGCAGTGGCAGCACCTGATTTGGTAGCACTTGTAATATTTTTTGTCTGTTTAGAAATGCACATTATCGAACAGGAGCTTGACTTCCCGAAGCAGGAGCTTGAGTTGTGCAGATGTACGACAGTACCGTGAAAACTGTAACAGCCTCATCTTTTACCGTACAACACCTCATTACCATGGTATCATAACTATATGGTTTCTATCAAGTCATCAAGTCAAGTCTATCAATATCTTCCATGTACAGTACATACATATTGAAATTGCGTTACTCTCAGACCCTTGGTGCATACAGGACAGTAGACGTTCTACAGATCAGGATATCTGCCACCATTCAAAAAATGCATAAGTCGCACATCTTGGCAGATTGCAAACCAGTTAAGATCAAAACTACATGTGTAGTGCTCATTTATCAGTGTCAGAAGAGGTAGTTTGCAGTCAATGCTGGATTAGAGATCTCTCGCTTTATGACTGGTGCCACAGTTTGTACCTCTTCGTAGTGTCAGAGTTCAGTGTTACTAGGAAGAAAGGACGTGACTTCCTGACACTCGCTCTGATGTATCTGTCGGTTACCAGTCTGCTGGTCCTCGACAGGAGACAGTGTTATCCGATGGCAGCAGACTGAAGAAGCTGTGTGAGCTGAGAAACTTCAGAGAGATGTGGAGGGAGGCAGGAGAGAGATCAACGATCAGCTGCTCTCACTAACTTGAGGAAGGCGCCAACATAATGCAGCTAGTCAAAACAAAAATATGAGAAGGTGCACATTATAACTGTCAAGGAAGTCAGAGACGCTGCTGTTTTTCTTTAAAAAAAGTGTAGTTAGTTCCATGTGCACACCCAGGAACTTTGCTGCTCACTCTCTTTGATAGAGGAGCATGCTTGAGTGTGCACTCTTTGCCTGAAGTCTCGTCTTATCACATTCAGATTGTTGTCAAATGCACCACCCGGATCAACTCTCATGCTACTCGCATCCGCAAACTGAAAAGGTTAGAGTTGTATGACGGAGTCCAGTAAGACTCAGCTGTACACATCCTTGGGGGGCCAATGTTTCAGTGTGACAAATGGTGCTGGATGTGTTATTACTGCCAGACAGGAAATAGCCAGTTGCACAGAGAGGTGTTACTGAGCCAGATATGGACCAATTTGTGAGTGAGCTGTTACTGAGGGATGATTCTGAACTGAAGTCTATGAACAGCATACATATTGTTGTCCAGATGGCTGGGTGGAGGGCAGTATGGCATCCGGTCCCCTATATGCAAACTGGAAGGGGTCCAGCTTGATGTCACTAGCCGTTCTTCATGAGCTACTGTAGTCATTGAAGCCTTCTTCGGGACCTTTGAAGCATGTTGACTTAGTGAAATCAAGACATCAGTGAGTTCCACTGCACAGTCTTCAATACTTGGTGTTTGCATTGTATCAACTGATATAATAACAAAATAATGTAATTATATTCCATTACATAACATATTTAGTATATTAATAATATAATAATACTCAATATGAATATCCCACTTTTCTGCCACCGTACCATTGTTACCGTTAGTATTACTACAGTAGGCTAAAACTATGGTAAATGTGGGTGATTTGTGGATTGAAACGTCTTCTAACTGAATCGTTGTTACACTGTTTCTGCTGCTTTCTGCATAAGTGTTGATGAGAATAACAGCTCTGATTTATTTGGCTTTAAACTAGTTTAAATGAAAGAGACGTGATTTGTACTGGAGAACTCTGCGCTGAACTCGAGTGCTTTTTACTGGATTTCACAGCGTTGTTTAGTGCGTGATCGCGGGTCACTGTAATAAACTCATACGCTCTAAGCTCACGCTGCGCTGTTTTCTTTTGAGGCGTGCAGATAAAAGGTCAGTGTGGCGCGCAGTTCAAACGAGTTCCGCTATTTTGTTCTGCTTTTGACACGTTTGGCGTTTAACATATCTATCATGCACAACAGAGTGACAACAACTATCAGTTAGACAAAATGTCTTTTATCCAGTGTGTTTGAGTTTGTTAAACCCCGCGCTGCAAACACCCCTTAAGCACACAGAATAATGCAAGTGGGCATTTTTAATTGTTTATTTATTTTTGTAATCGCGGCTTTGAACGATTATGTAATCGTGGCATCCATAATCGTAATCGCGATTAGAAATTCGATTAATTGTGCAGCCCTAGTTTCAGTGTGCTCCTGCAGGTCTGTGTGGTTGTTGTAGGTGGCCGCCTCTTTAAACATGTTCCAGTCTGTGCACTGAAAGCAGTCCTGTAGTGTTGAGGTAGCATTCTCTGGCCAAATTGTGATGAGTTTTTGAACCGATTTGGCAAGTTTCAGAAGTGGTCTATATGCTGGGATTAGCATAACAGAGAGGTGGTCTGAGTACCCGAGGTGGGGGCGGGGTACAGCCTCGTAAGCGTTCTTTTCTGTTGTGTAAACAAAGTCCAGTGTATTGTTTCCCCTTGTTGCAAAGTTTACATGTTGGTAGAACTTTGGCAAAACTGTCTTTAAATTTGCGTGGTTGAAGTCACCGGCTATGATGAAAAAGCCGTCGGGGTTATTTGTTTGTTGTTCACTGATGGCGCTATACAGTTCACGAAGCGTGTCCTTAGCGTTTGCACACTTTATTGGTTACATTTAGAATATATCCCGCCCAAAAACCTTACAGGTGAATGATGTGATTGGTTGCTGACCAGGTGGGCAGTTTGATTGTTTGTCTTTATTAGGTGGAACATAGGAAATAGTATCCAAAACATAAAAACAGTCAGAAAACAATTTCAACAGAACACAACATTTAAAAATACAACATAGATGTTTAATGTTTTTAAAGAAGTCTCTTCTGTTCACCGAGCCTGCATTTATTTGATCCAAAATACAGCAAAAGCAGTATTGTGAAATATTTTTACTAAAAACAACTGCTTTCTTTTTATACATGTTTTAAAATGTAATTGATTGCCTGTGATCAAAGCTGAATTTTCAGCATCATTACTCCAGTCTTCAGTGTCACATGATCCTTCAGAAATAATTCTGATTTGCTGCTCAAGAAACCTTTTTTAATTATTATTATTGTCAATATTTAAAACAGTTGAGTAATTTTTTTCAGGATTCTTTGATGAATAGAAGGATCCAAAGATCAGCATTTATCTGAAATAAAAAGCTTTTGTAACATTATACACAATACCATTCAAAAGCTTAGAGTCAGTATAATTTTTTTTTTTAATTTTTGGAAAAGAAATTATAGAAATTAATACTTTTATTTAGCAAGGATGCTTTAAACTGATCAAAAGTGATGATAAAGACATTTATAATGTTACAAAATATTTCTATTTCAGATTAATGCTGTTCTTCTGACCTTATTCATCAAAGAAACCTGAAAAAAATTCTACTCAGCTGTTTTCAACATCATAATAATAATAAATGTTTTTTTGAGCAGCAAATCAGAATATCAGAATGATTTCTGAAGGATTGTGTGACTGGAGTAATGATGCTAAAAATTTAGCTTTGAAATCACAATAAATTACATTTTAAAATATATTCAAATAGAAAACAGTTATTTTAAATAGTAAAAATATTTCAAAATTTTACTGTTTTGCTGCACTTTGGGTCAAATAAGTGCAGGCTTTGTGAGCAGAAGAGAATTCTTTAAAAAACATTAAAAATCTTACTGTTCATAAACTTTTGACTGGTAGTGTATAGGCAACTTTAATTTTTCTCTTATTTCTAGCTTTTAATTGGCTTAGAAATCAGATACACTGCTGGACAATAACCAATAATAATGATTTGTTTATATACTACAAACACTTTTTTATCACATAATAAGGCAGAATAGTTTCTATACTGTAATATATGTCAATTAGCACTGCATTGTTCATATACTTTATTTATTACCTGGAGATGACTTGAAAAACACAAATAAACCATATATTGTCGCAATCGCAAAAATTTTTTTTTTTTAAGTAAGAGCAAGACACTGGACGACATTCACGTTACATGATTTGGCTGATTTGTACGTAGAGAGCGTGACAGCGCACCGCATTAAAAGAAACGTTCATTCTTGTTTTCAGAACCGCTGGCCAAAATTAAAAACGAAACTAAAATTAAAACATCTTTGAGAGCAAGGGGGCCCCCTGGTGTTTCGGGGGCCCTACGCAGCATGCGTATTCTGCGTATAGGGAGGATCGGCTCTGATCACAGCTCTTGACAAGGAGCCCACCCCCTCCCTATATATACAGCTGTGATCCCCGAAAACAGCATTCTTGTTCTCGCGGGCTTCCCCAGGAAGTTATAGACACAATCCAGAGCGCTAGAGCTCCATCAACGCGCTCGCTGTATGATCTTAAATGGCGGGTGTTTGAGGACTGTTGCACTAGTAAATGAATTATTCCTTTTCAGTGCGCTGTGAGTGATGTTCTCTGCTTTTTGCAAAGCTTACTGAACAATGGGAGAGCGTTCTCTACAATTAAAGTTTACCTGGCTGCTATTTCCGCTTGTCATGTGGGATTTGAAGGAGTTTCAGTGGGTCGGCATCCTCTTATATGCCGTTTTATGAAGGGGGTGAAGCATTTGAGACCAGTGTCGAAGCGGCTGGTCCCGTCATGGGATTTGTCCATGGTCTTGAATGCTTTAACTCAGGCCCCTTTTGAACCTCTGGAGAGTGTTCATATTAAGCTCCTATCTTTGAAAACGCTCTTACTACTTGCTTTAGCCTCAGCTAAGCGAGTGGGTGAGTTACATGCCTTGTCAGTTCATCAAGCATGTCTGAATCTTAGTCCGGATGACAGCAAGGTTACTCTGCTGCCAAACCTGGCTTTCGTTCCCAAAGTCAGTGATTCTGCTTATAACTGCTCTGCTTTGGAGTTGTGTGCTTTTTACCCTCCTCCGTTTTCTTCTTCTGAGGAAAGGAAATTGCACACTTTATGTCCGGTTCGAGCATTGCACTATTATGTATACAGGACACGATCGTTCAGGAAGAATGATCAATAATTCATTTCATGGGCCACTCATTGTAAGGGTAAGCCTCTCCCATCTCCTCGCAGCGCCTCTCCCATTGGATGGTGGAGGCGATTGAACTAGCCTATACATCTATGGGTCTTCATTGCCCAGAGGGCTTAAGGGCCCATTCTACATGAGGGATTTCTACCTCATGGGCGTTGTTCAAAGGGGTGTCGGTGGGAGATATTTGTGCGGCGGCAAGTTGGGCTTCCCCGCATAGATTTATCAGATTTTACCGCCTTGATGTCACGGCGCCTTCATTGTCTCATGCAGTTCTTAACTCACTGAAGTCGACCGTATCGCCGGCGATACCAGCTCAGTTTTTTTAAGATCAGTGCAAAAGACACTAAAAATACTCTGTTGATTTTGGACACACAAATAAGTGTTATACATCAATCGAAACTGTTAAGTGTCTACTTTTTTTGTGTACACTCACGAATACAACAAAACTTTGTGGTTTTGGAAAAAAAAAGAAAACAAACAGGATGCGCTCTTTGTCTTCTCCGTCTCCGCGAGCTGCTCTTTGAAATACGTCACTAAAATGAAGTGTAACTCGGCGAAAACTCAACACACGGACATGGGAGTTATATCTATAGAAAGCTTGAAGTGTCTACTTTGAAATGAAGTAAGTCTTATCGAAAACAAACATTCTGTGATGAAGTAATCCGTATGAAACCAACATGCTGTTCAGTCTGTCCCGTCTAACTCATTATTTCTAATGCGATCCCGCCCCCTCGCGTTCATATGTAAATAACCACGTGTGCCACGTGCTCATGGAGACGCCCAACAACAAACAAAGCCAGATCGTTCCTCGCAGCTAACATTACTGTTAGGTTCTGGAAGAAGACTCGCTGAATAAAAGCTGGATTTGCCTCAAAATAAGAGCAAGAGTTCATCCAGAAGAGAAGAGCGATCTGATGAGTAAGTAATGTTTCTTTTTTTGCATTAGTTAACGTGTTATTGTGACTCAAACTTGAACGCGTTTTTTTTCCCCAAACTACAACATGATGAATGCTACAATGTTTAGAAAAATGTTTAATGTTCACAAATGGATTTAATAGCGTGCTAAACGATAATAATTCGTTTCTCAGATATAAAATATCCTTTTTTTATAGTACAAAGTACATCTTTTGTAGTACAAAGCCATACATACTAGGCTATATGACTACAAAATCATAGTTCGTTTTTTCTAAACAATAATAATTAGTTTCTCAGATATAAAATGTATTTTTTTGTTTACGATAGTACAAAGCATGCGTGAGTCTATGGATATGGAATCATGCCAGCTACTATAAAATCATACATACTAGGCTATATGACTACAAAATCATAGTTGTTTTTTTCTAAACAATAATAATTAGTTTCTCAGATATAAAATGTATTTTTTTGTTTACGATAGTACAAAGCATGCGTGAGTCTATAAAACGTATATATAAAAAGATGCTCCTGATATTAACATGCTCACAAATGTTTGTTTTTTTTTGGTTGTTTGTATTTTATTGAATCAGATACCTGCACCACAGATTAATCCTGATGACTTTCTTCAAACTGTTTTCCTCTGAGAGCGCTGTACCAACATCAGATATTCAACTACACTGATATTCTATGGTAAAACAAGATCCTTGACCACTGATTATGTTTTTTTCTTCTTGAATCCATGGAAAGTAGCAGAAACACTTAAATAACACACGTAAATATCAGGCATGATTTACTTGTGTCACTTGTTGAACAGAATCTGTTGCAGGAATGACTCAAAGTCTGTTCACATCTCTGTGGTTAGATCAGTGTGCACAATAATGTGTCTTTGACCTTCATTATGTATGTTTTGATTATACTGTGTTGTAAATAAAATACAAATAATTAAAAAAATAATTTTTTTTCAATCTCCTCACATTCTCTCTTACCTGCCTCAAAGTCACAGTCACACTGATGGGCCATTAGGGTCCATTAGGGGAGGGCCCTTTGTCTCTCAGGTGAGAATCACTTAATATTCAAGGCCATTGCCACTCCCTCGCATATAGGCTTTCGATCACAAAACATGTCTTAAAAAATCTAAATCAATATATTGTTTTCTGTAAATGAGTAAGCAGAATGTTTCTCACATAATTGTGAAGTAAATATTCTAGCCTACAAGACTGATTACACAAAAGTCTTATTCAGGACTATTTAGTGTGGGTTTTATGGCCTTATTTCAAAACGAGTTGGTATCGCGGGCGATACAGCCGTCCCCTTAGGGTTAAAGGTGACATATCATGAAAATCTGACTTTTCCAGGTTTTAAGTGGTATAATCAGGTCCCCAGTGCATCTACCAACCAAGGAAATGTGAAAAAGATTAACCCAGCAACTTTGTTTTAGTAAGCCTTTTTCTGCAAGCTTCTGAAAAAACGAGCCTAGTGACGTTGCAAAGGGATCTCATTATAATATTACCGCACCTTAATCTGTAAGTTTCCACCCGCTGCGCCGTCATTTTGATTTCGCAAGTGACAACGGTGTACCAGTTCTAATGCCATGGCGAAAGTTTGAGCAAAACATACTAACTGTTCTGCCTTTGGCTGCACAGACGAGCACAGAACACTGTTTAGTCCCAGCCTCAGAGGAGACAAGAGAGCAGTGGATTTATTGATTTATTTACTGTATGCTGCTGCCACACAGATCAATCATGCGATTTATTTCCCAGCTGTTTACCTTCACAGACATAACTGACTGTTTTTGTAACTCGTGTGTGTTTTTAACGTAAACTTGTGTGTGAATGAGAACTTAGTTTACTCACATGCTGTGACAGCCGCTTTCTGTCCATGTGCTTCGGATGTGTGCACTCAGAAAACCGTATATCAGAAGTTTAAACTAATATGGTTTAAAACGCATGATTTCAGCACGATAAACATGATAATCAGAACCAAAACAGATGTTTTTAGCAGGTACGAGCTGAAATAGCGCAGCTCTATTCTGTAAAAGGGGGCGGGAACAGCAGCTCATTTGGATTTAAAGAAACAGGCACGAAAATCAGAGTGTTTCTGCTTCCACTCAAAATAGGCATTTTCAAAATGATATAATAAATGATCTGCGGGGTATTTTGAGCTGAAACTTCACAGACACATTCTGGGGACACCAGAGACTTATATTACATATTGTAAAAAGGGGCATAATATGTCTCCTTTAACGTTCCACCTGGAAACAAAAATGCTGTGGCGCCAAACCCCCTCACGAAAGAAGAAATCTGTCGTGTTTACAAATGTGACGACAAACGCTTATCAGGGTCAACTAAATGCTGGATTTTCAAAAGTATGTGAAATATTTAAAGTTTGCGGCATAGAATCTTTAAAATACGTCCAAGAGTTTCACACACCGGTCTGTTATTGTGGCAACATTTCCACGCCCCGAAACGTGACGCTGAACGAAACGAACTGTGATTGGTTGTTTGACATGTCGGTCAAACGGCCTCATGGGCGGGCCTTGGCCAATGAAAGCTGCCATCTATTCCAGACTACGCGAGACTAATGTGACCCTGTCTCTCTCTCTCTCTCTCTCTCTCACACACACACACACACACAACGCGTTACTCTACACTGCGCATAACTCCGCATTTGAACAGTCAACAGCAAATACTTTAACTAAAAACAAAACATACTTACAGTCGCTGATTCAGAAGCACCAGATTGTCATAGCAAAGTCGTAATTGACCCATTTTTTTTATAGCCTTTTTTAATAGCCTTCGTGCACAGCCAGCCTTGTACTCTCCTAGGTTCACAAAACGGTTGTCCATAAAATGCGTCGCACAAATTCGAACATTTGGGTTGTGCTGTTCTATTAAACTATTAAATATTAACAAATGATTTCTAATGGCATCTTCTTTCGGAAGGCCAAATAAAGTGCTTTTGCTTTCACACAGAAACACACAGCGTCTCCCTGTCATGGCTGCATCAGCACTACTGCGGTTACTGAAACCACGCCTTCTTTCTTTGCGTGAACATTTGGGCAGCATTACGCAAATATTTCCACATCGTGAAGTAGACATGTGGGGCGTGTTTGAATGAGGCGTTTTAGCCCGGTCTGGATCAGCCTTCTCTTTTAGATAGAATAAATCCTTTTGTGGGAGACTTTGAGCTTTAACTCTGCAGATCTTATACATCCACAAACAGCTACATAACACTAAAGAAAAGTAAAACAAGAAATCTCATCATATGACCCCTTTAATAAAAATTACTATATTAGTAATCACAATATAGCTATTTTTATTTTATCTGTGTTATTATGAATAAGAACAGATGCCAAAAAACATACATCTTACATCTAAACAAAAGCATTCAAGTAAGAAAAACAAATAATCAAATGTAAAAAATCCCTTTAGTGTGTTCATTAGAAATAAATTGATTATTAAAACTACAAAAGCAGTTCAATCAAGAGCAGCAAGTGATTCCCTCTTTTCTTTTATTGCTAGACTAACATTAATGAGACAGACGGCCTATTTATTAAGACCTACTGTTATGTTACACATCAGATGTTTTTCCCATAAGTTTACTTAAGACATAACAGATTATGTTATACTTGTAATTCTGTGTATATGTGTATATTTATCAGGATCGCACACTGGCGGAAGCGGCTTTATGCACGCGCTTCGGATAACGTTCGGGGTTCAGACACACTCTCTCTGTTTAAAACTAGATTAAAGACACATCTCTTTAGCCAAGCATTCACATAATGCATTCATATAATGCATCTCATAATCTTGTACTGCAGTTATATCTGATCAAACGCACATTATTATTCTTTAGCTTGGGTTGAACAAATAATTTTTGCTTGGATGGAACAACAGCTAGGCTAATTATGTCTCTTTGTTTCTCTGTTTCTGCCACGGGATTAACATCCCCTGGTAACTAGGAATTACACAAGCTTCAGTCTGGATCCAGCCCTTAAATGATCTGAGATGACCAAACACCTGAGAAGAGATGATGCAACCCCTCAGAGGATGCCAACCTCTGATCCCCCAACAACATACAGAATTAACACATTTTGCCATAAATTAATATATTAAGTTTCTACAATGTATAAATATATTGTAGAAACTTAATTTCCTGTAAAGCGCTTTGTAACGATTGTATCGTAAAAAGCGCTATACAAATAAACTTGAATTGAATTGAATTGAATTGAGAGTCAGCGCAAGAAAGGGAAAAGGTACTCCTCTCATAAAACATACAAATAAAGATAATTTTAGATGTTTAATTACTATCTGGAGCATTGGGATTGCTAGACGAGGACTTAATGAAGTCATTTTTGTGAAAACCTCAAATTCGACTAAAATCAACATGTTTCATTTTTTTGCATGTAGCTCAAAATTAGCCTTTGCGCACTCCAACTCATTTTGCCAGCATGGGTCACAAATATGAATAAATTATTGCAATTGTGTGAATAATCATGTAATCATCAATAAAAAAGTAACTGTAGTCTGATTAAAAATGTAAATGTAATTTAATCTAATTACAAGTACTTAATTTTTGGAATCTGATTACTTAATCGAGATTACATGTAATCAGTTACTACCCAGCTCTGTTTGTGTATTCTGACATGCTAGTATGAGTGTGTGTGTGTGTGTGTGTGTGTGTGTGTGTGTGTGTGTGTGTTTGCTACCTGTGCCTCTTCCTGCTGTCTCTTTAGCTGTTCTAGCATGGCCTGAAACTCTTCCTCTTTCTGTTGAGCCTCTTCTATGGTGGCCTGGTTCTGCTCATCATATGCCATGGCCACCACAGCCAGGATGAGATTCACCAGATAGAAGGAGCCCAGGAAGATCACAAGAACAAAGAAGACCATATAGGGCTTTCCAGCTGCACGCAGGGTCTGTGAGAGACAGAACACACATACACAAACAAAATATTACAAAAATGCTTTTTTTGGAAAAAAAAGAATGAGAAAACAAGTGAAAGGTGGAAGGATATTGATTAGTTAATGGAGAGATGCTTTTGTTTTCTAAAGCATACAGGAGAATAGGCTAAACTTCATAATGTTTTCATTATTTTTAAAATATCACCTACAACAGAAAAACATTGCCTGTGTCAGAATACGCTTAGTTACCTACTATATAGTAGGTGAAAACAGTATGTGGTAAGAATATATGTGAATTCATAGTATTCATAAATCCGCATGTGCAAAGTACCCAGTTGATCTTTCAGTTGGACACTTTACTATCCCATAAGGCCACAGAATTGTGAATTGCTCAAATGACACCGCCAACATTTCATTCAAACTACACACTTTTCATACTACATATAGAACATTCCTTTTTCATGGTTCATCCATACTAGTATGTGATATCAGATGCAGCTTTGGTTGGTCCAGTCAGTAAAGAAACTGAATTAAGTGTACCAAACTTACTTCATTCTGAGAAATTGTCATTAAAGTAATCGTAAATCGTAATAATTACGGTAACTCGTAAATGTGCAATTTATTAAAACAAACAGCACAAGTGACCCTTCAAAAAGACCCACCCCCTTGGGTGCTGTTGCTACAGTATATCCGACAGGCCATGGCGCTCTCATTCCACACATCATGTTCTTGCGGAGCAAAGAGGACACTGACAAACGCATCGACAGTCAAAAAAGAGCAGGTTAATTTTGGAATGAAAAAAAGTCTCAGTTTTCAAATTTGGTAATTTTTTAAAGAAATTCTAGCAATAAATTCTGTTTTGTGGCTCTTTAATGTGTCGTGACAGATCGCTGCAGCGCCTCAGTTCAAGTGACATGTGAAGCGATCATCTCTTCCTCTTAACTAGTTATAGCACAAAATAAACATGAATGAACATCAGAAGGTATCTTGTTTCAACCGCAGAGAGATGTCAATACACACCATTTTTCAAGTTAAAGTCCACTGACGTAAATCTAATCTCCTGTCTGATTTGTTTGTCGGACAAATTAGCAGATTCTGCGTTATGATTGGTCAGATCGCCTGTCAATCATACACCAGCGAAGGGTCAATTCCTATTTGTTTGCATATGATATGAAACTTTTTGACCATACTCTCCATGCTTTTATTTCAGCCCATGAGGATTCATTTTGTCATTATTTTGTGTCAAACTGCCTTTTGTCTCATTGCATTCAATTAGCTCACAACTCAGACAAAATTAAATTTGTTTTGCTATTGCGCTGGAGCTTCAAGAAACAATGGTGTGGTATAATGTTTAAAAGAAATAGCCATTGGCCTAAACCAGGGGTCACCAAGTTCGGTCCTGGAGGGCCGGTGTCCTGCAGAGTTTAGCTCCAACCCTAATTAAACACACCTGAATCAGCTAATCAAGGTCTTAATAGGTATACTTGAAACTTCCATGCAGGTGTGTTGAGGCAAGTTGGAGCTAAACTCTGTAGGACACCGGCCCTCCAGGATTAAGTTTGATGACCCCTGGCCTATACATTGTAGAAGGATATAGGGTGTCTTTTCATGTCTACAGGAGGACTTTGAGACCAGATGGATTGCAAGCTGATGTCAGGGCTGTACCTGCTGGTAGAGGTTTTCCCAGAAGTCTTGTGTCATGAGTCGGAAGAGTGAGAGGAAGGCCCAGCCGAATGTGTCAAAGCTTGTGTAGCCGTAGTCAGGATTACGACCTGCTTTTATACACGTGAAGCCCTCTGGACACTGCCTGTTTTTCCAAGGAATATGAAAAAATATTTTCAGTATATTCAGTTAAAAACATTAAGAAATTTAGCCCAACAAGGGACATCATATCAGTGGTTCTCAACCAGGAGGCCGAGGCCCACTAGGGGGCCTCAGCAAACTTTCAGGGGGGTCACAAGTCTTAAAATTAAGTTATAGTTACATACATCTTAGTTAAAATGCTACAAGTACCATAAGTAAACATCAGCTTAGAATCAAAAAGGCTGAGAACCACAGCGTTACATACACATAACTAAAAATTAGCTTAAAATGTTAGATTAAGTAAACCTGCAATATTTCAATTGAAGAAAAAAAACTTTTCTTTATATTACAACATCTAATCTTATCTATATTCTATGTTCACTAGCATGTGAAATCTAAAAGAACATATTCACCCTGCATCGCTTGAATTTCCACATAGCAAAGGATCTCTGCGGCCTGGGATGAAATAATAATTGCCTAAAAATGGGAAAGGCACAAGATAAATGTCAAGAAACAATATAAAGATAAGAAGCTGTCAACGAGCATCTCAATAACACACACGCATAGAGAGAGATGCACACGTATTCTTCACTTACTCTCATCATTA
This sequence comes from Schizothorax lantsangensis, assembly GCA_027422415.1. Classification (NCBI taxonomy): domain Eukaryota; kingdom Metazoa; phylum Chordata; class Actinopteri; order Cypriniformes; family Cyprinidae; genus Schizothorax; species Schizothorax lantsangensis. The sequence goes on along the minus strand of CM049853.1, from coordinate 27,915,592 downwards.
ATGTACTCTGTCCAGTTCAGAGTGGCGGTCAGGTTATCAGTGACATTGACCTCCAGCATCTTCACACACTTCTGCCGCAGGTTTCCCATGAAGAGCTGCAGTCCAATCAGAGCAAACACACTCAGACAGAAAACAGTCAGGATCATCACGTCTGACAGCTTCTTCACCGACTGGATCAGAGCGCCAACGATAGTCTTCAGCCCTGAGGAACATGCAACGTGGTCAAAACTACTCCCGATACAACTCAACCGCAATGTGATTACAACTACATAGATATGGAGAGGCTCTTATAGTAACACTTTAGAATAAGGTCTAATACGTTAACATTACGTGGAATGATAGCTATATTATAAGTTTAATGATAAAGTTAGTTATTTCTTGTAAATTAACATTATTTATCACAAACATGAATAACAATGAACAATAGTGTATTTATAAATCCTAAATACGGTAAAATATTGTTCATTGTAAGTCCATAATATGTAATTCACTAACTAATGTTAACAAATTGCACCTTATTATTAAAGTGTTACTGTTTCTGTCATCCTGATGATTTTTTTTTTTTAAATTGCAGGAATGGTTCACCCAGAAACTCATTATTTATTCACCCTCATGTCATTCCAAACCTGTATGTTGTTATTTGTTTCTGTTAAACACAAAAAGGCTCTATTCTACACAGTGACAGTTCATAGCAAGCACAGCTGTCAAGCTCCAATTTCTTTTTAAATACACCCTGAAAGCACCATAAAAGTGTCCTATACAACTGGTGTGCTACATTTCAAACCTTCTGAGGTCAGATGACAGCTTTGTGTGACGACAGAAAAAGAAAATTAATTTAGGTTTGGTGTCATCTTGAAAATCTTGTTTAGTGTATATTTAAATTAAGACTCAATTTCTGATCTGTTCTTTACACAAAGCTATCTTAGAAAAACAGCATACAGGTTTAGTGTGGAATAATGAGGATGAATAAGGAAAAAATGGCAGAATGTTCATTTTTGGCAGAACTATTTCATAAAATCTGACAACATTAACTTAATTATAATTTTAACGGTATACGGTTTTTAAAAAAAAAAATTGAATAACACTACAAATTTAGGAAACATTCTGCTTTAAATATAATAAATTAGTAAAAAGAAAGCAATCAGAAGCTTTTGGTGATTAAAACATGGTTTTAAATATTAGTGCGCATTTTAGTTGAATAAATGTTTGTGAAATTGAGTACAAACAACATTAAAGCATGCAGTGTAAGACAGTGAGTGCGAGTGTTGCCTGTGCGTGTGTGTGTGTGTGTGCTTCACACACAAACACACGCAGCAGGCATACAACAGGCACGGCCGACGGTGCGCATGCACATAGAACTCAAACAGCAGACAGAGGAGAAGAGAAGAGTAGAGGGTCTCAAGTTCTCTATCTCAGGCTATAGGCTTCAGCAATGTCTCATGCAAAAAACAACACAACTAAAAAATGCCCAGTTGTCTATTTCCCAAGGCATGATGGGAGACCTTTCCCAAGGCGTGATGGTCTTTGGGAAATAACAGAGCCCGGCAGAAGGGATATAAGGAAAACTACAGAATGTGTTTTTAAAAGCCTGGAATCCCATTTTTTACGCCTGAGCGGATTCCTGCTTTCTCTGACCGCTGGGAACGACAGAATGAGAAAGAGAGGCCAGCGGAGGAGGGGATGGAGTGAGCGAGAGTTCAGATGGAGAGAGAGGCAGCCTGTGAGCTAGCCCTCACCTGGAATCACTGATATAGTTTTGAGAGCTCGTAAAACCCTGAAGGTTCTCAGTGCTGAGACATTGCCCAGATCCACAAATTCTGTTACATATCTGTAGGGAGGGGGGAGGGGGGAAGGGTCACACACACACACACACACACACACGCGCGCACAAACACACAGACGCACACACGCATGTTAGGACAGGACAGGGTAGCAGAGGGAAACGTCACACAGAGACACACACCTGACTGACACCTGTGTTTATGCGCACACGCATGCGCACGTCTATACACACACGCACGCACACACATCCCTTACCTGGGATGACTGAGATAGTTTTCAAAGCTCTGAGCACTCTGAAAGTGCGGAGAGCTGACACATTGCCTAGGTTTACAAACTCAGTTACATACCTGTAGAATCAAATAGAGAGTTACCACAAGCGCACGCACACACTCGCTCAAACCGACATGGATTCACCAGCTTTCCTTCATCAATGTGTCCAAAATTATCTGAGCAAACTCTCATTAACAGTTCAGGAAAAACAGCATATGGTCTCATTTGTCTTATGTTTTTAATACAAAGTAATAAGCATGAGGAGCATCTGTCTTCAGAGATACTCACGCCATCATAATGACACTGAAGTCCAGCCAGTTCCAGGGGTCTCGCAGGAAAGTGAACTTCCCCACGCAGAAGCCCCGTGCCAGGATCTTAATCAGGGACTCAAAGGTGTAGATCCCTGTGAACGTGTACCTGAATGCACACAAACCAAACTTCACTAAGAACGATTAAGTTGTATGAAATTGAAACAATCGAGTGTTAAAGACCCCATGTAATGATACTATTATTTTGCTATGCTGACAAACTGGAAAAAAAAGTCGGGGCAAGGAATGCTGATGGGCTGAAGTTAAAAAGGATGTACTTATTCTCAAAAGTTTATTTCTATGAAACAAAAAAGAGGAGACAAGATATATATGTTAAGCTGCACAAAACAAAACAAAAACACCATAAGGTGGTTCATACAACTTGTATTCTATACCATGATACTACAGTATGTGCAAGGAATAGACTTCATTTATATATTTTTACTGAAATGACTCTGCGTCATATTGAACTCAAAAATTAAATCTGTGAAAAAATTTTCTTTAGAGTATCCAATTGATCCAGTTCACTAAAAGGAACCAAATGATTCATGAACGAATCATTCCAATTTGTTCAACAAGGTTAACTCACTGACTCAGTCTCAGCAGTTCTTGAGTTAACAGCTCACTAGTGGGGAAGATTATCATTGAATAATAACATAAATTAAGTCATTTCCTCACACAAAATTACTGTATGGCTTTAAAAAACATAGAATATAGTGCACAAGAATGAACTGTATAGTGTAAACCAAATTTATGATGCTTTTTTGGTGTTTACTTTTCCATTTTTAGAAATGAACAGACATGATTGGTCACTATAAAATAAAAACTATGCATTTTTGTTCTACAGAATAAAAAGTGGAAGAATTTTCATTTTGGGATCAATTATTTTATAACTTATCATTTTCTATTTTTAAAAGTCCCAAAAAACCCTGATTTGCTACTCTGTGTTTTTAGTCAGTAACAGCTGTTATATAAATACAGTATATAAATAAGGGGCAGAGGACACAATTTACAGATGACTTTTTTGGACAAAATTATGTCCATACAAGTGTTTACAAGATCATCAATATGTTTAGTTCATTGTCCCAGAAGAGAAAAACTGACAATTTTGTCAAAAGATTAAACTGTAACATCCCTATGCACAACTATGCTAATGATGTGACTTACTCCACATTCTTGGCCCAGTCTGGGGGATTGCTGAGGGTCATGAAGGCGCAGTTGGTCAAGATTGTGCACATGATCACAAAACTGAACATTGTGAGCAGCAGTCAAGGAATATACACAAGGAAGACACAGACACACAAATATTGCATGTACAGGTGCATCTCAATAAATTAGAATGTCGTGGAAAAGTTCATTTATTTCAGTAATTCAACTCAAATTGTGAAACTCGTGTATTAAATAAATTCAATGCACACAGACTGAAGTAGTTTAAGTCTTTGGTTCTTTTAATTGTGATGATTTAGGCTCACATTTAACAAAAACCCACCAATTCACTATCTCAACAAATTAGAATACTTCATAAGACCAATAAAAAAAACATTTTTAGTGAATTGTTGGCCTTCTGGAAAGTATGTTCATTTACTGTATATGTACTCAATACTTGGTAGGGGCTCCTTTTGCTTTAATTACTGCCTCAATTCGGCGTGGCATGGAGGTGATCAGTTTGTGGCACTGCTGAGGTGGTATGGAAGCCCAGGTTTCTTTGACAGTGGCCTTCAGCTCATCTGCATTGTTGGGTCTGGTGTCTCTCATCTTCCTCTTGACAATACCCCATAGATTCTCTATGGGGTTCAGGTCAGGCGAGTTTGCTGGCCAATCAAGCACAGTAACACCATGGTCATTGAACCAGCTTTTGGTACCTTTGGCAGTGTGGGCAGGTGCCAAGTCCTGCTGGAAAATGAAATCAGCATCTCCATAAAGCTTGTCAGCAGAAGGAAGCATGAAGTGCTCTAAAAATTTCCTGGTAGATGGCTGCGTTGACTGTGGACTTCAAAAAACACAGTGGACCAACACCAGCAGATGACATGGCAGCCCAAATCATCACTGACTGTGGAAACTTCACACTGGACTTCAATCAACATGGATTCTGTGCCTCTCCACCCTTCCTCCAGACTCTGGGACCTTGATTTCCAAATGAAATGCAAAATTTACTTTCATCTGAAAAGAGGACTTTGGACCACTGAGCAACAGTCCAGTTCTTTTTCTCCACAGCCCAGGTAAGATGCTTCTGACGTTGTCTCTGTTTCAGAAGTGGCTTGGTAGCCCTTTTCCTGAAGACGTCTGAGCGTGGTGACTCTTGATGCACTGACTCCAGCTTCAGTCCACTCCTTGTGAAGCTCTCACAAGTGTTTGAATCGGCTTTGCTTGACTGTATGTATTCTCAAGCTTGCGGTCATCCCTGTTGCTTGTGCACCTTTTCCTACCCAAATTCTTCCTTCCAGTCAACTTTGCATTTAATATGCTTTGATACAGCACTCTGTAAACAGCCACACCTTTCAGTAATGACCTTCTGTGACTTACCCGCTTTGTGGAGGGCGTCAATGTTCGTCTTCTGGATCATTGCCAAGACTGCAGTCTTCTCCATTATTGTGGTTTCAAAGAACAAGAGATACCCAGAATTTATACTGTATGGATGGTCATTTATTGAAACTCAAATGTAAATATTCTAATATTTTGAGATACTGATTTTTGACTTTCATGAGCTGTAAGCTCTAATCATCAAAATTAAAACAAAAAAAACTTTTGAAATGTTTTACTTTACATGTAATGAATCTAAAATATATGAAAGTTTCACTTTTTGAAATATGTTACAAGAAATAATGAACTTTTTCACGACATTCTAATTTATTGAGATGCACCTGTATACTCACCTAACTACACCTAATGTCAAGCGCAGCCTCAAACAGCACACCTAGGGTAACTGTCTTGATATTATCAATGCTTATGAGGAAGAAATCATTTATTAATTTGCCAAACATTTGCCAGGTTTGTAGGTTCAAATATTTGAAAGATATTAAAAGTTATTTTTGAGGCGCTTGGTAGCAAACAGTTAAACTTACAGAAGCGGAATTGGTTAAAGTAATAGTAAAGTGACAGTTCATACAAATGCTGTTCTTTTGAACTTTCTATTCATTAAGGAATCCAGAAAAAACATATCAGTATCTAAAAAAATATTAAGAAGCACAACTGTATTTAACATCAATAATAATAAGAAATATGTCTTGAGCACCAAATCAGCATATTAGAATGATTTCTGAAAGATTATGTCACGTTACTGGAGTAACGGCTTCTAAAAATTCTTAACTCTTAACAGGAATAAATTCCATAACTAAATTAGTTAAAAACAGAAACAGTTATTTTAAATAATAACTGAGTCCAAACTTTTGAATGTTATACAGTATGTATGTTGGTCAGATTGTCAGATGTTGGTTCCTGTCTAAGTGTTCTATCAAAATAAGACAAGAATGTATGCTGCAAGTGAAAAGTCTGGAGACTAATGTATACCATTCAGCTGAAAAAGGATATGAATGTACCAGGACCTTGATGGAGATTCTCCTCAATGGATTGAAGGGGCTCAAAATATACAAAGCCGGCGTAGCATTAAAGCGGAATATAGCCTTCCCACGATTCAATACTATAAAGGTCTGAAGCAGAGAAAAAATGATTGTGGTTACAGTGCACACAATCTGTGACAATCTCTTTTCAAATCTGTTTCACAAGGTGTTATGTAACTACAGATAAAGATACACGTTATAACACCAGACTGAAGTCCTGCTGGCCGTCTAAACACAAATAACAAGCTTCCATTTTAAAATCTTCTCACACATACATTTTGGTTGCTGTAGTAGGTGTCCAGGTCCTCCAGTGGGACGGACACAAATTCGGACGGAAGGTCTCCGTAGATAAAGGGCAGGGATTTTCCCGCCTCCAAATCGCTGTTGGGTCTGGGCCCATTTTCGTCATCATCATCAGGCCGTCTCTCGCCTTTGGGCCGTTGAGCCGCCTCCTCTGCGATGCGGCGCTCAATAGCAGCGAGAGACTCAGGCAAGAAGGGCCGGAAGCTGTCAGGTCCGGGTGGAACGAGCAGCTGAGCAGCCATATTGACATCCTGCTCTGGTAGCTGCACCAGCTAATCTCCGGTCACTCTGAGAGCTGAAGGAAGGAAATCACACGTTCAATGCACAGTGGCTGCGAGAGGAGATTGATCATTAAAGTGGAAGTTGTTAATTTTTATGAATTGAATCAATCTGTGGCAATTTAAAACATGACATAACCACTGTCAATTTATTGACACGATGATCAGCATCACACTGGAGACTTGGGAGAAGATTTCATATTCTAATTATTACCAATAAAGAGGATGTTAATATTCATGCAGTGCCAATAGATGAAGCTTGTGTGTGTGTGTACTTGTTTATGCTACATTGTGGGGACCAAATGTCCCCACAAGGATAGTAAAACCTGAAATTTTTGACATTGTGGGGAGAGGCCTGCGGTCCCCATGAGGGAAAAAAATGATAAAAAATTGTAAATAATGTCTATATGAAAGTGTAAGAATGCAAACAGGTTTTCTGTAAGGGGTAGGTTTAGGGTTAGGGTTGGGTTAGGGGATAGAAAATAGAAATAGAAAATTGTTTGGTCAGTATAAAAGTAATAGAAGTCTATGGAAAGACCCCACAATTCACAGAAACAAACATGTGTGTGTGTGTGTGTTTACAGAACCGGATGGTTGTACCAGCTCTGTATGTTACAGTTGAGCAGCAATGCCTGCGGGTCACCAGGCATAAATAGCCAGTCTAGCGTGCTGCCCTGAGTGCTGTGGCCAGAGCTGTGAGCACCAAACTGGGCATGTACTCAGAGCGAATCAGTTACATTCCCAGGGGCTCCATGACCCCTATGTATTCCCCATCTCCTTTCAGAGTCTTAAAGAATAGACGTATATGTAAGACATGAGGGGAAAAGAAGAAAGATATAGAGATGAAGAAAGCATGAGGGAGGGAAAGAGATGAGTGTGAATATTGAAATGCTCATACTTTGTAGTTTGGGGTCACTATATACAGTATATCTATATCTATATCTATCTATCTATCTATATATATATTTTTTTTTAAATAAATTAATTTTATTCAGCAAGTATTCAAATAAATGTTGTTCAAAAATGTATCAATTTATTGGGCAGCACAACTGTTTTCAATGCTGATAATAAGGTTATATGGCACAAAATCTGCATATTAGACTGATATCTGAAGGATCATGTGACACTGAAGACTGGAGTAATGGCTGCTAAAAGTCAGCTTTGCCATCACAGGAATATATTAATAAAAAGTATTTTAAATCATAATAATATTTCATAATATCACTGTTTTTAGTTTCAAACATATTAACCCTAAAAAGGGCAAAAACCATAAAGAGACATCAGAAAATTAATTTATTTCTATTTTCCATCTTATTGGAACTCAAATAAACAATTTCATGATTTTTTTCCAAACTTGACTCTTATTTTTGATTTTAATGTTTGTATCCCCCAGGATACGTCGCTCCTTTGGGGGTATAAATTCACTGAAAACAGAACACTTGTTTATCAATGCTTGCTACAGCATGGCTGTAATTCCTGAACACTTTGGAATACAGACCTAAGGTTGGTCTCTTTTTAATGAAGACACATAGCAGATTATTGCTGAAGTGAAAGCATTTCAAAAAACGAAAGTTATAGAAGTTTAAGTTTACAATAAAGATAATGTAGTATACTATTTTTATTTTATTTTATATAAAATAAGTATTTTATAAAATATGTTGAACTCTAAAATTTCTATGAAATCAAAGCCGTATGTCTAACCAAGTTGTGTTCCAAATTTGAAGTTGATATCACAACAATAGTGCTTCCTGTGACATTTTGTTTGGGCACTTTACCAAAAATAACCACTGAGTTACACCCAAACTCTATTGATTGTTTTGATGCAGTTTTCTGTCACAAATCAATCATTTTCTGTCACAATATCACTTCTAATATAAAACAGTTACCAAATATGGAACCTTGACTGTCAGATCTTTCCAACGAAAGTGTGTTTTGTCAAGATTACAAAAAGATCTGATTTTCTAAAACACAAGCCACAAAATCACAGAGTCTGTGTATGTTTATATATCTTCATTTATACCCCTAAAAGAGCGACGTATCCCCTGAGATACAAACATTTAGAGACTGATTACAAAAAATGTAAGCAATTAATTCATAAAAATTTCAATGTAAACCTAATAAGCTAATGCTGAATAACAGCTTTTTAAACACACTGTTAGACATTTCTGTAATTTCTACAGTTATTTACTGTATATCACCCAGTATAATACTGCACATTCCCTTTACGGTAAATAACTGTAACACCCTTTGCATCATGGGAATTTTCTGTGACGTTAGACCCCACATAAATAGACTTACTGTATTTTTTTTAATTGCTGTATACTACTGTATTTGCTGTAACGGCCTCTTTGGCGCCATTCTATTGAAGTTGTTTTATTTTCCTCATTTCTTACATTTGGAGTGACACGATTTGCCTTACACCGTGTCTACAACGCCCAACAGCTTGGGACTGACTACACTGGACATGTTACATCGCTTGTAATGATTGGAAAATCCATTTGTCCTTCATGTCTGAAACAGCGCGAGCGCTTGGAGTATATCTGTATGTCAGAAATATACCGGGGCATCACTTTACTGTCCGCATCCACTATAGTATATATAATGGGTTCTGTATTGTTTTTTATCGAGTCGCGCATCGCAGCGCCACTCGCCGCCACTCGCATCCACGGAAGGCACGGAACCAGCGTATGGGGTTATATCTCTGCCGCAATTCTGAGCAGGAAAGATCATATTTTGAGCGTGCAGAACTGACTTTTCTCGCAAAGAAGAAAGTACTTTGAGCGCAAGAAAATCATATTTTGCATTTAAAATAAGTTTTTGCAGACCTTCTCTTTTGCACGTGCAACGTTTCACTAGCTTGCTCCCCTGATGCCCGCCCTCAGTGCTCTCTAAACGCCGATGACTCGCTTGCTCAACACAACCCAGCGTTACAATATGCCATAATTCCAGCCAATCAGAGACGAGGCTGCTAAATTCTGATTGGCTGCTTTGACAACAATTTACCAGTTTACCAATTCCAAATGACATCAGTCTTAATAACTACTATTAATCTTGTATTTAATCATTTATAACTGATATATAATTGTTCATGAAGGCTGAAAGTGAAAAACGCCTTATATTCACGTGTGCATAATTATTAAGCAGGTTTTCTTTTTTTCCCGGGTTTTGCCCGGGAATGAGTGGAAGAGTTCCGGAGAACATCTGCGCTGTGTGTCGGTGCACCTTACGAGAGAATAAGACCAGCAAGCAAGGTAAAAATATATGTACGTTGAGTGTTTGTGTCAGATTTTTGCACACCAGTTTAACCTTGGTAACATTTACCCATTAACACGGCGGTAACAAACTTTACCATGGTAAACTGCGCAGCTTATTGAATTAAGTTACCGAATTAAAATTATTTTTAATGAGCAACGCTTATCTTATATTAACATTAGGTTAACTAATGTGAAATTTTGTTCAAGTGTTAGTAGTTAATGTTGGCCAGTAGCATTAGCCTATTGAGAAAATAAAATTGTATGTTAGCTAAGTTAAATAAGTTTTATGGCTAGCTGCCTTTTCTAGTTTTAGAATTAGTTTGTTATAGTTTTTAATGGAATTTAAGATTTACTACATTCTTTTTTGGATTTGTGTTTTAAAGGCAACTGCAATGAAGCATCAAGAAAGACATGAGCATGCCAGCCACCCTGAGACTGATAATTCATGGTAAGAGAACAGCTATGGTTTTGAGAGGTTTGTGTATTCTATATGGGGTTTGCCTTTTAAAAGTGTGACATTTCTACTTCTTGTTTTTCAGAGAAGACATTTCTGTCACTAACAAAGTGGATGGTGAGCAAAGGTGGTGGCCACGTTTTGGAGCAGCACCTGGGTTGGTTTTGCAGATGCTATGTATTCTTTGGCTGCTTGTCTTTTTTCCCCATTATGTTTCTGTTGCCTAAAGATTCTTTGTGAGAATAAATCCAGAGAATACAACATAATGCACTGCAAAACGTCCTAAGACAGGATAAATGATGAAGGTGCACTGTTCCAGTGTTGGAAGACTGTATTTTTAAGTGTTATACATGCAATGTTTTAAATAAAGAATTTGTTATTTTGTAATTATTGTGTCTGTTTTAATTGAATGCCAGTAGTACCTATGTAGAGTAAAAATAAAATGAATTCTATAATCAAATCTAAGGAAATCTATATTAAAATGAATGAATTACAGTAGTATACTGATGAATTTGATGTAATTTACTGTAAAAAGTACAGTTTGCTACTGTTAATCTTAATCACAGTAACTTACTGGCAACAGTGTTACTGTAAAAACCCTTTGAAATGTCTAACAGTGCAGGTAAGTCCCCTCCAACAAGTGTAAATATGTGAACTAGATCAGCTTTTATTGGAGGGTGAGTAGATTTCCCACTACAGGCGGCCATGCAGTTTTAAATGTTTCCTGTGAGCTAAACAAAGAATGTAGAAAGAAAAAATACCCCATCTAAATATTCACAACAAACACCCTTTCAAAATGAAACCAAGAAATAAGACCTACACTTTCACTGCTTCTCCCAACAGCTTCTCAAATGTTTGTATCCCCAGGATACGTTGCCTCTTTTAGGGTTAAAAAAATCTCACCAACGCCAAACCACTCAACAGTAGTGTATTTTATTACATGGCAATTTGTAGTACTTAATTGTAATTGGTCATTCACATAATTCCTCAGTCTGAGTCTCAGTTCCTACATTGCTTTGTTTTTTTCTCTCACATAATTTCAAGTCAAATCAATATTTTATGTCCATTTATTTATTTGCTGTGTAACACACACTCTGTGTCACAGAATCCAAAACCCAGTTTTGGTAGATGACTACATTCATGATTACATACATAAATGGCACCTGAGCATGCATCTGGCTGTCTAAAAATGGATTTTGAAATTCAATCCCCCCGTCCCCCCAAAACATGCAGATTCATACATCTTAAACAAAACAATCTTGCAATTCAAACTGGTGGATTCAAGACAAAAGAAAATAAGCCCTCATTCTTGTTTTCTAATCTAAACCATGTTAAAGATGCTATAATTACAACCCATCTCCAGCTAACATACGCCTTTCCAAATCCAAATGCTCAGGCTCCATGCTACCTTTTTTAAATAATACTTTCAAATTCAAATAATAAGTTCAAATAAAACTGACCTGAATCAAACTGAATCAATACAGTTGACAGCTGTGAAACGAAAAAAAATTACAAAAACAGTAACTGTTTTTGTTTCTAGAATTTTCTAGAACTAGGATTTCTTTTTTACACAAACAACAGTTGACACTGCTCCAAACCACCCACGATGCAAAACCTTAGTCCTCATCCAACTGGAAAGCCATAGTAGTAGTTGCAATAAACATTTCACCAAGCAAACTGAAAAATCAGTAGTCTCTTTTTTAACTCACTGTAATCAGTAGTATCTTTTTAACTCACTGGATCCTGCATAGATCATGTCTGCCTTTAATGAATGAAGATGAAAACATTTGCAAAACTGTGAGTCTGTGACCAAATAAAATCTGCTATTCAGTCTTTCCTTTTTCACAAATAACTACCACACTGAAAAGCAGAAGTGAAAAAACTGTTGCAGATTTTGGAAAGCTTGTTTTACTAACATCCTTATACAAATCTGCATTAAAATGACATGCCCAAATTATGAATCATACCTCAAATAAATCAACACTTTATATTTATAATATATATTGATATAATAATTTGAAAGATATTTTAAAGGAGCTATTCACTCAAAAGCTTGCTGAAAATGTAACCTCAGGCCATCCTAAGACATAGATGAATTTGTTTCTTAATCAGAACAGATTTGGAGAAATTTAGCATCACTTATTTACTATTGGATCCTCTGCAGTGAATGGGTGCCGTCAGAATGAGAGTCCAAACAACAGATAAAAACATCACAATGATTCACAAATAATCTCACCATGACTCCAGTTCATCAATTAACATCTTGTAAAGTGAAAGTCTGTGTTTGTTAAAAAAAGAGAAAGAAATCCATTATTAAGGTGTTCCATAATACCATAATAACATCCATAATCCTTAAGAATGCTTCCTCCATGGATAATAACAGTTCCATCCCCTGTTGTGAAAAAGTTCATCCCCCGTTGTCTTCTCACATCACTGACATATTTCTTTAGAACTGTTTTTACTGCTTGATGTGCATATTTCTCTCATGATTCAGACAAAATGACTTTTTCACTGAAGAAAGCAATATTACGGCTTGAGGACTCTGACAGATTTTTTATTATAAACTCAAAGCTTTTTCGAGTCACAAGAAGTAAACTGATGGACTGGGGTCATGTGGATTTTACTTGTTTATTACTGTTATGTTTTTATCAGCTGTTCAGACTCTCATTCTGATGGCACCCACTCACTGCAGAGGATCCACTGGAGAACAAGTGATGCAATGCTAAGTTTCATCCAAATCTATTCTGATGAAGAAACAAACTCAAATAAACCTTGGATGGCCTGAGAGTGAGTACATATATTTTTTTTTTTTTTTTTTTACTTTTATTTTCAGGTGAACTACAGTATTCCTTTAAGACTCAGTGTGCAATGACCAAGTTTGAGTTGCATTAAACTGAAAAGTGTAGTTTTTCTATGCAGAACTCCTGCTAACAAGGTCTTCTAGACAAAATCTTCCTGGGTGCCCTGGTCTGCTCTGGGCTAGATTTCAGTGTGCAACTGTGACTAATATTCGGCAAGCAATTGTTTGTGTGCGTGTGGGTCTGTGAGTGAGCACTGTGAGCTGTCTCACTCTCTCTCCCTGCCATCACCCAGCCAGTTCAGCCTGTTCCCTCTGAGGACAGAGGTAAAAAAACAACTCCCTCATCCATGCATCCACCCATCCACGCACTCATCCAATGATCCACTTATTCAACCCCCCTCCAAAAATGAGCCAACCCTCTGGGGTGCCATTACTCCCAGCCCTGCCCTGTCTCCAGGGTCAAACCAAACCTCAGAGAGGAGGTGAGGGACATTGGCACAATTTAAATATACAGTAGGTACTCCTGGGTAAAATCAAGGGTGCTACTCATCATTTTGATGAGCTGTCAAAAATCAGACAAACACTGAGAAATTCTGCAAGCTCCTCTGGTACCATGATAACGCTTGTTAAATACAGATTATACTGCCATTACCATGAAAAAAAGTGTATCATTCAGACATGATCAAAAAATTCTAAACTAGCACAGACTGTCAGTATAAAACGTCACCTTAGTGGATCCTGCATGATATTGAAAGATCCTGACAGTATGTCACTGAGAAGGTGGATTAAAATATTCCAAGCCAACTCTAGGCATCCGAAATGTGTCAGAATTTACCATCAAACCTTTCCCTCAAATGTCAAAAAGTCATGCATACATATTCAGACACTGTATGTGTTAAAAGATGATTTCTGACATATGTGGAGGAAGTGACCCTTCACACTCACACAGCATCTAAACTCATTACTTGACATTTCCTAACAAGGCTGTTGCTGTTTTCTAATCAAGAATTTGCACATTTTCCTCAACTGTGCGTTAGAATCGTTCTGCTCCGTTGTGGATAATAGGGATTCGCAACAGCTGCTCTCCATGGTGCTGAAACACAGGTGCGCCTGGGCTCAGCTCAGGTCATCCGCCACGCGCTTCCTCCAGCGCGTCACATTCGCGCGTTATTCTTAATGCCAGTTTTTCACACACACCGACGCTGACGTGTTTAACACGACTGATTCAGTTAATTAAATAACATCAATTTTAAAGGCTATTAACATAAATATAGAAATTCATAATTCATAAAATGAGTTTTCAGTCGGTACAGGTTGTTCCTTAGGATTTCACTTATTGATTTATATTATTATTCATAATAACAACGACATTTCTAAAGAGTGCAAACTGTAAACAACTGCCCAAGACAACGTTCAAAATGGACTAATGTTAATTTTGGCGTTTTCTAATAAGTACTAAGAAGTTTTGGGACCTCTCAAGATCCACATTCAACAAATACAAGGTTCCAGTCGACGGATGATGTTTAGCACGATTGTTATTTTAGGCATTGAGTGGCGACAGAAGCCCAAGGTGAGCTTGAAGGCCCTACCTTTATAGATGAGGATTCATCTCGAGCGCAGGGGCGAAGCAGCTGTCGCCATGTTGACGTCTCCGGTTATTTCTATTCCGCAGGCTCGAGGTCCACCCAAACCGCAACCAACTCCGTACATGACACCATTTACACGGCCATTTCTAGAGCTTTAAGTCAAAAAACACCCCCCGGGGCTATAACAGCTCTGCATTTCCACTCCTGACGACACCGACTGAAGAACCGAGATTGATGTAATTCCACGTAACGAGAAACCCACCCAAAGGGTTAAACGGTGTCTAGGCGACAGAGAAAACGTCTCTGGGCGTGCCTTTTTTCACTGACCAAAAATGTCTCCAACGTAAACGAGTTTCAGAGGCATAAAGGTTCGCATTAACACCGCAAATTGGCACGTTTTGTGTTTTTCAGCCCCTTCTCGTGTACCTCCAGTGTGCGACGGTGGGTGGGTGTGGAAATGTGAGGGAAGGAGGGGGTCGCGATTGCTCCTCTTTTCAATGACAATCATTATCAATATAATTAACGGCTATGTGGAAATCTTAGGACGTTCTCAAAACAGGAGTTGTCGTTCTATTAAGCTTAAAACAGTCGACAGCAGCCCTTCGTTCAAACAGCATCTCCCTAATTTTGATAGATCAGCCAAATTCAGCACCACCATCATCATCTCCATAGGCAACCAGCGGACAGAAACCCAAACATCTGTCAGTTTTTACATTCACAAATCCTTCGTAAAATCCCTGGTATGGCTAAAAGCGATAATGCCAGCGATCCAAATCCCGTTTAAACACGTTATAAGTGGCTGGATGATCCGAATTACTGCGCAAACATATGCCTCAGACTCCGTGATCTTTATATGGATACGATTAATTATTTTTGTTTTACGTTAATTGATCATAATCCCATTCTGTTGATGTTGGGCAGTCAGAGGATGACCTTTAAATGAACGCATCCTCATATTCTTCATTTGCCTAAAGGACACTAAGTCCTAATTTGTCTATTGACAAACAAATATCTATTTTGAGATAAATATATAAGCCAATTTATATTAGTTTTACAACATTATTTTCACGATCTTTGCGTCGTAATTGGATATGATGGGTTATAAACCAAAACATGATTTTCTTTTTCCAGGCCTTTCTAGATCTTTCTAGATCTGAATTGATCTTTTACTCACCATAGCAATGCCTGTCAGGCTCGAACCTGGGTGACGGTGATTTCCAATAACTTCGTTTTTACCGTTACTTCCGTCTATTGTGTTTTTCGCCCTCTAAAACGCCGTTGTTGTCAAACAGATCGAAAGGACGCGGCGATGTTTTTATCCACTGAAAGGCGCTCTCAGCTGTCGTTCGTCTCCACAAATATCACGGATGATAGTCGCTTCCGGTTATCGGTGGCTTGGGTGGTGGGAGTGACGCGTGCGCGAGCCTCACGACTCGACTCCAGACCCGCACGTGAGGCCCCGGCCGACCACCGTTACGAAAACACGCGGTTGTCAAGCTTCTTCTTTTTTATTATTTATTATTGGTTAGTCATAGGCATTTCACAGGTAGGCTAGTTTGTGGCATCAATGATATTTAGATATTCACACTTTTTATTGAGAAAAAATCATTCTAATTAGAGGAAATTAGACTATTACTCTAACAATTATTATTTTATGGTAAAAAGTTAAAAACTTTCTAGAGTAATAGTTTTTGCTCCCAACGAAAATCTGTTTTAAACGTTAAAAATAGCATTTTTACATATTACCTTTGACATTATTGTTGCTCCAGGAATTACTTTATGTTTCACATTTGTTTTACTATTTACATTTTAAAAGGGTATAATAGGGCATTTAAACAGCAAGGTGGGGCATGTTGTCACAAAAGATTAAGGTGTGTTGAGTGGAAATGTGTCTATGCAAAAATGGACTTACTTAAAATTGACTTAAACATTGATAAATATTAATTGGGAAGTATTCTCTGCATTAAAAGTGTGATAACTAGCTCTGGTCTTTCCTGTGTTTCTTTGCTTGAAATGTCAACAGAAATGTCCAATACTTTAACAGTACTTCTTTTAAAAAATATATATAAAGTTTTTCATATGTTATTTTTTAGATATTTTGCTCAAGTTAAAATGCTGTTGTTGATATTAAAATTGTGTTGATAACACTTTGAAGACCAACACAATGATAACTAATATATAGTTTTAATTTTATATGCAGATATATCTTATTTAACATTTACATTTACCTTCTATATCTAAAGTTGTGTCTTCTGTTACTGTTTCTGTTTACACTTTCTTTGTAAGTAGGCCTACACACATTGAATAATATTGTGTCCAATGTTTTCATGCAAATTAGTAATAAAGGGAATAACTGGGAAGAATAAACTATAGAATAAATTACCCTAAATATGCTATTAAAAAAAATACCACAGAAGGAAATTTATTTCTATTTATGTTCTCTCTGGGGACAAAAAGTTTCAAATAAGATTAAATGAGATTAAAATGATTTCTGTTTCTTTTCCTATCCAGTACTGTATTTTACTTTCAAACATCTACTGTACAGGTTCAGTAAATACTATTGTGTTATATTGTATAGGGATTGAGGCCGTTAGATTCTCAAATCCCTAAATTACCCAGACACGGTCAAAATGAATAATCCTTATCCATGCTTGAGAGGCTGCTGGCTAACACTGCACCTGAGGCATGGGAGAGGCGCGCAGCTCCAAACAGTGCGCGCGCGCCCTCTGCTGGCGACAAGGAGAGATGGTGGCGTTTCTCACAACACCTTCACTGTCACATGGAGCTGACTTTATTAATTGCTAAGAAACTTCGCGCGTTCTCTTTGGTTGTTCATTACATGTTTAGTATGGATGAATGCACTTGTAAATTTGTACGGTCTCAGTCTTAAAAATACACACTCAGAAAAGATCAGTGATTTACTGCGTTACAGCGGCTGTAGTGTGCCAGCGCGTCGCGCCTCCGCAGGGCTCGTGGTGATGCATGACGCATCGCGCTGGTTTTGACATTCACTGAGCTTCCCTCATTAAGCGCTCTCGCTCGCGGGTTGTCATCGAGGCATAGGGCGTACTGAAGGATCACCAGCCCGCCGAGCGGACAGAATACGGGTAAACTCTCTCAATGGAGCAGCTGGCTATGACAGACATGTTTACCCTGCAGAACGGATGAATAACCCGATAAATACGTCCCGTGAAAGGGTCCTGCGTTCCTCAGCCACTGTCGCCTGGACAAACGATGAACGCATTTAGAAATAGACATTTAGATGAACGTTAAACGTTTAAAAAAGGGTGTTTAAAGTGACAGTAAAAATAGTTTGTTTTTCTGTTATTCTTCCATGTGGGCTTTTGTGGCCCTGTGGACATTTTGAAAATGTGATATATTTGAAAATTATGTGATGAAAAATACTTTTTTTTTTTTAAATCAAATACATTTGGCCGACAGGTTATTTGTAGTACTAGGACTTATACAGCACATTTTGTAGTAGGCCTAGCCTAGACTATATAGTAGGCTATTTACTCAAAATACACATAGGCCTAGTTATGTAACATATTCACACCTTTGCATAAATTCGCAACTAGCTTAATTAGAAATGACCTATATTTTAAAATTGTTTACAAGTGATATTTACCTTGTATTTTTCAGCATTACACCACGCGCTCTGTTTCTTCTCAAGTATGCTCTACCAATCAGGCTTGGTAAACAAGTACACTAGCCTTTGAATTTTTTTTATTAATTGTTGTGGTCAGGATGGAAAGGACACAACTCTTTAGGAACTGTAATAATTTGTTTTTACATTTACTTTTATTCATTTAGGGGATACTTTTTATCCAAAGCAAATTATGAGGAATAGGCTACAACAAAGTATACATTTTCAAAAAAACATTAAAAGTTTTTTATTTCACCCTTTGTTTAAATCATCATAGTTTTAAACATACTGTAATTTAGAACTGTAGTCAGTTTTGATGTTAATTATATGATGTATATTATTTTGTATTATAATGTTTAAGTTTTAGTTAAAGAATGAAACCGTTTACACTAGGCTAAAACAATGAACAATATTTAATGTTAAATCTTTAAAATCTTGAAAATGAAAATTCACAAAATCATAACATTTTAATGTGACCTTCATATAGAAAAAGACAGATCTAATTTATTAAACATCAACCCTTCTCTGTAAGCTACCATACATATATCATGAAAAATTGTAAATGGTTGAACATCCCATTAAAATGTAATTTTACTGTAAAATACAGTAAACTGTTTTTACAAGTAAAGACTATGAATTACCAGATGATTTGTAGTGTAAAAACTGTAAAAGGGCATATTTTTAATAAATAATTTTGTTTTCTTCTTGTTTTTGTTATCTGTAATGTACATTAGGGTGTTTGTGTTACATTTGTTACATCTGTTATTTAGTTAATGTTTATTTCATCATTGTCATGTGTGTTACCCTGATAGCATTTTGTCTCTGTGGTCCTGTGCACTGTCAATACACAAGTATTGGCCATTTTTACTGAATTATCATGTGACTTTCTATTTTGCCTTTATTATGGTGGCTGTCTGTATATTTTAAGATAATGTTATAATAAGATATAAGAAAAATATACAGGCATTCCATAATACTGGAAATTTCACCACAGTATTTTTATAGTGAATTTCTGGCAACCACAGCTGCCATGTTTTTACAGTAAATCCTTTTTTTGTTGTTGTTGTTTACAGTACTGGGATGTAAAATTGCTCTACGTTAAAGAATCACCCTTAAATGACCTAAAAATGAAGTGCTGTACATGCAAATTGACTTGAGATTCTTCAAATTCGTATTTTCTTCAAAGAAAAATACAGCATCATACTTTTTCATTAGATTAAAATGGTCTATATTTGCTAATACATAAAATACCCTAAAATATAAATAGCCTAGTCCTAAACTACACACACAGCACAGTTACATTAGCACCAAAGTGTGGCAGTACATGCCTTCATTAGAATGGTTCTGCTGAATATCTCTACTCACCCACTGACACTAAACACACACAAGTTCATGAATATCTCTTCAGATGCCAGAATAAGCACATGACCAGAAACGCAAACAGACACATGAGAAAAGATTCAAGGTCTGGCTTTTCTTTGTGGAGCTGGCCGCTGGTCAGAGGATGTGTGAAATAAACAGTCTACTGAGAGATGGCATTGTGACCCGCCGTGAGGGGAATGCGGTCATGTTATCAACCCGAAATGTAAACACATGTACACACAAGGCTATATTTGCGCATCTTTCTTTGTGTGTGTGTGCTCCTTTGATACAATGAACTCACAGTCCTTTAAATGACTGAAGCATTTTTGTAGCATACATGTTACATAATTACTGATGAGTCCTTGACCGTGTTCTTCAGGGCTGTGGAGAATAGAATCCTCTGTAGTGCTTACAGAAATACCAAAAATTGTTCCTGTTGTATGAAAGTGATGAATTACTGCACTTCTGTGTGGCCCTACTGAGCAAGCAAAATGTGTTGAAATGAATCAACGACCGCAGCTGACTCTTTTGCACACTCTGAGACAACAGACAAACACAATAAGCTGATTACTCATCCGTCATGTGATTGGCCACCAGTTCTTGAAGATTGCTAGTGCATTAAACACAAGTAGCTTGATTCATTCATGCCCACACACCATCTTTCTCTCACACAGCTTCCCTCAAACATTTAAGACATTATTTACTGACAAACATCACTAACCACATTCACCACAAAATGTATCTTTCATATATGTCTCCTCAACAAATTGATTATTATTATTTTTAAATGTAGTTTTGAGCAAAATCTAAATCATGTCAACTCATTAGCCTTAAAACAGAATGTTATATCACTGTCTCTCTTTCTTTCTCACGCGCGCGCACACACAGGAAACAGATTTGTTGATGTCACAGCACTGGGCATGTCCATAAGGTACTGACAACACTAGAGGATTACCAAAGCTTGTCTTTGCATCCACTTGTTTCTTTGCTCATTTAGTCCTTCTTTTGTTTTTAAACGGCAGTTGTTGGAAGAACACCTTATAGAGGACTGAAGATAGGTAAGGTAAGAATTTGAATAAGATACAGGTGCCACACATCATCGCGTAATTGTGTCCAAAACTTTACGTGCTCATCGGTGAGCTACTGATAGTACTTAAGTTAATCCTGCTGCGATGTAACAAACCTTTAAAGGTTGTTGTGAATGTGTCGTAAGTCTTAAAATTACAATTTGTGAACGAACGAAGAGTTACATTAGCATGTGGGTTAAATGTCTGTGTATATAAGAACCAAATGTGGATTTCTGAGTGCCCTTACTGAGCATTGGATGGCCATGGTCGCTAAATGCGCACCAGGTGCACGTGCGTTTGGCGTTTTATTAGGCGTTTGTCCAGTTTATTCTCGTGGGAAATACGCGTGGGTTGATATGCACTTCCCCGCTTTGCACCGATGATCAACGGCGGGGAGGCGTGAAGTAAAGCTCACGCCCAGATATGATAAACATGACCATACACACCCAAGGCGTTGGCTCTCCAACTTTATTTTTAAATTTTCGTCACTTTCAGAATAGCCATTTATTTATTAATTAAACTCCATTTTCTGTCATTTTGTTTTACTCCAATTTGGAGTTTATAGTCAGTTGTGATTTTGATTGGGTATGTATCAACGAAAGGGGTAAAACAGGGGCTTATCACTGTTATCAATTTAAAACCTGCCTGAATGCACTTTAAAACCTTGATTTGTGTAATTGCGTTTTTAGCATTAAGGCCTGGGTTAGGGCAAGCTGCTTTGGCACCAAACATTGGTTTGTAGAATTTTTTTTTTTCTCTTTTCTTGTTAAAGTGTTGAATAGTTTGGATATTGTAAAATTAACACAATTTATGTGGAAATATACACTACAGTTAAGTACACCACAATTTTTTTAAATTCTTTTAAGGCTGCATTTATTTGATCTAAAATAAAGTAAAACATTAATTATTAAATATTACAATTTAAAATAAGATTTCTATTTTAATATATTTTAAAATGTAACTTATTCTTGTGATGGAAAAGCTGAACTTTTAGCAGCCAGTCTTTAATGTTACTTCAGTTTGATTTAATGCATCCTTGCTGAATAAAAGTTTTAATTTCAGTAAATTGAGAGGTAATGTATAAATAAGGAATTATTTACTTGTCTTCTGCGTTGGAGGTTGTGAGAAAATTGTGGGACAGAGTTAAATGCATTTTAATAAAATTAAAACCTAAAATAATTATATTAATTTCTACAGTTAACTGTTGTTTGGAGGGGGGTTTAGAGGCAATCGATGTGTAACATAACATTAAAAGTACATTTAACCGAGTTTGTTTTAGCTGATACTAAGCCAAAGACATCACAGTGTAATTGCTCCAAAGAACATGGGATTTGTGCTTTTACTGCTTAAAGTAAAGCAAATGTAAAATGTGATTCCATGTCTAACAGTGCCCACAGCAGAAAGTTCAGTCAATGGAACATAAATGGAAATTTCCCCTGCACAGCTGTAGCTGAGAGACAGAGAGGATTTTCACACAGGTTGGTGATGTGATTCATCACGAAGCATTCTGCCATGAGTGTGTAACAGTGGTTGCCGAAATTGCCTCTGTTCTAAAGAGCTACAGTACATCCAGAAAAGCAAATCCATGAGTGACTGTATCTGGATGGTTTCCCATATCATTACTTGGATGAATTATACTGTATAGGGTGTTCTTTGAATGACCCATCAATTTATTTTTCTGCTTCATCAATAGGACAACACAAATCTACAGTGTCATCTGTCCTTCATACTACCTATAGCACACATCTATGGATCCCCAAGAAGATCTCATAGACAGGGACATCACTCTGACTGTACTGCTCCCAGGAGGACAGGAGACCACAGCCACAGTGCATGCCAGGTGAGCGAGAGGGAAAAAAATAAGTGATATTGCACATTTTCACCAATTCTTGCACTGAAATGACCATCCGGTCATATTTTAAATGACTTGTCTCTGTGCACTTGCAGTAAACCAGTTATGGATGTTCTGGTTACACTGTGTGCTCAACACCATCTCGTTCCATCGGATCATGCCATTAAGCTTATTTCCACCAATCAAAACCACATCAATTTCAAACCCAACTCCATGATTGGCTCTCTTGAGTTTGAAAGAGTTGTCCTGCAAACTAAAGGATGTGAAAACAAGAAGAAACCTCATGTTCCTGTGGTAAGTCTAATTGAAAGCTTAGAGAGTTGGGCTTGTAACCTGAAGGTCGCTGGTTCGATTCTCTCACCGGCAGGAATTGAAGGTGGGGATTGTGAATGAACAGCACTCTCTCCACCTTCAATACCATGACTGAGGTGCCCTTGAGCAAGGCACCGAACCCCCAATTGCTCCCCGGGCGCTGGAGCAATGGCTGCCTACTGCTCCGGGTGCGTGTTCACAGTGTGTGTGTTCACTACTCACTGCTGTGTGTGCACTTGGATGGGTTAAATGCAGAGCACCAATTTCGAGTATGGGTCACCATACTTGACAATACATCACAATTTATTATTATTATTTTTTTAAATACATTTTTTAGTGGGTTTTGTCAAATATCAAGCAGGTAATCTTGGGATTTGGACCCTTTTGGTGCATAAAACAAGTGTATATTGCTGAGTCTGAATTGTCATACTTTTATAGTAAGTCACCCAGGTGTTGGACACAAGGTCTGTCTAAAGTCACTTTAAATCTGTCATTAAAAGATTGAACACTCTAAAAATTGAATTTCCCAGGCAACAGTTCGTCTTCTGGTAAACTACAAGAAGTCCCATAAGGCAGTAGCACGGGTCAATCCTACAGTGCCACTGGCTGAGCTGATGCCCACAGTGTGTGAGAAGTGTGAGTTCGACCCTGATGCCACCATCTTACTGAGGACATATCAATCAGAGGAACCTCTGGATCTCACCAAGACACTCAACGACTATGGAATCAGGGAGCTGTATGCCAAAGAAATTAAAGGTTAGGAAATAAATAAATATAAATGTCACTGTAGTGACATTGTAGCAATGTTGCATACTGTATCAAATTAATTTAAAAGCAGCATACAATGTGCAGTACATATACACAATATAGGTCTCATTCACTAATAATTGCATGAATTATTCAATAAATTCACAATCTGTGATAAATTTACACCTAATTTGCATATTTTCATGTGCATGGGCACGTGAATTATTTTAACCTCATTATTGTTAATGAATTTGGAATATCATAAATGAGTGACTGCAATTCTCATTTGCATAAAACCATCTCCATATTCAGCTTACTACACAACCTTTTAGGTTTTTATGCAGAGGAACCATGCAGTCACTATTTTTTGTTGTTGTTGATTTAAATGTTTAATTGTAATTAACTGTATGAAAGTTATGATAATTTATGAAAATATTCATATGTAGATTTCACACACAAATTCATAACAATTCACACAGTTAGTGAAAAACCTATGTTTGATTTTTGAACGAGGCATCTGTCTGACCTATATTTAATTATATAAATTGAGTAATAGTAATCTTTTGAAGTTAAGTTGATTTTTTTTTTTTTTTTTTTAAAGTGGTACCAAACAATCCTGCTGATCCTTTATTTACCCATAAAGGTACCAAACTCCAAACAACCACATTTTGTAACAAAAAAATATTTATATACTGCACCAGCAATTTCGCACCGCTGAGGTTTGTCCACAAAATTTTGTCTGATCTAAGAGGCTCTTTTGTGTTTGACCAGGTGGTGAGGAAAAACAGAAATCCTCAGTTAAAGAAAAAAACCACAGAGAGAAGGGAAACAAAGGTTTCTTTGGTTTATTCAAGAAGAACAAGAAAACACCTGAGCAGGTTTGTACACCTGTCAGTCTGTCTGGTTTTGCAATCTGTGCAACCTGTTGGTTGTCATATTTAGGAAATGATGAGGGGAAATATCACAACCGGACTGTAACATTGTAAAACACTTGTACCGGTCCACCCATCTGTCTCTGCATCTGTTTATCTTTCAGCTTTCCTTTGCATCTGTTTATCTTGCCTCATGTTTATGCACATTAATACAGTTTGCATATTGAAAAAATAGTCCTTTTCTGTAATGTTCGACTCCTTTAAACATATTCAGTGATTTATTTTCTACAGGCTGTGATTGGCAGTGCTCCAAACTCTCCTGAACGGAACGGCCAATGTGCGGACAGGGTGAATGGTGTTAACGGTCACTCAGCCTTACCCATGGTCCCTGCCGACATGCCAAAGAAGAGACGCGCTCCACGGCCTCCTATGACGGCGTCCCTGAGTGTCGCCTGTGGGCATCACACCAGAGACTTTTACGACCTATTAGAGAGTGACTCTGCTAGAAAACAGGTGGGATTGCTGAGGGCATCTCCATACCAGTCCAAACACACCTGTACCCTTGGCCATCCAATATTCATATTAGCATGCATCAGTGTTGTTTTAGTATTATTTGTATACTATTATAGTATTTATAGCCTTTTACATTTCCAGTTTTAATTTAAATTTTGTTTTTTTCTTGTGCTTTGGTCAATATTCTTTTTTTTAAATATTCCTATTTAGCTTTGATTTATTATTATTTTTAAAATTGTATTATTGCACGTTCTTCATCTAATATTTATTTTATTTCAGCTTTAATTCAATTGAATTGAATTCAAATTTTAGTGAACAATAACACTGGCATGCAGGAATGTGCAGTTCTACTGATCAGAATCCAGTTTTATAGTTAAATGGTAGTATAATTATTAAAATAAAATAGTATGTACGTGTACGGTTCTGAGGCATGTTTTGAATGGCATGCTATTTTTCTGCTATATATATATATATATATATATATATATTGTCCATAATATAAAAATTTTGTTTGGAATACTATATATACCTACTTCATTTGCCAAAAAATATAGTATAGAAGAAAAAACAGAATGAATTAGTGTATCCCTCAGTGCAATGCACTCAGTTTGACCCTCGATGTCCACTGTGACGAATGAGCTTGTAATAACAGCTGCAATTTTTAACATCTTATATTTTACTTATTGTTTGATTTGCCAAAAGTTAATGCATTTTCGAACAGAATTTAATTTCCTTAACAATCAATTAAACAACTATGACAATTTGCTGAATTTAATAAGCGATGTAATGAGGTTATGCGACAACTACAGCATATTGTTTAAAATTGCATAATGCATACTGTTTCACTTCAAGTATTTACTGTGCAATATGCATTAAGCAGCATGTTAGTATTTTATACCAAACATAACCTCTTTGTGCCTTGCTCAGGGTCAGCTCAGTCGTATCTCTTCCACCGAGTCCTCCCTTAAAAGGACTAAATGTAGAGCTCCGCCCCCTCCGTGTGATGGCCCCACCCCGTCCGATTCAGATAACAAAGGTACGCATTTATTTTTGTTCATAAGTGTTCTTTTATTTTTCTATGTTTAAGCATTTGTGAACACTTGTTTGCATGCTAGTGCTGATTTCCTAGATGCCAAGTACTTGCAATTTCAGCATAGAATCAAGCTTGAACAAATGTGAGAATGAATACTGTCTTTCTGTGTTTCCCAACTGTGTTGGATTAATTATTTGCTCTTGTTTTACACTGTACTACCAGGAGGGGGAGCCTAACAGCCAGCACAGTCTCCTTTCCTCCTCCTCCTCTCCTCCATTCATGCTTCTCTGTTCCTGCTTTCATCGGTGATGGGCTATTTGTCCTGTGTCTTTACATAGCCTTCATGTCTTATGCACATTGCACTGAACTCTGTCTTGTTCTGTTATTTAATTGGCTTCCTTGTTTAATGTCACTGTTGCTTTAAACTGTAATGTGATGTCTCTTTCACCTTGTTAAATCACCTTGTATAAACATAATGTAGTATTCTAGAGGATGAAGTAACACACTCAGGTCAATAACAGTCAATTTATGCTTTAGACAAATGGGTTTCAATGTAGTGTTTGTATGTTTTAGTTTTTTTTTTTATTATTGTAAAGTCATTTCAATGTTTGTCAGGCAAATCTGTAGCACTTTATCACAATATCTGTGCCTTAATCTTGAGCCACAGCTCCAAAGATGGTTGTAATCAGTCTACATAATTGCAGTTCAGATTTATTAAATGTCAATTACTTTTTTTAATATGTCAGGGTCATAAGGCATGCTTTTAAGAATTTGTCTAGAATTATTAAAACTTAAGAAATTCCAAATGAATTAATCAGCCACATCCAACATTTTTAATTAAACCTGTTTAGTTTTATCATTTTGCTTATTGTTAGAACCATGTTAAATTTGTATTAACATTCTTGTCTTTTGTGTTCATTAATTGTTATTTAATATATTTAATGCATTTCATTTTTTTTTGCCAAATTAACTTTTGAAATGAAGTTTACTAATGTTGATTCATATTTGAATAAATTAAATGAAAATACATACTGCACACTGTGCTGTTTGTTTTGCCAAGGTGCTATATTAGTGAGAGGTTGCAGATGAGATGGTTTTATACACAAGACACACTCATAAAAACACTACAGCATCTTTGTCATAACACTGTGTTTTGCTTCAGTAGAGGATGCTCAAGGGGATGACAAGGGTTCAGACAAATACAGAGCTCGCATTGCTGACCACTGCCCTGCAATCGCTAAAGTTATGAGTGAACTTGCAAAATCTCTGCAGGCACGGCAACAGAGAACTCTATCTTCTGCAAAGTATGTTCATTTTGCTGAATTCATTTCTTGATTTGAACTTCCTTAGAAATATAGAAATGTACCTTTTTAGATATTTGGTTTTTCACTGTTCACTGCTTGTATCCTTGAAGTACCTAATTACTGATTTCTTCTCATTTTCCTCTGTAGTTCTTATATGTCCCAGCATCAGCTAGCAGAAGATTCTTCTACAGGTTTGTTTTCTGAGCATCACACCCCTGAGGCTGAGCTTAAGGCACTTTCTGGCTGTCAGCTGCTGAGAAACCCCTCTGAGAGAGAAGGTTTGACCACCTTCACCGTGGTTCCCCAGAGACGTCAGCAGAGCAGGCAATGTTTTGAGGTGCCACTAACCTTACAGACACCCGACACTGCTAAAGCCGAACAAGAGCTGTGCCCTGGAGACCCAGATGCACTTGAGATCTCCACCACAGAGCTTTTGGAAGCAGTCCCAACTGAACCTTTTAGAAATGGGTGCAAGGGTTCAGATAAAAGCAAGCACTTACCAGAGGTTCTACATCTACAGCCTGTGGAGCAAGAGAATCAAACTTGGACAGATGTAGAGAGTGAGAATGAAGAGGACCAATGTATTTATCCAGAAGACATGGAGCTAGAGAGTTCAGAATCACCCCTAAGAGGCCTTGGTAATCGAGAACATGTAGGCAGTACGATGAATAATCTAGAACTAAAAGGCAATTGGGCTTATCCTTCACAACCAGTTGATAAACTTGCTGACAGATCACTAATCGATCCAAAGTCAGGCCCTGTGGAGCAAGAGGAGATGGAAGAACATGATTTGGTGGAAACTGGAGAAGAAAAGGATTGGGTAGAAGAATACAAAGAGAGGAGAAGGAAGTTTCTAGGTGGTTTGAAAAAATTAGATGTTTGGGGAAGGATTCAAAGAGAATTGACAAACAATCAAGAAGAGACAACAATGCAAGAAATGGACTTCCCATCACCTCCACCACCTGTCTACTGTGATGACAATAATAGTGAAAATAAAGAGGATGAAGAAAACGGGAGTAAGCAGGAAATGCATATTTATGAAGACCTTGACCAATTTGCAAACTTGGACTCAAAGCCCAAATATGCATCTTATCTTAACTACTCCAAACCGAAATCCCAAACTGATCCAAACGTCTCTAGTGCTGAAAACATCTGCGGCTCTTATCCAGAACCTCATAGAACCTCCTTTTTATCTAAATCTCATTCAAGCTTTGACCCCTGCCCTCCTGCAACAGTGTCTCTTTTCGCCTTGGCTGTATTTCAGAAAGCTAAGCGCTCCAAACCAGGGCTGGATCCCAACTGCTCCAGGAGACGGGAGCTGCCCATGAACACACACAGTGAGTAAACTGATAGACATCACTGAAATATTAATATTAATGAGTGGGTCAACATTTTTGTTTGTCAATAATTACAGGGAGTAATTGCCAAATTACATTGAAAGCCCTTGCATTGCATTGTTAACCAACTTGTTGACAGCTTATTGGGCTGAAACATACACTTTGGTTTCCACAAAATATGTTTTCAACATTGATAATAATAAATGTTTTTTGAGTAGCAAATCAGCATATTAGAATAATTTCTGAGGGATCATGTGACTCTGAAAACTGGAGTAATGATGCTGAAAATTCAGCTTTGCCAATGACATTTTAAAGTAAATTAAAATAGAAAAGATATTAAAATATAAAAGATACAGTATTTCACAATATTTGTTTTTACTGTATTTTTGATCAAATAAAGGCAGCCAGTGAGCATTTGGGAAAGTAATGTAGTTTATCGTTTGTTGCCTGACCGGAAACATAACAGGATGAAAAAAAAAACGTATAGGCGTCTTCCAGATGTGTTGGTTACTTCATTGTCGCAAGGGCAAGGTGTGTCTGGGTCAGGGATGAGTTATGTATGTGTAGTTTGTAATGTAAATGATGTCTGACACTCATAATAGTCTCTTGTTTATTTAATGGGCATCTTCCTTCCTCTAAGCATGTTTTTGTGCGTTGCATGTTTATAGTTTTTGACGTAAACGTTGATGAATTCCAGCGGTCATGGCGTGAGTGTTTTGAAAATTACTTTTTGAAATGACTCAATCTAATGACACCTCAACAAAATGTGTAACTTCCATCACTGATTATGGAGTAAGTGTATGTTCAGTGTACACCATACAATGTACTGCATGTGGCTTCCTGAATGACTGACGTGTGCTAAAAATGGACCTGGCTCCAGAAAATATAGAGCTGTCGGTAAGAGTCTTGAGAACGATGGGACTTACTATGGCGTCTTGTTTTTTTTTTTTCCAGGTAATTGATGGCCAGTCTGAATATGGGAGTGTTCATAAATGAGGAAGAGGGGTTCTTCACCAGAATTAAACGACTCCTGTTTCTTATCATAAGATTATCTGATTCTGTGTTTTTAGCATTATGAATATTTTGGATGGATGATGATAAACATTTTGAAAGCTTTACCTGCATTTTCCTGTTTTGTTGACATTTCACTGATGCTTTCAGGAAGGAGGATTTTTCCAGCCTTTTAATTGACTCTCACAGGAACAATATGATGCCAAGAGTAAACTTTGCCTCAACGGAATACATGCATGTATTCATGTGTACATTTTTTTTTTTTTCTTTTTTAAATTTATTTTAATGAAAGCTTGTATTGCAGGGTTAAAGTCTTTTTTTTTTTTTTTTCTCAAAGAAATTAGTCCTGAGAAACTTGCCAGGATACTGTTTTCTACATGTTGTCTTTTGTATTTTTGAGCTTAAATAAATAACATTTGTTCGTAAACTTCAAGCAAAGTTTGTCATCTTTCAGATTTAGAGAAAAATATAACAGCAAAGACAGAGTGGGTGGTGCGGAGTTAAAGGAATAGTTCACCCAAAATTGATAATTTACTTTAAAAAAAAAAAAAAAGGTCCCGTTGGGCCATTCAAGATGAAGATAAGTTTCCTTCCTCGTCATGACTGATTTTTGAGAAATCTATTACATCACTTGCTCACCAATGGATCCTCTGCAGTGAATGGGTGCCGTCAGAATGAGAGTCCAAACAACTGATAAAAACATTGTAATTAATAATAATAATAAACATTGTAATAAAAACATTGTAATAATTCACAAGTAATCTACATAGCTACAGTCAAAAAAGGAAAAAAAAAGCACCATTAAAGTGATTCATGTAATCATTTGCTGAATATATTGCTGTTCATCATAGCTCCAGTCTAATGTGCTTTTCCATATTAAAATGGCGAAAACCATGATGGTAAAATTTTGTGAATTGTAAGAAATCCTGAGTGATTGTTAACACATTGTCAGTGTTGCTCTTTGGTCCCAAGAATCTATGACATACTCATCCTTATCTATGGCTTGGGTTCCAGCAAGTCTATACGTGGAGAAAGCTATGTCTGTTAGTATTCCCAGTGATTGATCATTCTTTGTCACGTTTTTTTAACCATACTGTTGTCATATCTAAGTGCAATTTTGTATAGTGTAAACTCATTTAATGTAACTGTTAGGATCACTAGGGGGCAGTATATACCAAGAGTGCTAAGTGCTTGAGAAAGGTGTATTGTGCATGTGTGTTTGCTGATCCATTCAACTGTCACTTTCTTAACGATAAACACAAAGGTCAAATCACAGAGGAGAGCTTTTTAACCAGCGACACAGTGTTTTGTGTGTTTTTAAATACCTACCGCTTTCTGCTAGTAACATATTTTCTGTCTGTCAAGACAAGTTTTATAGACTTCATAAAACTGAGGGGAAAAAGCTTTCGGTGTTGCTTTATTCTCTGGCCAGTCAAAGACATTAAAAAGGATGAAGTTTATTTATCTATCTGGCTTTTTGTTTGAAGAGGACTCTCTCAAGGCCGCAACAGCCTGCAGAGTGGTTGCATCTCCACCTTTTAGACCTTCAGCCATTTCAGATTTTCCTCCTCTCATTTTCAAGGCGTGTTTTCCTGCCCTCTGAGACACCTCTCTGTGGTGTGTAGGAATGGTTTTCCAACAGGCACGGCTGATTGAATAGGACCCCGCTAAGCACAATGAGGGGCTTTTCATCAAATTGGCCTATTGAAACCCACGTGTGGCCGTAAACACTGCGGGTATATGTTTGCCATAGCCGATTGGGGGTTAGGTGGGCTTTATTGGTCATCTGACCCATGCATGTTTTCTATTTTATAAAGCTAGTTTGGTTTACTCGTGTGTAAGTATGCCGAGGAACTGATCGAAACGCTCTAACGTTAAAATATGCACCTTGTGTAAAGTCCACTGGTGGTGCATGAGATGGAGGAAGCGTCTAGTTCTCCCTGGTGGACTGGTGCCTTTCTCACCTCCCTCATCAGTATTCTGGCAAGTTTGTGGCGCGTATACTTCCTACTGGTCACTGAAGCCAGATCAGCGCTCCCCCAACCCCCGCGCAGCACAGACACGCCCGGCGAGAGCAGCGCGCCACGCACACTCATGAATACTGATCACCTAAAGCCCTAATTAACAATCAGAGCCAAACTTATTTACATAAAGTCTGTCTCAGATGGAACAGGCCTCAGATGAAGCTGTCAGACAGATATCTGCACTTAAAAATCCACTGAAATCTATTAGACTATGATGGGTCGCTGAGTTCAATGGCACAGCAGCCAAAAGTAACAGTTCTGGCCTGTAGTTTAACATTATTCATGGTATATGTAGACTCTGAATATATTCTCTTTCACGCGCACATATGAATTACCATGCATATATACGTAATTTAAAAATTAATAATGAATAAGTTAATTTTCATGGTGTCATCTTGGGATCAACACACAAGCATGAAACGTACAATAAAAACGTCTCAGGTTACGTATGTAACCATGGTTCCCTGAGAGTAGGGAACGAGACACTGCGTCCTCTAGGGGTCGCTATGGGGAACGCCGTCAGCGTGACCCGTGTCTGAAGCATACATACAAAAACACCACCTGTTGGCCGGCGACAGCCTATGACGTCACTACCGGCGCGACCACAGTATAAAGGGGCGCCGGGAAAATACGTCATCCACTTCTTCGTCTGAAGCTTGCATCCGAAGCATGGCACCGCGCCTAGAGGACGCAGTGTCTCGTTCCCTACTCTCAGGGAACCATGGGTACATACGTAACCTGAGACGTTCCCTTTCGAGGGAACTTCGAACTGCGTCCTCTAGGGGTCGCTATGGGGAACGGAATACCCACGCTGCCATGCTGAGGGGAGTGCAAGCCAAGCACAAGAGGCGAGCACTAAGTACCAACTCTACCCGGCTAAGTGAGTTGCCCCTGGGACGGTTAGACGGCTGTCAGTGACATTATCCCCTACGGCCAAAGACCCGAGCTGCATACCCTGAAACTTACCTGTTAAGGGCTGGGACTCCCGGACCCAGGGTAGAGCTCGAAGGCTTAGAATCATAAGAAAGATTCCTTTAAGGGGATACGGCCAAGTGCCTAGGATAGTAGCTAGGTCCTGGCCTGTCACCCAGGGGCTACCGCTTGCTCTGCATGAGCTCACTGAGGGAACTGTCTCAACAGACCCTTGGTAGCAACACCCTGTTCAAGTCAGTATCACTGTAATACATAGGTAAAGTGGGGCCCAAGGTGAAACCGGGGCCTGACCAACTCAAAGAAAGGGCACGAAGCCGCAGCGCGTAACCCCTACCGTACAGGATTTTAGAAAGAACGCAAAACACTTGATGTGCGATCTTACCACAACGTGGATTTTAGAAAGTGCACAGAGACTAGCGTGCGCACTTACCATATGCTGACTCAGAGCTCTGGGGAGCGGAGAACTTAACTTTCAGCATGAGAGGGAACTCAGATGCTCAGAAGTGAGGGGAGCAATGCTAGCTCGACCAACCAGGAGAGCATGAGGCTGCTGTGACAGCTCCGGAGAGCGGAGAACTCAACTCTCAGCATGAGAGGGAACTCAGACGCTCAGAAGGGAGCGGCATGCTCATAGGTGACCCTCTATGGTGTGGGGAGCAATGCTAGCTCGACCGACAAGGAGAGCAACCTACTTGAGTCCGCTGAATCACAGCGCTCGGAAGGGAGCAGTGTGCTCATAAGTGACCCTCTAAGATGAGGGGAGCAATGCTGGCTCTATACATAGGTAGAGTGGGGCCCAAGGTGAAACCGGGGCCTGACCAACTCAAAGAAAGGGCACGAAGCCGCAGCGCGTAACCCCTACCGTACAGGATTTTAGAAAGAACGCAAAACACTTGATGTGCGATCTTACCACAACGTGGATTTTAGAAAGTGCACAGAGACTAGCGTGCGCACTTACCATATGCTGACTCAGAGCTCTGGGGAACGGAGAACTTAACTTTCAGCATGAGAGGGAACTCAGATGCTCAGAAGGGAGCGGCATTCTCATAGGTGCCCTTCTATGGTGAGGGGAGCAATGCTAGCTCGACCAACCAGGAGAGCATGAGGCTGCTGTGACAGCTCCGGAGAGCGGAGAACTCAACTCTCAGCATGAGAGGGAACTCAGACGCTCAGAAGGGAGCGGCATGCTCATAGGTGACCCTCTATGGTGTGGGGAGCAATGCTAGCTCGACCGACAAGGAGAGCAACCTACTTGAGTCCGCTGAATCACAGCGCTCGGAAGGGAGCAGTGTGCTCATAAGTGACCCTCTAAGATGAGGGGAGCAATGCTGGCTCTATACATAGGTAGAGTGGGGCCCAAGGTGAAACCGGGGCCTGACCAACTCAAAGAAAGGGCACGAAGCCGCAGCGTGTAACCCCTACCGTACAGGATTTTAGAAAGAACGCAAAACACTTGATGTGCGATCTTACCACAACGTGGATTTTAGAAAGTGCACAGAGACTAGCGTGCGCACTTACCATATGCTGACTCAGAGCTCCTTAAGGAGGGCAACCTAGCAGGGAGGCATAAAAAAGCCTAACAACCTGAGGCTGCTGTAACAGCTCTGGAGAGTGGAGAACTCAACTCTCAGAATGAGAGGGAACTCAGACGCTCAGAAGGGAGCGGCATGCTCATAGGTGACCCTCTACGGTGAGGGGAGCAATGCTGGCTCTACCAACACGGAGCTCAGAAGGGAGCGGTATGCTCAAAGGTGACCCTCTATGGTGAGGGGAGCAATGCTAGGTCAACCAACAAGGAGAGCCACCTATCACAGAGCTCTGGGGAGCAGAGAACTCAACTCTCAGAATGAGAGGGAACTCAGACGCTCAGAAGGGAGCAGCATGCTCATAGGTGACCCTCTATGGTGAGGGGAGCAATGCTAGCTCGACCACTGCCTGAAAAACCCCAGTAGGCCCTCCAGAGAGGCTGCCACAATAGTGGCTATTTACTTACAGCCTAGCAGGGGAGAAGCACACTCTAGGCAAGGGCTCAGGGAGATTGCTACTTAAAAACCCCAGGAAGGGGAGCAGTCCCTGAGCTTGCACATAGATATCCTCAGATAGCCGTGCACCTTCCTCAATAAGAGGCGTCCCCTGCCAAGAACTGATAGTAAAAAGACCCGCAGGTCCTGGAATCGCATTGCTGGAGACCTGATGACCAAGGAGGCTCCCACAGAAACCTACGACTGGGCCACACGATCCAGGGGTCTCATCCTAGCCTGGATCTAGTATCGACGAGTGAGGTCATCACTGCACTGAGTCGAAAGCAAGAGGTGAAACACACCAAACAACAGGTCCCAGAAATACTGCAAAGAATGCTACACAGTACCAGTGAACCATAGAACTGGATCGTACTCACCCATCCATGGTTCCTGCGCATGAGATCAGTCCGGACCATCAGTAAGGTAGTTTCTATGAAACATAGATCTAGGTTCCCACCTAACCTCGGTCAGGTGGAGTAACGGTGGCTGCAGGGGAATTAGAGAGGGGAGGATGAAGGCCGATAACAGGCCCCCCGAGGGAAGGGAGTAGATGTTCAAGTCTTACTCTGGTCCGGACGAGAGCGCTGAGAACGCCTCGTCTGGATCACCTTTTCTCACAGATCTTGCCTACCTCTCTTTGACCCGCGCCTCCCTCTAGCCCTACCCGCAGGCGGGGGAGGGGCACGAGCCGCGACACTAGCCTTCTGTGCCCATCTCTGTCCAGACGGAGATGGGCCAGGACCCCTGCGTTGTTCGGGCTCAGACCTGGATCCAGGTCTTTCAGCAGATCAGCCTGGTATGCCTGAAGCACCGCATCGTGGGCAATGAAGCGACAGCCTGACCTGCTGCTGCATATTTTTGAAGGGGCTTAGATGGCAAGGAGGGAGCCTTAAGAGAGGATGTCTCGCCCACAGAGAGATAGCTGGCTAGCATCTCTTCCACAGGGGGCATCCCCTCATAGCCGTTTTCACGCATCCCCTTAATGTCAGCATGAATGGTATGCTGAAACCTATGGATGCGAGAGGAAAACTTTTTTTGTTTGTTTTTTTTTACTCCACAGTGCTTCCACGGCAAGTCAAGCCTCGCCGTGGCGCGTTCCATAACCTCCAGTAACTCGTCATACGCAGGGCAGGAGGATTGATCGGGCTCAGCCTCAGCTTCATCACCCTCAGACATCTCCTGCTCTTCCTGGGCATAACCCAGCAGAGCACCAGCCGCTGGATCAGATGATGTCAGCGAGATCGCATCATCATCATCCAGCTGCTCACCCTCGTTCGTGGCCGACGAGCGCGAGAAGGAAAGCCCCCTCTCTAACTCATCAGCCAGATCCGCCTGCGAGCCCCATGAGCTCATTCCCCTCCGTGCCTCGGCAACAGTGTGTCTTGAACCGCAGGAAGCAGACGGCTGCCCCTTCTTCCTCGAAAAGAGAGACAGACGAGAGCGGAGCTTTCTCATAGAAAAAAGCTCACAGTGCACGCAGATTGCCCCCTCGATGACATCGCGTGCGTGCTCCTCGCCCAAACAAAAGACGCAAAGATCGTGTGTGTCATCAGGTGTCAAATAACGAGGACACGGATGCACACATCTCTTAAACGCCTTGCTAGTGCTCACCATAGTAACAGTAGAAAATCGTTCTTACCAGTAGAATGCACGCTTCAAACAAAACAGTCATTGAAGACAAAGAAGAGGATGACGTATTTTCCCGGTGCCCCTTTATACTGTGGTCGCGCCGGTAGTGACGTCATAGGCTGTCTCCGGCCAACAGGTGGTGTTTTTGTATGTATGCTTCAGACACGGGTCACGCTGACGGCGTTCCCCATAGCGACCCCTAGAGGACGCAGTTCGAAGTTCCCTCGAAAGGGAACAAGATTTTG
This sequence comes from Schizothorax lantsangensis, assembly GCA_027422415.1. Taxonomy (NCBI): domain Eukaryota; kingdom Metazoa; phylum Chordata; class Actinopteri; order Cypriniformes; family Cyprinidae; genus Schizothorax; species Schizothorax lantsangensis. The sequence continues at coordinate 27,879,092 of CM049853.1, read as the reverse complement.
TTTGAAATCCGTTAGACTATGATGGGTTGTTGAGCCTAACAGTAACAATTCAGGACTGTGGTATTAATAATGTGTATGTATTATGTGTCATATTATATCTTCTCTCCATGAAAATTAATGTAAAAAAACTTAAGATTACTCATTAAAATAAAAATATATAAATTATGCACATATTAAGTGTGTGTGTGTAAGAATTAATGAATTATTCTCCTTGGAGCATCACACATGAGCATTAAATCTTGAGCATGAGCATAAAATGAGCAAAAAAAAAAGTCGAGTAAATATGATAATATATATATATATATATATATATATATACACATACAAGTATTTTTTACCATATTTACCACAAATAATAAATGAAACTAATATAATAAACAATCATTTATATAAATCAACTGGTGGTGCATACATATTATATATATAAAATCATTTATTTTCATGGTGCATATATTTATGTAATACTGTATGATATATGAATTGTCATTCATGGTTATGGAGCAACACACATGAGCATGAAACTTAAGCAAATACGTTAAAAACATGATATTATTTTACCCAGCTGTGTGTACTGTAGAAGGAGTAATAGTTTTCATCTGAAGGTATGCCTGACCTTTCCGACTGTCCAAAAATGTCAGTTAGGCTTTCAGGCACGGAGCTGAGTTTCTCTTTAACGTTGCCTCCCACAATCTCTGACATTTCCTCTGATGTCACCACATTCTAACCCCCACAATGCTGTGCGGATGGCCTCTCCTCCCTGCCCTTACCCAGAAAGACAGAGAGAAAAGACAAACAGACAGACAGACACTATATTTAGTCTAGAAATGGACAATAGAATCAAGAAAATGTTGTAATCACAACATGCATAGTTTTTCAACCTCAACTTCTTTTAGTCCTGTTTTCTTTAACTATATGCAAAATATTGCTGGTTGTCAGTGTTCTCTATCTTGAATTCTTTGCATTTTGCTCATACTGCTTTTAGATACGTTTGTGTATTTGAAATGAAAACTGGCTCTTTTTTTCTATTTTGATGAAAAGTAATTAAAACAATTCTAAATGTCAAGGTGCTCTTTCTTTTCTCAGTCTCTTTCAGTGTTTATTCTTTCTATTTTTCATTCTGTCAGATTATCTCTCTTTCATTTTCTCTGCCATTTGACACCAGGGTCATTAACATGTCATGGCTTCACTGGCTAATATGCAGAAATATTCGTAATTTATGCTAAACTTGTGCCTTTTATGCGAAATGATAATCGGAGACAGGGACATGAGTGGCTCTGTAATTAGCAAACATAAGAAATGTGGATTAGAATGAGATGATGTTGAGGTTGGTGAATGGGGGGCTTGACTTTTTTCCGCACACTGAATGCATGGTGAATTTGTCTGGGATGTCTTAATATGAATTATCTTGCACATTATATATGCTTGAAGTTTATTTAATATACAGTGACTGGTGCATTACACACCCTAATATACTCATTTAAATGCATATATGCACACATTTACAGTTTAGTACAAAAATGTACACTCCGATTATAATGAACATCATTTCATTTTTCGAGGCATGTTAACAGTAGAGAGCAAAAATAAATAAAAATGAAGGTGAAAAAAAGAACAAAGGCCCCTATGTATATTATGCATTACAGATTTGTAAATCTCAGGTACAGAAAAAGCACTTTGCAGTTTATTTCATTGTTTATCAAATTACATAGCATCAAATGAGTAACACCATATGTGATCATGGACCACAAAACCAGTCATAAGTAGTACGAGTATATTTGCAGCAATAGCAAACAATACCTTGTATGGGTCAAAATTATCGTTTTGTCTTTTATGCCAAAAATCATTAAGATATTAAGTAAAGATCATGTTCCATGAAGATATTTTGTAAATTTCCTACTGTAAATATATCAAAACTTAATTTTTGTTTAGTAATATGCATTGCTAAGAACATTTGGACAACTTTAAAGGCGATTTTCTCAATATTTTGATTTTTTCGCACCCTCAGATTCCAGATTTTCACATCTCAGCCAAATATTGTCCTATCCTAACAAACCATAGAAAGCTTATTTAGGCCATTCAGCTTTCAGATGAGGAATATATATCTTTTTTTAAATTTACCCTTATGACTGGTTTTGTGGTCCAGGGTCACATATAGGAATTAATTATAATATAGAGTCATATAATCAAATTTACACGACCTTTTCATGACCCTTCATACTGTAACAACATAAAAAAATATTTTCTCACAGCTGTTTTCAATGACTTCCCGTCCTTTGTCACACTCTGCGTACAACATCAGCGCATGTTGTCCTTTGCCACAAATAAATGATAGGAATTATATTTGTATATTTAAGTGAATTCCCAAAGGATGTTTAAACCCGCTAGCTTTGATAGTGTTTATCATGATATACTACGTGTGCGTGAGAGAGAGAGAGAGAGAGAGAGAGAGAGAGAGAGAGAAACTGGACTCTCAGCTGGAGTCCGGTAGGGCGCATGCGCAGTCGGACATGAAGCTTCTCCGCTTTCTCTTCGGCAGCTGGCGTGAGGTTCTGGAATTCCAACATGGCAGTAGATGTGGTCAGTCTTTCTATGGTGGTCAGTCTCTCCAGCCCTGACTTGGAAGCATTCCAGAACATCACCGACTCGGAGTAGCCCTCATCCCCCGCTCTCAGCAGCACGGCTGGACGCTGTCGCCGTTCTCCGGCGCCGAACAGGTAAATCTTTCACTTTGTTTGTGTCCACCAGCTGTCCGTTTGTACCGTGGAGAGAGAGAGAGGCCATGCCACAGCACGGACAGCTCGCTCGGACACTCGGACACAGGCCCGAGCAAAACATAGCGCGCAGTTTTTGTTCGGCGTGACTGTAAATAGCATGAAATTATGATAGTTTGAGCACTAGGCAAGAAGTTTTATTATTGGAGCAGAGTTGTATAATAAGGCAGCATTGATCCGTATGTGTTGTGTGTCCAGGCGAGAATGACAGAGAGACATTCTCACCTATCAGCACAATTCAATATGATCTCTGACTTAATGTATAAATCTCACTTTAGCTATTATATCAGTGATGTTTCCTTTTCAAGACTAGGCTATTCAAATAGGCTATAGCATTGCCAAAACAATCCAGAGTGACAAATACAAAATATTATTTAAATGACATTTTAATCAGATTGAATATATTTATTAGCTAAATACTTATCTGCAATAATTAACTAAACAGAAAAATCACCTACAATGTAAAATTCTAATTAACAGGCTACGTTTATATGCAGAATCTAGTTAAAAAAAATAGCTAAATAGAAATAAATATTCTGTATTTACCTGACTTTTTGAGCGCACTAATATATGGAAAGTAATATTTGCATAAAATGTTTATAGCTACAAAATGTAAAAAAAAAAAAAAAACGTTTTGGGGGGAACTGGGAACGTTAAACAAACAAATACATAGGCCTAGCCTAACCAATGATAATTACTGAGAATTTTCATATACGTTTAATGGTAAATATTTTGCTGCTGCATTATATTCATCTCTCCTTTTTCTTTCTCCACAGTTTGGGGTTCCTGTCCGCTCAGAACACTATTTATTTGCATGTGGTGCGTGGCCTTCAACTTACTGGAAAGTCTTTCTCTACGCTTTGTGGAAATCATTGAAGTGAACCGTTCACTCCTTTTTGTCACTCTCCATTACCTTGCTGATGTCAAGCAATATGATCAGCGGGTTATATGGTAGGTCATATCTCTGTTTTGTTTGTAAATGCAATATTTCTATTATATTTTCTGTATGAATCATTTGAATGTTTTATTACCGTCAAAACCCAATCATGTGCATGCATGCATATAGTTTAATTATTGCCTGGCAGAAATGACAAGAAAGTACCGTCCCAGGAAAGAGGGTAATGGGATCGTGACATGGCCGGATCGGATGGATTCGAATCAGAGACACTACGAAAACAACAGCTCTCTTAAATAAAAGTATTAGAACATTCTAAATCTTACCTCTTCTCCTCACTTTATATAGCCTATATTTTCCTACTTAAACGTTTTTTTTCCAATCTGTTTCTCACTCGGATATTACATTCATACTGGTCGTGATTGATTTACAGTGCTATGATAGTATTTTCCTGGTTCGCGTCAGGGGAAGGAGAGTTGAGATTGGAGGTTACAGACCGCAATCATGTAGCGCTGAATCTCCAGTCGAGCGCGCGGGCAGAGCGACTGCTGCACGAGCGCGTAATAAATGCTCACGCCGTGATGGGATTCTGACGGGAAATCAGCCGTGAGCGCACAGTGGCGCGGGTAGTTAGATGTGCATAATTTGGACTCAGATGTATTGCGAAATGACAACACTTCATTTTCCAATATTCCAGTGTTCCCCTCGTCTCTCTTTGTCTGTCTGTGTGTCTGCCTCTCAGTCAGAGCTGTCGACTTGTCTGTATGAGGGGTTGTTTATCTGTCTGAATGTGGTGTCACTGAGCAAGTCACACAATAAATCACAAGTTTGATGGGCGTTCGTGAATTAGAAATGGACAGTTAAACTACCATGTGCGTGTGTTTCTTACTATACTTTCACATGGCCATCTGGGTAACATCAATCATTGAGTGACATTGTCTTTTATTGTTCTGCTTGTGTGTAGTGTAGCCTACATGTTTAGCTGTTTTTATGTCCTACAAATGTAGTGAAGTGGTCTTCGCTATTTGAAATGCTTATAAATCAATCAAATCATGTATTAGGCTACTTAAATCTGATTAAGTCAACAGGTTTGTGTGAATGGGTGCCCTAAGCAGGATTGTATTGTTGTGCCCCTCCCTCAAATATTATGGAAGTAAAAAAAACAACACCTACTACAGGGGTCAAAATACTTTAATAAAATATAAAAGTAAATAAATAAATAAATTGTAATTAAATTGTATTATTTACAAATTACAATTGTAGCTCTAGATAGTTACCTATGGCTATTATTTTATTAATACAGTTGTCTGATTGATTTTATGGTCTCAAGCATTCAGAAATCACCCAAAAGAAAATTAAGCAGTTTTACTACGATAAAACCATGGGTAATTTTTGTAAGGGTTGTGATGTCCACATGTTTTTTGTTGAAGAAATTATATAGGCTGTGTCATCTATAGCAAAAAGGTGGCCAAAAATTAAAGATTAAGTGGATATTTGAATTAAATGTTTGGTCAATAGCCTATTAAACAAGGATATGATCGTCCTGTAAGTGTAACAGCAGCAATGACCAGGCCTTTGACGCCCTTTACAGGCATTTATAACATGTAATGTTGAAAAAAAAAACAATAGACACCATCACAAAATTTGTAATGGCTTTACTAGTTATAATGAGACTTGTATTGGTTTTAATGGAAACATAATGGACCCTGTTGGTCTCTACTGGTAGGCCTAATTGGTCACCTTCTATTGGCAGTTTGTTAAAACCAATAAATCCTAATGGAATATGTCCCAAAACACACTACAGAAAATAATTGTTTTAATGGTTAAAAGTTGATGGTTTGTAATATTTGTAATGATATTTGTTATTTATTTGTGATTCATTTGTGATGGTATTAGAATATTCTGTGATGGTTCTATTGTTTTTTTCAGCAGGGTTGCCTCATTGTTTTTATATAATGCAGTTTAAGTCAATTTAAAGGCTGTTTTTGCTTAGGTTTGTTTTTATAACCACAAAAAAATATTATCTTAATACTTTTATGTATATTATTATTTGTAAGTAACAAAACCATGGTTAATTTGCGGTTACAATGGCTACAAGAACCATGATTTTTTTTGGTTTTATTCGTGTTAAAACCATGACTAACTTTCGTAAGGGAACATGGAACCTTGGAGAGAATATTAGATGCGTTGGTGGTGGTGAAATTATTACCGACATTAAAACACGTTATTAACCTAACACCCAAAAAAGTTTCACAGGATTATGAATGTAGCCTACCTGAAAGTGATGCACGGGCTTCGTTTTCATCTTGTTTTTGTTTTTTTCTTTTCTTGGCACCGGATTTCTGATCTTTTCACGGGCATAGTTGTCCATCAATTATGATCATTTGCATTCAGCCGCAAACATGAGGTGCGAGCAGGCGCGGATGCGGGAATGCATCACGTTTTATTTTTTACTTTTTATTTTTTTGAGCAACTGGGAGTTGGTGCCCTACGCAAACTGCGTACTCTGCGTATAGGGAGCGGCGGTACTGGGTTTAGTGTTTCAGACTTTAACAACCATGGACATTTTGGGGGAAATGTCCCCCCAATAATGAGATATGGCTAAATTTATTTTATTTTATTTGATTATTATTATTATTTTGAGATGAATCAAATCAAAATGACATATAGTAATATCCTGATGCAAACTACTCAATTTCAGTCCGAATTTATCAAATCGTTCAAATGCATTACTTTACAATAAATTCTGGTTCTTGTATGCTCTTTCTTTTCTCATTTATTCCCTTAAATCCTTTTAAATCCTTTAATTGTTTTAAAATTGTTCAAGACACATTTACAGCTGTGGTAGTGTATAAATATCCATCTTTATGAAATATGCTGCTCACTATAGTTTCAGAAGTGTGTGTGTTTGTGCGTCAGAGGCCTTAATTATTGTTAAGCAGAGGCTTTTTTGAGACTTACTCATTTAAAGGTAGAAGACTATAGGGTCATACCTTGAATTCTACATTTTAAAAAATGAATATGTTTGTGTTCTGTGAGGAATTGTGCGTGACTGTCAAAATGAAGTCCATTGATTCTTACTGCTTTTCTGTGCTGTTGTTTTCCCTACACTTCCTGTAGGATTATGTAGTTAAGGAACTGGCTTTTGTTAGCTAAACGGATATTGAAAAATACTAACAGAATGGAAAGTGATATTGAGGACATTTAATAATCTATAAACTAATATTCTACAGAAAATATGTTTTCAATTAGAAAAAAATGAAGAAACATCTTGAATATTTCTAAGTGAAATCTTTTATAATTAATTGATTAATTAGAAAACGAATTAATATAATTTCTGTTTTTAGATAATTATCCAGTATAATTAAGCCTAGTGTTGTCAATCAATTAAAAAAATTATTTATATAAGAATGTAATTTATGCCATTACATTATTGCATTACATTGAGTTCACATTACAAAAATAGGTTTTAGAAGTCAATATTGTATATTTGGTATCCAAATCACTGGCTTGTGTGAACAGCTTGTTCTGTAAGTAAGCAAATGTTGTTTGTCGAAGTGTGTTGCCTGATAAGTCTGCGATGACACACTTGCAAAAACTAATTTTAATTTTCAGCTACTCATATCCTTTTTTTGCAAAGAATTTGGACCCTTAAGTGTGTTTGCCCATATGATGGCTACATAGTAGGGATAAAACAGCATCAAAAAAAATATATAGTTATATATAGTTTTATATATATAAAATGAACATACATAATTACCTCCTTTTCTCATCTTCCTCTCCTGTCTGTCGGCCCCTCCTTCTTTTTGACAGTCAGATTATGGTAAAAGTTTAGTGTTGACAGTGTTCGTGATGAAATGATCCCTCCATCCTTTACATCTAACACCACTTTTTTTCTTCATTCACCTCTCCATCCCTCCAGCTCAATCTCTCCTTTCACACATCTAAAGATATTTAGCGACAAGAGGAAAGTGTCTTTGAGTGACTAATGAAGACTTTCTCACATAGTTTCTCATTTTTCTCATCTGTCCCGATTACACAGAAAACTAGTGCATCCATCCAGTCTGAGTGTGTGTGTGCATATGAGAGATGATTGAGCTGTTTAATATGCTAAAGCACTATTAAAGGCCGATGTCAACAGCAGACGGCATGCGGCCGCCCAGCCTGCCCCGGCCCAGTGCTCTGCATTGTGTCTCTAAATGAACACGGTACTGTGTTAATTAGCAGAGGAAAATGGCGTGTGGAATTGAATTGGTCATTGACATGCGAGGCGTTCGTCTCTCATTTAGAGAGATATGAAAGTGATTTAAGCCCTTGCTATGTCTTTTATGGAGGTTTAAATAATCTATCTGCAAAAAAGAGAAGAAGAGAAGAGGGAGGACGTGAAAGAAAAGAGTTGCCTTGTCTGTCTTAGATTGAATTTATCATGTTTTTTATTTTTGCCATGAATGTCTCTCTGAAATGTTTGATTCAGGCTGATTCATTTGCTGAGTCAAAGTGTCAGATTTCTATGCTACTACTGTCACCAAAGAGAACTGAAAAATAATAAGTTTCCAGAACACTTTCTACACAATAGTCCTGTCCCAAAGTCACTCCATTAGTTTAGCCAGGGATGCTCATGCAAATAAAGTGTTTTGAAAGTGCTTCAAACCTACAGTGTTTATACTTTCCAGGGAAAATGCTCATGTGAATTGCAATTTGCAATCCATTCAACCCATCATTTTGTATTTCCAAGAGAAACAGGATAATTAACAGGAAAAATGTAGGATGAGTCTTGATTTTATCCATTGGAAACTGATTTGAAGGTGAAAAGTGGCCATTACACATCAAAAACATGTGACCCGAATTCAGTTTACTAAAACAACATCTTTATATCTATTTGGTTATTGGTTAAAATGTAATATAATAATGTGAACCAATTGAACACCAACCGACACCATTGAATAAAAATTTAAAAACCGTTTCAGAGGAAGATCGAGTTTTAAAATTCATTGCCATTTTCTTTTCGGAAACTCATCTCCGAATATATATGCAAGCGATCATAGAGATGTGAATATGTTTGTACCAGCTTTGCAATTCGGCATTTGAGTGTATTCATGTTTTTACTTGTGTTTGAGGTTGAAATATTGTCACACCTATTTATTCTTTGTTTTCACTTAAAGTCCATTGGAGTCTTAAGAATTTTGACTTTAACATTGAAAATTGCATACACTTGCACACAGGAGTTTATCAAACTGGAGCTGTATGTTGTGGCTGGTTTCACCTTAAAGTTTTACCCTTTAAACTCTTACCCTTTCTGTGTCATTTTACAGCGATTTTACAAAACAAAGGTTTCAATCTCTGAGCTTAAACGTTCATAGACCTTCCGCTGCTGAGGTTACGTTCTGTCATACTTCTCTGCACCTCCCTCTCTTTCTTCTCCCTCTTTCTCTCTATTGCAGCTCTCAGCAGGCCAGGGCTGAAAGTCAGGCGTTTTTAAGAGAGGACGTTGAGAGTGAATGGCTCATTCACATTAAAGAAGAATTAGAGGGCTTCCACCCTGCCACTCTTACAATGGTCAAACAGCCTGGCACAACAGGAGAACTGTTCACACCAGCTAACACACACACTCACACACTCACAAACACTGAAAAGCATGCCCTTTGTGTCAAGAAAAAGAGAGTGTGGTTTTGTATCAAAAGTATTTTCTGTTTTATTTTTAGATGGATAATATGGTCTATGCAGTACTGTGGCTCGTGTCATGCAGTATTTGGCTGATGTCTTGAGGAGTAAACAGCATAAATAGAAGAATGTTACACTGTATAGGGATTACTCACTCGAAAATTAAAATTTTGTCATCATTTACTCACTCTCACATTGTTCTAAACCCATATGACTTTCTTTCTTCTTTGGAATACATCTTGAAGAAGCAGCATAAATAGCAGAATGTTCACACTGCTATAGGGATTACTCTTGTCCACTCGACAAATGAAAGGGAATAAAATTGTCCATGGGCTTTTAAACTCCAAAAATCAGTTCTACTATACCCATATGAATGATAATTAGTCCATTTCTTTCTTCTTTGGAATGGCCATATAAGAAGAAGCTATGCAGAATGTTCAAATTATGGCTTTGTGTGTTGAAAATGAAAGGGAATAGTGACCATGGGCTTTTAAACATTATTGACCAAAAATCAGCACAACTCTCAAATCTCATTCACATTTGAATGATAATTAGTCCATGTATTAATATAATGGCCATATTCTAGTGTGATATCAAGCCAAATAATGCCAAAATTTTGTCTCTGCTTTGTGTGTTGATTACACCTGATGCAAATTATAAGTCATAAATATTGACTGCAAATTACATTTGACATTTGCTATATACTGTATTAATATAATGTCAAATCAGTGTGATATCAGTAATGCCAAAATTTTGTCTCTGATTACACCTGATGCTTATTTAAATGATGCAAATTACATTTGAAAGCTATAACAGGGAGAAATATTTTCCTACTGCTATGACACTTATGGAGCTTTTTTGGCATTTTTAGAGCTTGACTCTGGTCACCATTCAGTTTCATTGTATGGAAAAGTCCACTGTAATCATCCTGCCTGACATCTCGTTTTGTGTTTGATGGAACAAAGAAAATCATATAGGTCTGGAACAACGTAAGATTCAATTTTGAGTGAAATACAAAAAAAAATATTTATTTTTTTATTTAAAATGTTTATTCTTTAATATAATCATTAAATTCTGTAAACTAGTGCCCTTTTTCAGAATTGGGTATTTTTGTGGCTCTTTGTTTTGTGTTTGTGAAAGATTTGAAATCAGGAACCCATAGGAATTTGTACTTCAGCAGGTACTTACTGAAGTCAATGGTCTGGATTAGATTGTGTGTATGAGTGTGTACGCATTTTGTCTAGATACTGTTTGAAGGGCTTTATCCATTTTACTATTTTGCTGTTGGCGACAGTAATGGCTGTTTAATTACTCAATAAAAGCATTTTATGGATGCAGTGTGTTTGTGTGTGTGTGTGAGCCTGTGTGATGTATTGATTTCGCTGCCAGAGAAACCTGAGATTTCACTTAGGAGAAGTGAGTCTATCTGTCTGTCGATGTGCTTCTGGTTTTAAATAGTAGTCTATATGCATTTACGCACATTCATAAACACACACAGTTGTTTAAAGAGACACTATAGCTCAACTAACAAATTTTCAGTCAGTGAAGTGAAGATCCCTTCCTTTAAAACCAGCTAATGAAATGTCTGCCTTTAAAGTATGGAACATTGCTTTAAAAATTGCTCTGTGTGTGTGTGTGATGGGCCTTCTCCAGAGGATTTGTAGCCAGGGGGTATATTGGAACAACAGAAAGTCATTCTCATTGCACCAGCACACACTCTTTTACACACACAAAAGTACACACACACTAGATCAGCAGCTTTGCGGCTAATGGGATTGTCCAGGTAGTTCTGTAGAATACAACAAAAAGACAGCATTTGAGAGAACATTCCAGCAAACTGCAGCTAATATTGGACTTTACAACACATCACTTTTGGCTTTAGATTCTGGTGAGGATGTAATATAGGAAAAAACAGCCAGAGAATATATTTCTTTTTTCAGATTTAAATAAATAGCCCACTCCATGATGCATAGTACTTTGTATTGTAGAAGAGTTGAAGTTAGTGTGTAATTCTTTTGAAGAACCCTTCATGCACTGTTTTGGGAATTTCTGCTCTCATCTCAAGAAGTTTGACTGATGTTGTTTCTAACTGAGGTTTTATTTTAGACGACGTTCATCCTTTAATGTTGTTTTATAGTCGGTCTCGATTCTTGCAATTGTTCATTCACAGTGTTAGGCATTTTAACAAACCCACTTTGGCGCGTAAACCATTTCTGCTATAGACATGAATGATACGCTACAAGACAATCAAGTAGCTTGTGGAGGACAGGTGTGTCATCACTTTTACAAGCAACTGGACATCCTGTAGCTCATAAAGCAGATTATGGCGAGAGCAATGTCAGTGTCATGGATTCGATTGCTAGGGAATGCATACACTAATAAAATTTATTTCTAATGTAATGTGGCTAAAACCATCTACCAAATGCATAAATGTAAATATAAAAAATTCCATAGACTTAGACTGACAAATATCTGTAAAACAAAACATTTTCTTTTTCACCGATCTAGTTTTCTGAATTTGTTTTTTTTTTATAGGCAAGCATTTAAGAATTAATGCTGAATTAATGACTACTATTATGTCTCACTATAGCCTCAACCGTTAAAAGAGAAAAAAAGCAATTAGGAAGTTGTTAAAAGACATCTTTAGCTCTTTCATATGTGTTATTGGTATTGCTTTTAATCATTTGTCATTTTATTGTACTTTTATCCTACCATTTCTCAGCCTCCTGTCCTGCTAATTGCCATTAGTGTGATTTGTACCCAGTATTGTAAGTCGCTTTGGTTAAGTGTGTGCTAAACTATACAACTTTAGTTTTTAGCAGTTAAAGCTATTACGAGTGTGATGAGTGACTTTCAAAGTCCTAATTTATGTCAGTTAAAGTCTTTCCAGGGAAACGGCGCCAGTTGCTCCACCTCTTGTGTGTGTGTTTGCAGTAAGTCCAGTCTTTTCCCATGAGAGAACACTGAATGACCTCAAGTTGCATGTATCGATCAGGAGGATTTGCTGCTTGATAGAATTGAATGTAATTGGGCAGTTTTTAATTGAGATAGATAGAACATGTAAATTTTGCTCCATCAGCCCAAAATCAATATCCATCTGCTGTAATATGGAGTATATGTCTCTTTCTTTATTTCGTTTCGACAAAACATTGTATTGTTTCTGATGCTCAAGGTTTTGCTTATCCACAGTACTTGCAAAGTCAGAAAAAGATCCAATGTTTCTTCATCTTAGAAGTATTTTATGTGTTATATTTTATGGCTTAAGGACATTATCTCTCTGTTCTTTTTCCTTTCTCTCCCATCTCTCTCCCTCTGTACAGCCATATGCCAAAGTTCAATGCAGAAGAAAAGCTCTTTGTTTCACAAACTAAAATTTTGGTGCAGCACTGTATGTGTGAAGCTGAAATGACAGAGATACAGTATTTTTAGGGGTAACATCTGTTGTCGGGTTCAGTTGCTAATGCCGAGCGCTATATTATTGATCAGTCGTTATTACAGTATGCTGAAATATTATGTTCCCGCGTGGTGTGCGTGAGTCAATGAAACTGAGAAAGAGACAGAGAGAGTGTAATATGAGGTTCCTTGATTACATTAAAGAGCTTTTATTTTATTCACTTGAGAAGAAGCCTTCTGCTGTATCTCAGTATCAGACCTTAATGATATCATCAGCGCTATTCTTGATGTGTGTGTGTGTGTGTGTGTGTGTGAGGGGGGTGATTCAAGTACACAGCTGAATTTAAACTTCATTGTCAATCTAAAGACCGTAAAACAGCTCAGAGAGCTGCTAGTGTATGCCTCAAAAAAGAATTGTGAAAGCCATTTTCAATTGTCTTTCATTTGAATATTTTATATTATTATTCATTTTTGTGAAAGATTTTTGTGCTTATGTTTTTTTTTTTGACAAGATGATTATGCAGAATTGGTCATTATCTGGAACTGTGGTAATTTTCTAATAACGTTAATTAACCTAAATTGCTCACATTTTCTCTCAGTGGTGTTTTTGTAGCACACTTAATTTATATTGCGATGGAAATAAGACCGAATAATAAGTATAATTAGTGTTGTTTTTTTTACAGAAATATATTATAGCATGTTTGCATATTGAGTAGCAAATGCATGTGGGCGGCACATTCAGAGGCTTTTCGTTTATGGTGTTATTTATATTTCTGATTTTTATGAAATTCCATGAGTTTGAATTGACATAAATATACCTTTTTTTCACTGGCAGGCGTGACCATGCAGTGGAGCCCTGAGCAGTCCCAGTGGGCGGAGCAACACTATGACATCACCTCCACCACTCGTTCACCAGGGCATAAGATCGAAGCACTTAGGGATCCAAGGCTAACAGGTTCGACCTCAGCTGCAGCGTATCAACATTCGTGGGCAAACGATGACATTTCAGCTCTGACCGCTTCTAACCTGCTCAAGAGGTATGCAGAGAGATATTCTGCCATTCTGGATCTACCCTGTGAGAGTGGTCTTATGGGATATCCAGACACAGCCATCTCCGTTAGCGTAAGGGGACCTGGTGTTGTGAATAACGTGCCGCCCCTTCTTAATGGACGGAAAGTTGAGGCAGAGCCTTGGCTGGAGTGTGTCTACCCTCCGTTAGGTTGCGTCCCCGAGCTTCTTCCCAAAGCACAACTCAGTGTGACGGATGTGTCTGTCAGTGCGTGTAACTCACCGGTTATAGGCAGTGGAAGTCTTCCGGAGCCTTGTTTCTCCAGCAGCAGTTGTAACGGTCAGACTGGAAATCAGGAGTACAGCAGCACTCCCTACAGCACTCCCTTCCTGCAGCCTGTAGGCACTTACGGTGGCTCTCTTTTCCACCCTACCCCTTCCCATGCCAGTCTTGTATCAACCTACAATGCTAACACCTCACCAAACCTAGCTGCATACAGTTACCCTAACACCCGTTACCCCTCACAGGCCGTTCTTCCTGCTGGCTACAGTCCTCCCCCTCCTCCCTCGGTGTACCTACCCGCAGGTATAACTCCTCCTAACCCTCTTCCAGCTGTGGGATACTCATACCCAGCCACCAGTGTCTCTGAAAGTGATGCCCCATGTGTTAGCAGCCTTTCAAAGTCATATTACCCATCAACTCAGAGCGAGATTGGAGTGTTTGAGGAGTATGATTTTGGCGGCAACTCTAATTCAGACTCTAGGTCTGAAGGCAGCCCCCTATACAGACCTTTAGGAGACGAAACGGTGGACAAGCAAAATAGGTTCAACCGATCGGCTGATGTAACGTCTTCATCCTTCAAGCCAGCTAATCACGGAGACTCTTTAAGAAGCTTGGAGACTCTCACGGTAGCCATGAGCGGACGGAACAATGGTACATCCGGACAACACTTCCCATCTACCTCAACTTCTGTTGTCACTTCTCATCAACATCTCTGCCTTGACACAAACACACCTTGAGCGGTTGTGCTCACATTCAACCAGAAGTGCTTGAGCTGATTAAGTGTGAGTGCTCCCCCTAGTGGATCGGAGGTAGAGGGACTTGCTCAAAGCCATAGAGTTGGAGTTCAATGGAAGGGCCTCAAAATACAGGTGCAGCAGGGGAATTCTGCCGAGGAGGTCTCTACATTGGACAGGAGGAGATTAGTTTCTCCACTCTGGAAAGAGGACAATGATGTTTATGCCCCTCCTAGCTGAGCTTAACAGGTCATTGTGAGACACTGACCTCCTCACTCTGATAGGAACGGACAGACCAGTATATCCTCCATGACGGACACATATATCTGAGAGGGATGGAAAGAGTTCGCTCCTTCATTCCGAGAGATAGGAGAGTACATCAAGGGAATTTATATGTCTAATGGATGTGTTGTGGCTGCATTGGGGACAAGGAGTCATGGTAACAGATGTGGTGGTTGGACACTAGCTTTGGTTGACCATATTGCCATGGTGTACATTCTGAGTGTGTGTTTGTGGCCTTGTAATGGTTATTTATGTGGTGTAGCTTTAATTGTAAATCCTGTTCTCCCTTTTTCCACAGGAGAATTGACAAATCCTGATTGTTTAAAGAATCCATGTGTGTGAGTGTGAGAGAGATGGAATAAACCTCAGGAAAGTGTCTGTCAGATAAATGGCGTATGCCTGCGTGTCTAACAGAGAAGAAGAGGGCGTTTTCACATACCGTCCTTAGGAAAAACCCAATTCAATTGATTTGAACCAGGTGGTCCAAAGCAAATGTTTTTTGTCTGTTGATAAGTTTGTATGGACTTTTGCTGCATTTTAAGAGAGGATACAAGATCATTCTATGAAATATTATGCAAAAAGTTTTTGCAATTCTTTAGGTTCTTAAAGCTGCTGGGTGTAGTTTTTTTCCTGTGAGAAATTACATTCTCCTTTCATAGGTTAATATGCAGAGATAACAGTCAGTTATTTGTATGTTAACTTCCCAAAAATGTAAACACTGTGGTTCCGTGGCGCTTTGTTTGAGTGTCCCAACCGACCAACACTGGCTTAACGATTGGTGTGAATTTGACGACGCGACATTCATTTGTCAAGTGCAGGGGAATGTTTGAATTAAAAATCTTTATTTTTATAATTCCAAACAAAATTCCAAACTGCAGCTTTAAAATTTGCTGTTCGATTCAAAATGTGTAGAAGATAACAATAATTATCAGTCATAGTGCTGTTCTGTCTTTTCCACCAAATTTCTGCTGTTGTCTCAAAAATGTTGTAGACTATCTTGAAAAATAAGCTTATTGAGTGAAACATTACTGCAGACATAAAAAGAAAAAATGGAATTCAGACTATTCCGGCCACTTCCTGAGACGGTCTTGGCCTGCTTGGCCACCAAAAATAAAACATTGCCTTAAGGGCCAAGTGTGAAAATGCTCAGCGAGAAGGAGAGCACATGACTTTGCATGTTTGTCTTCACTTAAGGTTTTGTGCATTTTTAAAAATAGTGTTGAGTTTACTTTATCCCAAGCACTGGAAATAGGTTTGGCTGACCTCACTACAAATCTTTCTGTTTACTTCCTTTCCCTTCTTTGTGAACCCCGCCAAAGGGAATTAAGATATTATACTTATTTATGAAAGTCAATCACCAAAGCAGCAGTGTGGGAGCCAAATCACAAGGAAATGTTCAGCCAAAATCACTCCCTCTGTGTGAATACTTTTTTGTCAGTTTTATTTCTGTCCAGTTTCAATGCAGGAGGGTGAATTGGCTTCATTCCAAGAGACAAATGAAAGGAATTCCTTGAAAAGGCTGCTTAAAGATCCATCAGGTCAAAATTGAATTGTGAATTGAACCAAATCGGCTGAACTGAACTGAACAAACCTCAATCATGATGATGAATCACGCTCTGCAATGGAGCGCATCACTGCATTGTTTCTGTGGTATTACTGTTATCACATGCTCAGTCTGTTCATAACTTTCCTGTTGACCGCAAACTTTAAAACTAAAATGTGAGAGTTATTTGATTTATTGTATAGTTTTTGAATGATTAGGACATACACCAGTACACTTTTCCTTACACAACTACACACATTTATCATTGTCTAGATGAAAGCACAGGCATTATTTAACTGTTTTTTTTTCAGCTGTTTGCCAAAAGTGCCATTTATATATTTTTATTTTTAAATAGAAATGTTTTCTTCCACATCACGTTTTTATATTGTGGTCATTTGAAGTTTTTTTTTTTACGTTTTCCTGTTTTATTCTGTCTGCAGATTTTCTGTTTTTGTTTTGATCATTTTGAAAATTAGGAGAATTATTAAATTATATCACATCATTTCCTGATCTGTCGTCTTATTAAAAGGGTTGTTTGGTATTAAAACTTCAGAAGTAAGGCACTAAAAGGCTTGATTGCCTTTTTGTTCACATAGTTTGAGTAGATAGTTCTAAATTCAACAGTCTTGTTCCTAAACCTAGTGAGCACACTCTTGACATGACGGCTGTTCCAAACAGTAGTCAGCAACATTGTACATTAAAATTACATTTTATTCACTTAATATTTTGTGCTATGTATATTTTGTGGTTATGAAGTTGTGGAAGTAGTTAGGTTAGCAACATGGTAACATCACTAACTGTATTAGGTGAGTCTCTACATACCGAGTCTGAGTATTTCTGATGGGTCATTTGAGGTTCCATAATTATTAGGATGTTGCCTATATAGGCAGCCAGGCTGCTCACTAGGTTTTGGAACAGCTATATTGTCCATTTTTGGCAACTTTCCAACAAAAGATTCAACTTAGAAAAATGTTGTAAGAATCCTTCTAAGATGTACCCAAACATTTTTTTTGTTTGTTTGAACTAGGGAAAGAGTATGTCTACAGAACGTGACGTAACCAAACTGAAGTTATGGGTCCTCAAATAATCCTTGCATACAGCAGAGGTGTGAATGGGTGCCATGGAATGAGAGATATTGAAAACTGTACATCATAAGCATATCATAAAGTTTATTACCACTTTTACAGCATAAACAAAAAACCTTGGCCAGAAACCTCTGAAATCCTGTAGCGTTTGCAGTAATGGTGCACTAAACTCTCTAAAGGTGTTTTGTTGTATACACCAAGACTTTGGACAGCTGTGTTTGGTATTTCTGAGTGCTGGAATTGGTGTTAAAGGTTCATTACAACCACTCATGATGTTTCACTGTGTTAATACCACATTTAGTGGTTAGTGACTCCTTTCTGCATTTCAAAATACAGCATTTTATTGCATATGTTCTCAATATATAAAATACAGTTACATTCAGAACTGAGTTGTGAGTTATTGCAGTCAAAAAGAGAGAGCGTGTGTTGCCATATTCTCAATCGACTCTATTGTGTTTGTTTTCATGACTTTTGGAGTATTGTAAACAATTTGCTAATTAAATATGTTTATCTTAAGGCCTTGTTTGCTGTGTTCAATGGATGTGAAACACTACTTGTGGGTTTTACTTTTTGGACAAACCCAGAAATCAGCTAAATTTGATAAAAAACACTTTTTAGGGTGCAACGTTACTGTTAAAAAACATTCAAGTAAACATTTATGCTACAAATGCACAAATATAAGTGTGAATCAAATTCTTTTAGAAGTAGTTTTTGGGTTATGGTTAGTCTGTACTAATTAGCTTCAAAAATTAGCATGTAGTCTATTACATTTCTTCACTGAGATAGCTAAACTTCTCTGTGTGTGTGTGCAGTGAAGGATGGTTGTGTTATTTAACTCCCTATTAAAGCATCTCACAGAGCTTAACATTTTTTGGTACTTCATTATTTTTTAAATTTCACTTTCTGTGATGTGTTCATCCAATCACTTATGATGTGCAATAATGCAATTTATAGAGGGATATAATTGTGATAAAATTGGAGATACTAGGTGTGAGTGTGAATGTGTGTTAGCCCCTTGATGGTCTGGCCATCCGTTGAGGGTGTTTCTCTGCATACAGCCCGAGATTCTGGAATTTGCTCCAGCATCACATACAAGTGGTTAGGAAAATGGATGGATAACTAATTGTAATATTATATACAAAGTCGATATGTTTATGCGGGCTATAAGTGTTATTCAGGTAAATGAGATCATTTTGTTATTTTGTATATTTCAGGTGTTTGTTGGTGTTAAACCAGTGTGCGTAGGAAGATATGTTACAGTGAGCTTTTTCTTCTCAAGGTTTTTTTGTACTTTTTTCCTGTTACATTCTCACACAGTGACTTATGTTTTAATGGCTTTGTTTTTTATTTGAAGTTAAATGTAATTTTCAACAATTAAAGTATGCAGGGCATAATTCCATTTAAGGACCCTTAAATGGACAGTCTATGCAAATTAGGGAAAATTGTGCAAAGGCAGAAGAGAGAAAGAAAAACATGAATAAATTATGCAAATAACAAAAGGACTTGACCATTTGAAAGCCTAAATTTCCAGTAATAAGCGCAGTGTTTCATTTTTTATTTTACCATGATGTTATGAAATGACAGTGCTCCAGTGTGTGTGTGTGTGTGTGTGTGTGTGTGTGTGTGTGTGTGTGTGTGTGTGTGTGTGTGATGGATGGATTTGACATGGGGTGAATGAACACAAGCGGCACTAAATGCCAGTGTGCATGTCTGTGTGTGCGCTGAGGCTTTCTGGATGACGGTACATTTGCAGGGTAATTATGCATAGTATTGGAATGAAGTTCAAATTATGTGTCCATTTGTGTGTGTCTGTTTGTATTTTCTCTTACTTTAACAGCTAAGCAACATGTTTAACCTTTCTATTTAATTGGATTTATTAATTTGATAATTCTTGCTTTCTTTTTTTCGTACACATTCATTTGAATGAATTTAGTTGTTTAGTTTGAGTTGTTTAGTATGTGTATATATAGCTAATTAACCATATTTTGGCTACAAATTTGTACCCTGAAATTAGCTAAATCTGACAAAATCTGTCAAATCTACTTTTGGGGACATCCTCATTTGTAAAAACAATTTTAAAAAGTTGTTAAAAATTGCATAAATTTTTCTGTTAGGGTTAGGTTACAGTATTTATAACTAGCTGATTAGAAAAACAATAGAGGTGCAATAGAGAGAGATTTAGATACAGTAGAGATCCAGATTTAGATATCTAAGTAAGTGTGTGTGTGTGTGTGTGTGTGTGTGTGTGTATGTGTGCGCGCACAAAAGCTACTACAGCTTACGTCGTGGTGAACAAATCAGGTTTCATTCCTTCAGTCTTCACAACAAATGCACTATAACACAGAACAATCATCCACCCATTATCAAACTATAATTTAACTATAACATAATTACATTAAACATATTTATGTGCTGGCCCTCTGTGCTTCTTTTTTAATGGTGTTTGCTAAGGCAACAGTCACTATTAAAATATAAATAGCAGTCTTCATGATGGACAATATTTTAATCTTTTTCTTGAAGAACACTTAGTCAATTGGTGCATGTTGGAGCATAATTCTCATACACTGATTTGGCTTTCGAGAGAAACTCAAAACACCCTCGACCACATAGCACTGCATTAAACCACTCAGAACACCTTAGCAATCACCCTTAATTTTCTCTAGAAAATATAAAATCTAGTTTATTTTTCACAGTTCTCGAAAAGCTTTAAAAAAAAGGCCTGTCCATCCAGTTCAAAGCAAAAAAAGATAGACCTACGGCTCATCATTCGGTCCAATCAGCTGCCCTGGCATTTGATCCTCTTTTTAATGTGCCTGAGTTGCGGGAACATTTCGTTCTAGATGAGGACTGATAACAGTGATGATGTCTTCTAATCTCAGACAATTATCTACATGTTATTGTGGTTAAGCTAGAATGAAGATGTATTCATCGTCACGATTCTCTATTTTAATAGACACCTTAATTACCCCCAACACAAGTCATTAAAATGTAAGGTAGAGTACTCATTTGAATAATCATAGTGCTGCCTTGGCAGGCACTGAGACCCCTTGTTCACAACTGAGAGTTCAACACTGAACCTTTAAAAATATACCATTTAGATTTTGATTTGAGCTTTATTTTTATTTCATAGAGATGTCTTTCAGAGATAGATGGGTGTGCTTTATCCTGTCTTTATCTCCAGTTTTGAGCTATTTTTCTCTGTCTCTGCTTTCACGGTCGCTACTTTTGATGGCACAGTTTACACCATTGATCTGATACAATGACAGGCGTGAATTTTACCCGTGAAACGCAAGTTTATCTTTCAAGACAAGCCTGCCAGCCCTTTTAGGGCCCTTTAAGCCCACATTCCCATTGTCTAATGTTGAAATACGTCCCTCTGTTAGTTTGCAGTGAAAGCACATTTCAGATAACCCATAATTCACTATATTAATAGACCTTGATATTTGAAAACAGGTAAAAGTGTCTTTATGACCCTGCATTAAGAGGAAATGGCAAATGTCTAATCTGATCATTTATCCACATCTACAGAAAGAAATAGGCCTAGTCATCTTCACGCATATGTTGAAGCTGGATGAACTTGCTATTAAAGAAAATTATTAGCCAAATATTAACAATATCCTGTCATCATCCACTCAATCTTACCTGTTAGCTGCTCTGGATCAGTTGACCTCAAGAACCAGATCAGTGAACCATTTTCATTTTTACGGGTTGGGAAAGCAGGGTAAACTTCTACAGAGGTAATTGGGAGACCATATCAAATATAATTTTCCCATTTGCTCCAACAGCAAAAGAAAAAATCCGCTATTGCCTTTCCATGGCTCTCTAAAAGGGGGAAATACAGAAAGATTGATTTCAACAGTCAGACGATAGAAAGATTTACAGTCATTACCTCAGCAGCTGTATTAGAAACCCACTCCAAGCAGTGTTAAATCTTTTTTTAAACACAAAGAATAATGTTATAAATGTACGTTCAATTTAAAATAATGAACATTTAAAAAAAAAAAAAAAAAAAGCTAAATTTGCGATGTTGCGAAAACGCGTCATCATGGTCTATCAAAGGGTAATTTTATGAATGACTCATTCAGACCGGTTTTGTGAACTGGAACAACCGATTCATTGCAGTTTTCGACTCAAAAGAATGAATCGTTCACAAATCTTTTGCTGCTTCTCTCGTGAAGGCGCAGGAAACAGTTTTCAGATATCTCGTTTTGTGTAGGCTACTCGGAAGAACGGATGTCATACGCATTTGGAACGACATGTTGGTGAGTAAATAATGACAGATTATTTAGGTGAACCACAAAGCTAGATGCAATTTTTTTTCTCGTTAACTGAGAAAGAACGCCACCCAAATCGCATGACGCCGAACATACGACAATGTAAAAATTTTTTCGTGATTTGAACCAGTGGTTTGAATGATTTATACACGTATTTGGACGATTTAAACACGTTACCAATTGTATTTTGATGTTAAATTGTTGACGAGAGTTTTTAGTTTGCAAATTAAGTAATTAGGCCTAAATAACAATAGCTGCAATGATCAAACTTAAAACTGGCGACAGGATTCATATTGTAACTTATGTGGCTGACGACTATTGATTAAGTAACGTGACAGGAGAGGAAAAAAACTATCAGCAATACTAATTAGCTAATTATATTAATATTAATATTAATTAATATTAATTTCTTCATTTTCATAATATTCATTAGCCTATTGTTCAGTCTTCTACGGAGCCCAGCACGTCACCTGTAGGGCTCCGTAGTCTTCTCTACACACCTGTAGGAGAAAAAAAAAACAATCCGTGGGGACGTTTTGCAATCCGTCCCCTCAGATTATAAACCGTACTCAAGAATTCATAAACTGTTCCCTCAGTTTAACAAATCGTGCCCACGGATTAATAAACCGTACCCACGAATTTCCAATCCGTGCGCTCAGATTTTGTAAAGTGTACCTTCGGTTTTTGAATCCGTACCCACAAATTCATAATCCGTGCGCACGCTTTCACAATCCGTTCCCGCGGGTTTGTAAACTCAAGGATTAATTTTTGAAGAACAGCAAGCTCCTAGGTAGCCTACGTGTTAACGAATCATATTGTAGCCTATTATTGTTTTATTGCATATTAGTGGAATAGGCCTACAGCTAAGTGTCTTAAGTCTCTTTAAATTTTTACAGAAAATCACAATAACTGATATTGCATTGTTACTTCAACACTTGTTGACATGTAACAATAATTTTTATTGGTCTGTGTTTCTTAAAGGAACACTCCACTTTTTTTGGAAATAGGCTCATTTTACACCTCCCCTAGAGTTAAAAAGTTGAGATTTACCATTTTTGAATCCATTCAGCCGATCTCCGGGTCTGGCGGTAGCAGTTTTAGCTTAGTTTAGCATAGTTCATTAATCGGATTAGACCATTAGCATTTGGTCATCAAAAATGACCAAAGAGTTTCGATATTTTTCCTATTTAAAGCTTGACTCTTCTGTAGTTACATCGTGTATTAAGACCGACGGAAAATGAAAAGTTGCGATTTTCTAGGCCGAAATGGCTAGGAACTATACTCTCATTCCGGCGTAATAATCAAGCAACTTTCACCCATACAAAATCTTAAGTCTTAAAAAAAAATAAATACAAGTATACACACATACATGCACACAAAAGACACCAATGCACAGAAACACACATCTATACAACATGATCAGTTCATTTTTAATTGCATTGTTTAATTAAATATTCTTTCAACTTTCTATTTAATGAAATACATTTATGGTGTTGCTATGGCACACTAAAGACAATAGTGTCAATTTACTGTTAAAAATAAAATGATTTAAGCTGAAATTACCTGTGTTGTTCTCTTTTTATATTGGCCCATTTTACCTGAATGTTGTGCCGTGGCTCAAGAAGGTACCTGCTGATACTCTAACTCTCATAATTTTAAAACTTTTATACTTTTTCACATTTAAAAAATATAAATATATTTAAGAGACCCATGCTAATTTATAAGAATATCATTAGATCTCCTGCATAGCTTATTTGATGGTATTATAAGTCATTTACCAAAACGTGGCCCATTTTAGCTGACTTCACCCTAGTTATTATTATTATTATTATTATTATTATTATTATTATTATTTATAGGCTAAATAAATGAGTGCACGAATAATTCAAGAATGCTTTTTTTAAATAACCTATTACAGTTTGGAAATGTGTTTGTGTACTATTCATTCTTAACAGGAAGACTTATTTTGGTGATTTTATTATACTTAACTTCCCCCCCCAGAGTTAGATGCACGTTTCACTGTTAATGTTATTATTAAATAACTAGGCCTATTATAACATTGCATTCAGTTAGAGAGCAAAGGAATGACAACATAAACCAGTACATTATTTGTTTTGTATTGCTTTTTACCTTCTCCTCTTGAAACTCTATCGTTTTTTTTTAGTTTTTTTTTTAGAAAATTAAGGATATTTTCTATTCTTCTTTTTAGCGTTTATTTTAGGCTATAGGATAAAACACAGGCAGCTGTGTTTTATCCTATTGGTGATTAATGTACAATAAACACTAAAAAGAAGACTATTTTGTGAGTGCGGATCATGGTCTCATTATAGGCTACTATGAAAAATAATGTTTAATAATCACAATACAGTGCATCCCGCACCTAAACAGGTGGCCTGTTTGAATCTGGTGGTGGGGGCGGGGCCACAAATCTGTGAGTTTACAAACCCGCGGGAACGGATTGTGAAAGCGTGCGCAGTGCGCACGGATTATGAATTTGTGGGTACGGATTCAAAAACCGAAGGTACGGTTTACAAAATCTGAGCGCACGGATTGGAATGATTCGTGGGCACGATTTGTTAAACTGAGGGAACAGTTTATTAATTCTTGAGTACGGTTTATAAACTGAGGGGACGGATTGCAAAACCGCCACGGATTGTTTTTTTTCTCCTACAGGTGACGTGCCGGGCTCCGTAGACGTCACTACCCGCCTCAGTTGTCCACATTCAGTCTGAGCTACACAGCTTTTGTCCTAAAGAGCAGAATGGGGTGTCCAACAAGGAATAAATGCCTTAGCTTTATAAGTTTAGGCCCCACGGTGTCTGTTACTTCCTGCACTTTAGCCTTTTTCCTCCATGGCATTGCATCTTATTGGCTGAGAATGAGGTAAAGAGTGAATTTTAACCCACTGAAATACAAATAGCTTTAATGTACCGGCCTCTTATTCTATAATGCCAGCCGTGCGTCTATGGGTGTGATGCATGGTCTCTCTGGAGACACATTACACAGCTAATGGTCTGAGCGTGCTTCATTACTGCTTTAATCCAACATAGTGAGATCATTTCAAAACACACACACATAGACCCTTTTTATATCTTTGACACGTTTGTTCTCTTTTTTCTCGATCACTAATTTTACTTCTCTCTCGCTCTCTCTTTTTTTTTTTTGTGGAAACATACATGCAAATATCATAGATTTGTAAATAAATCGTTTTGGATGCCTCTCTCTCTGTAAAGGCTCGCTGTCGCTACACATTTCTAAAGCCACCCTTCAGCGGACGAACCCTGCTACCGCCACCTTTTTATCTCTCCCTCTCTCTCTTTTCTTCCTCTCTGTAAATGCCATCTGAGAAGAGAACATTCTGACAGGCTGACCTTGAGTCAGCGCCCATAACTCAACAGGTACTTACAGTATGAAACAGATTGCTTTTATATGGGCCTGTAAAACAGATCCATGTATCTGTCTGTTCACTATGACTCATAAACACAAGTCAATCATATACCTATCTATTTGTGTGCATTCTGCGTCTCAGAACAATTTTAGTTGGAAATCTGCCCCATACATGTACAAAAGCAAAAAGTAGCATTACAAAAAAATAACTTTGGCTTCGTTCTGGTATAGAATGCCCACTTTTCATGAGCCAGTCAATTCCTGATGGACAAAATAAAGTCATGTCCCACATTTTTCTCATTGAATATTTCGGAGATGATCGCATTCAACTAGGGCTGCAAGATGTATGTGTGCAACCTGTGATACAGTTTTTCTGCATCTTGTTTCACAGTAAAGTCTCTCTGAGACACTGAAACACTGTATTATGAGCTGCACATGTGTAAATGAACTTAGTGCCACTGTTCACTTCACAGACTCACAGTTTGATTTGCAAGCTTTAAAGGGTTAGTTCACCCAAAAATGAAAATTAGTCCATGTTTTACTCGCCCTCAAGGCATCCTAGGTGTTTATGACTTTCTTCATTCAGACGAATCCAATCGGAGTTATATAAAATTTTCCTTGCTCTTCCAAGCTTTATAATGGCATGGGCGGGTGTTTTTGTTCAACAGTCCAAAAGTAGTCAAATAAAGTGCATCCTTCCATATTAAAATGTGCCTCACACGTCTCCAGGGGGTGAATAAAGGCCTCCTGTAGCGAATCGATGCATTTGTTAAAGAAAAAGAACCATATTTAAAACGTTAGAAACGCCTTTCTTTCTATTCTACTAACTGTCGTAGGCGGAAGCCGTTCTGGCGGATGATGTAGGACGTAGGCGTAGCGCACGCGCCGGTGATTAGTGACGAACGTGGATGTGCAACAGAGAGAGAACAAAACAAAACGCCGGTCACGAATTAGAAGTACAAAACGAGGA
This sequence comes from Schizothorax lantsangensis, assembly GCA_027422415.1. Taxonomy (NCBI): domain Eukaryota; kingdom Metazoa; phylum Chordata; class Actinopteri; order Cypriniformes; family Cyprinidae; genus Schizothorax; species Schizothorax lantsangensis. Next base: position 27,852,806 of record CM049853.1, on the reverse strand, counting down.
TTTGTAAAGAAAAATGTTCGAGGATATCGATATAAGCCAAGAGGAGACTGGTTTTCCTTCGGCGAAGTAAAAAAACTTTGCTTCCTTTGCTCCTGTAAACAAATGTTGTTTTTTGCGAGACTCACACGCGCATGCGCTACGCCTATGTCTGGCGGCATCCACCGGAAAGGCTGTCTTTTGTGAATGCACGTATGAGAGTTAGCGGAAGTTACACAAAACTGTTTACAGTATATCATTTTAAATATGGATTTTTTTTTTTTTTACAAAAACTTATCGTTTCGCTACAGGAGGCCTTTATTCACCCACCAGAGTCATGTGAGGCACGTTTTGATATGGATGGATGCACTTTATTTGACTACTTTTGGACTGTTGAACAAAAACACCTGCCCACTGCCATTATAAAGCTTGGAAGAGCAAGGATCATTTTTTTATATAACTTCGATTGGATTCGTCTGAAAGAAGAAGTCATATACACCTAGGCTGCATTGAGGGTGAGTAAATCACTGGCTAATATTCATTTTTGGGTGAACTAACCCTTTTATGTTTGAAAATTTAATTAGGATGCAAAATATTATCATTTTACAGTTGTACTACATTTTTTTAAATACTTGATTTTTTTTTATTTTACAGCAATAAGTATTCATAGTTCTCAGTCACACGAATGGTGCGGAGACCTGGAGGGCAAAACATCCATAGAACTGTATATGAAGAGTTCAGATGCAAAAGCCTCTAAGTGCTTCTAAGTGCTCTAAGTTTTCTTCTAAAATTACCATTTTTCTCAGGCTTTTATTTTTATGTTCAGTTATTTCACTTTAATGGCAATGAAAAGAATCTATTCATTGCCATTTAAGTGAAATTACTGAACCTACACATAGGAGCCTGATTTAAAAAAAAGAAGCTAATTTTAGAAGAAAATTTCAAACGGCAGAGGCTTTTGCATCTAAACTCTTCATATATACAGTATATACTGTATGTACTGTATATGTACAGTATATACAAGCAAGCAGATGAGCCAAGTATATGAACACACTGTCTTAATGCATTAAGCCAGCATTTTCTTTATAATGGTTTTCTATGGGAAAACTCTTAACATGGAATTTGGTGTGTTGCGCTCATATTCTGGGCTTATCTGCTTGCCTGTATCCATCTTATTTTGCAATGCAGAAGATATTTTCTTTGCATCAGTCCACTGATTCATTAACTGCTATATGTAAATAATGACAAAGTGGAGTAAACAGTAAAATGGACAGTAAACTATTTGCGCTACAAACCAGTGTGTTTAAGATTGTGATAGTGAATTAAAATAACATGATATCAAATACTAATTTGCAATATCACGCAGCATAACAAAGCCTTGTTTTGGCCACCAGGTGGGTGTTGGTTCCTATAGGGGTATGGCGACGTCATGTGAAAACTATGAATTGTTACATTATGTTTATGATTTTGTTTACTGTTTATATCTTATCAAATTAAAACTAATAATAGTAACAAAAATATTATTATTATTATTATTTTATTGTCATATTGAATGTATATTGGGAATATGGCCAATGAAAACTCAAGTTTTTTTTTTTTTTAATCTGTACACTTTATGGTTGTAACTTGGATCTTGTAAAGAGTTTACAACCCAATTTTTTCCCAATTCATTCAGGGTTATATGGATGGGTTATACAAAATAAAGTCTTAAGTAATAAGTCATTGTTAGCTTTTTAAAATGATTTTTTATGTTCCACTCCCCAACAAAATCTCCCAGTAATTCTAAAATGATTAATTATTTCCAAATGTATCTATTCAAGTTGTCTAACTAAATTCTTGTATTTTTTCATATTGCAATGCCAGTTTTTTTTTTTTCTTTTTCTAATATTATGCATAACACAGTTGTGCTTTAGGCACCCAAAGTTTGAACCCCAGCTCTTCTTTCTTCTTTTCCTAATTTCTCTCAAACTTCACTTCCTGTTTACTGTCCACTATAATGATAAAGCAAAAAACTCAAAAAATGTAATCTTTAAAAAATATGTTCTATTTCACTAGAAAATATGCATGTATTTATCATGGATGTCTCAGTGTATCATACTGACTCTAAAATGCCTGAGAGCAGTATTAGGGCAGTACACTATGGCAAAAAAAAAAAATCTTTCATCAGACTGTCACTTAAACACACAATATTCCCACTCGATTCAAACTGACTCTTTCCACGCCCTCAAAATGGATCTCACACTTTCCTAGTCATCAAGCACTCCGCCGGAGCTTTAGCTAATGTGTAAGTGCCCTTCTCTGAAATTACTGTGTCTACTGTGATTACTTATAGTCTCAGACACTGATGCAGACGTACTGAAGATCTGTACATCCTCGTCTGTGCAGTGCGCATGAAGGTATAATTAACCACACAGCCTCAAGTCTCATTTGAGTCTCGGCATATTAAACACAGCATGTCTCGGCAGTATTTGGCATCCTAAGTATCTCCATACTTGAATTGTGCAGACAAAGTAAAGGCTTTGTTTCTCTTTCATAATTGCATTGTGTGGACTCTTACTCAGTGACCAGCGAACAGTCACGAGGCGAGACAGCACAGCCGCTACACGCGCGCTCTCTGTGCTCTGTAAATTAGCATACCATCTGAATTCAGTGAGCACACGCAACTTTGGGGTCAATATGCATGTCAGCGGCGTGTGCGCGAGAAAGAGGGAGGGAGACAGAGAAAGGGCTCTCTCCAAGAAAGTCAAGTGGGGTTGACGGCTGAACAGTCTCTCTGCTTCTGTGTTCAGAATGGACGATTCTGTTTCCTACGCTTTGGAAAGCCAATCTCAGACTAACCCTAGCGAATAATCACAAATCCTTCTCTGCGCGTTTCAGTCTAGGACAGAAACGCCACACACACACACACACACACACAGATGTATCTTTGAATCTTTGAGAGGCAGCTAATCCAAACCACTTTAATAACTTGTGTCGATAAGGATGTCAATTTAATGCTTTTCCAAAAGACTGTTAATATCTTCACATGCTTAATGTCCTCAGCCAGCACCAAGTTTGACATCATTACACCCCCAGCTTTTGCAATCAGCTTTTCGCTAATAATTATGCATAGCAGTTTTGTTTAATTACATTATGAGTTTAATTCGCCTCCGTTTTAGTGCTTCAGCATTACACATCTATCAAAGCTTTCTAGCTCTCCGAACATGTGTGCGTGCGTGTGTGTGGTGGGTAATTATGAAATTGCATAGCTGAAAACACACACAGGCATACACACTGATGGCCATCACAACTACCATTAATTACCTTTGCAATTAATTGCATCTTTTATTGTTATTATTGTTTAATCGGCTCTATAAAACAAAAGCCAATAAAGAAAAATCTATGATCCATTATAATCAGCGGTTGTGGGTGACCAAAGAGGGTTGAGAGAAAGAGGAGAGAAACTATGTAATTACCGCCCTTCAAACCACAACAGCACCATTCTAATCAAGCCTGTACGGAGCCCAGTGCACACACACACACACACACACACACACATACCTTCTCAGGTAGGGAAATCTAATTGAGGATGAGGGCTGAAAATTAAAATTAAAGCTTAACATTAAACACGCATAACCTTGAGATACAATTTGAAGTGGCAAATTCTCGGAGAGAGAGAGAAATGTTACAACCTCACATAAAGAACGCTAACAAAAAATGAGTGGGTTGGAATAATGAGTTTTTTTCTGTATTAAATCCCTTTTTTATGCCGCAAATCCATTTCTTCGAACCCCTCAGTCAGGAAGAGCTCTTTCCGTTAATCACTTCATTTTCCCGCTCAAATGGGTCGGCCCACTCGCAGACCTTGACTAAGTATGCAATGGAGGGATGGTAAGATGCAAATGTGGGGCAAAATTATGAAAATACGAGGTTTGGATAGAAGGTTACTGTGAGAAGTAATTACGGGTGTTCGGTGGAAGGAGCTCCAGCCCCTTTTCGCTTTCGCTGACAAGCCTCGCCGAGGCAAACACGAGAGTGTGGAGCTAATGACTCTTAATGTGGCGATGCTGGCCATAATTTCATAGTCCTCGCTCTTAATAAGCGTAGATGTAATGAATTGGTATTTAGAGGAGAAACTGTTTCCATATATCCGTTTAATGCCATTACTGTGCAAATTAACCTTGCAGGGGATTCATTAAGCTCTGTTCCGATTGGCTGATCATGCGGGTGGAACAGGAAACGTATTAAGGATGGACAACCTTTAAAACGCGAGCCTCAAAGTTTTAGTGTCGGACAAAGTAGCTAATAACCACAGCTGTAAATGCGTGTGTCATGAGTGAGCCCACCGTTATGACTAAACAACACTTCAACCCTTCCCCCAGCCCACCTCTGGAGTGGAGCTGATTGACTCGTGATGTTTGAGAACTGCTCTGAGTTCAAGCAGGAGTTGAGTCATTCCATCGAGGGGTTATAAACGAGAAGATGATTGACATATGTCTTTATGGCTCAGTCACTTTGACTGATGTTCTACAAACGGCAAGAACAGATGAGACAAAGATAAAACAAGAAAACATGTCTTGCCATCAATCTTACTGTGAGAGCAAATCAGATTGATTCAGTATCTTGATATAGCATTCATTCACTTTTTTCTTTTTTTTTATTCTCTCCGTACTTGCTTAGTCTCAGTACAGCTGTTTCTTTGTTTAACCATATTTAATTCTGAACACATACCAGACTTCTATCGGTACTGATATAAACAACTAGTGAAAGACAAAAAATGTCAAATTTAGTCAGTAAAAGAATTAAAGGGATAGGTCACCCAAAAATGAAAATCATGAAAATTTCCTCACTTGTTGTTCCAAATATTTATGAATTTCTGTCTTCTGCTGAACACAAACGATGATGTTTTGAAAAAAAAAGTGGGTAACCAATTGCTGTCCCCATTGACTTCCATAGTATTTTTTTCCATACTATGAAGTCAGTGGGGATCAGCAACTGTTTGGTTACAAGCATTCTTCAAAATATCTTCTTTTGTGTTCAACAGAAGAAACCTGAGGGTGAGTAAGTTATGATGGAATTTTCATTTTTGGGTGAACTATGCAGAATATATGGATAGTTGATGCATAAAAATTATTTAAAGATTTTAGTTTTAGATTTAAATAGAAATTTATAAAAGGCCAGCAACCATATCTCTCTTTTTGTTTTTACCATTTTAGATTTTATAAATTAATTTTTAAAAGTAGACACATTTCATGTAGTCTGTTGCTTGATATGGTCATAAAATCTCCATTTGTAACAATAATAAAAAAATTAGCAAGATGTTGTTTAGATGTTAACCTCCCAACCTACTTTGTGTGAGCTACCCATGAGCATCTTAACACTTCTCGAGTTCACATTAATATCCTAAAGTGCAGATCTAGCGTGGGCAGCATAATCAAAAGAATAAGAATAAGACATGATCATTTGGAAATCATTGAGTTGCCAAGAGAGACAAACTGCAATTCAGGGACAAATGATGATTTTACTCACGTTAATGAAAGAAAATTAAGGTTGGACTGTCATGTCTTTACTGTTGAAGAGGGCTCTAAATTACGCTCTCTCTCAAAAGGAAAAAATTCAATCAAACTGTTTTCAATCAAAAGTTCGCTTTAAACAGACTTTGTAAATGGGGGGATTTATTTATATAATTATTATTATTTTATCTTTGTTTTCAGCTAGACGGGGGGACGAGATTAAATCCATTATATTATAATTAAAAAATTTCATTTAACAATGAGTTGCAAATTGGAGCGCAGGTCTTATGTGTGGGTGTTTGTGCCTGTTTGTTTGAAACGATGTGAATGAAGGGAGCATAAGCAAACATCTAAATCCTGAATAATTTAGATCTCTTCGATTTCTTCCTGTGGCTGTGCCTCTACCTACAGCGCAACCCAAACAGATGACGCCGTCATCTTAATTACTTAAAGAGTCTTCAATTATCAAATTCATTAGATAAGAAACTATACTTTTTGGAAATGAAAATAGGACAGGGTATTGCTTCACACAGAGGAGAATGTCAATGTACAGAAATGTATAATTACTGTAAATATAATGCAGTATCTAAATCATGCAGTATGTGTTTAATTAATAAAAAAAAAATGATAGGCTACCTGATACATGCAGTGATTCAATTACAACATCTTTCACTTCTGCTGTTTAACTAGCAGGCTCTGTTTTAAGTGAAGCATGAGATAAAGATGTTGAGTAGATATAATAGATGTAAATGTGCTGCCATCTGCTGTTGGATGAGATTCTGTACAACATTAGAACTGCATTCCAATGTAAATAGTCATCTTTAATCTTCTTGTTGTGAAAATCTTATGTTCAGATTTCTCAATCACTCATTCTGACACAGTGTTATTTTAGGATTATATACTATTATAGTTTTATTAATATTTTGAATTGGCTTTTGTTTTTATATTTTCAGTTTAAATTTTTAGTAATTATATTACCAACTTTTGTCATTTTTATATTTTTTTTAAATATAAACATTACTGTCTAGGTTTTATATATTTTTTGTTGTCATTTCTAATTTCTTCAAATCTTTATATTTAATTTAATTTAATCATAATTAACTTTGGTTATAATTTCTGATGTTAATCAATGCAAAGCGTGTATGACAGTTGACCGGAAGCTTAAAAAACATTGATTTATCAACTGGAGTCATATGGATTACCATCATATTCTATAATGTTCTCTTTTTGTACACTTTTTATTCACTTTTTGGCTTTTGAAGCATCATCTTTGAGCATCCTACATTATATGGACTCACGGAGATGGATTATTTGTCAAAAAATATTTTTGTGTTCATCTGAGGAAAGATAGAAATATGGGATGGTATGATAGTGAGTAAATGATGAAAGAATGATCATTTATGCCTGGAGTATCGCTTTAACTGTTTCCTTTCCAATTGTACAAACTGTACAGCTATCTGCATTCAACACTGTCATGGTCAGGCAGCTGATTGCCATCATCACGAGGGCAGAGGTTAGATGTCAGACCATGTTTCAGTGATACAGACATACTATCAAAACAGTGCTTAATTTGCAAAGTGTGGGACTGAGCCTGTGTTTAATTGATAATGGTTTGGCAGACGAAATCTTAGAGGCTGTGTAAGGTTTCTTTAGATCTCTTTAAATATCCACTCTGTAAATATTTGAAAGTAAGAAACGAAAGCCAGTAGGGTAAAGTCTGGCAAACCCAGCACTGAGTGAATTAACAAATGACCATTTAAAAATTATTAAGAACTTTTATGTTTAAAACGTTGGATTTTTTTTTAATCAATTTAGCACTCATGTGCTTCTCGTGGATGAATTGCATTATTGTATTCCTCACTTATCCACGAGGCTTTGGATGAATGTAAATGTAAGAAAATGAACATCTCTCTATCTGAAGATAAAGATTTACATGCAAAAGAAAGAAATATTGTGCACAGAGTTGCAAGCTCAATCAAGTAGCAAGACACACCACCATGGCTAAATCCTAAATGCAAAGGAAATTTCACGCATTATGAAATCAAAGATGTCAGTGTTTCTTCAGACAGAGAAAAGTAACATTAAGGTATGCTACATTCATTTATAGAATGACCGTATGTGAATTTAGGTGCACTCTAAAAAAGTTGGATTCATTGAATTTTTATTTATTTTAATCAATGTGAGAAAATAAATTTTCACAGATTAGATTTGTAATTAATTTTAAATTATTTTTGAAATTAATAAAAAAAAATTATAAAATTACTATTATATATATATAAGACGACTTTTTCCTGCGCGACTTTAACCGAGCAACGACACAGAGCACACACTTAAGTATCATTTCTATCTTCCCTCACACACTCTCCTTCCCTATCCTCTATCCCTCCACCTCTATCATGTGTTTCCAAACCATTCCGGTTCACTCTCAACCACGCTCTAAAAACACATGCAGACGGCAACGTAATCCTGCTAACCTGCGCCCTATCGCTACATCTTCTACTACACCTCTTTCTTTCTCTGTGGGTCTTTGGAATTGCCAGTCAGCTGTCAACAAAGCTGACTTCATTTCTGCTTTTTCCTTACAATCCACACTCAGCATCTTGGGCTTGACTGAGACCTGGATTCGTCCAGAAGACTCAGCTACCCCGGCTGCTCTCTCTCACGATTTCTCTTTCTCTCACACCCCAAGGCAAGTTGGCCGGGGTGGGGGCACTGGTCTGCTCATTTCAAACAATTGGAAATACTCAACCCACTCTCCCCTAGGCAATCACAACTCATTTGAATCTCATGCGATTACTGTAACAGCTCCTATAAAACTCCAGATAGTAGTAATCTACCGTCCCCCTGGCCAAATTCTAGCCACCTTCCTAGAGGAGCTGGACGGCCTGCTGTCTTCTTTCATGGAGGATGGCACTCCACTCTTAGTCTTTGGCGATTTCAACATTCACCTAGACAGGCCTTATGCTACAGACTTCCATTCACTCCTAGCTTCATTTGATCTCAAACGCCTTACCACTATTAGCACGCACAAATCAGGCAACCAACTTGATTTAATTTACACACGCAACTGTACTACAGATAACATTCTGGTACAACCACTACATAACTCTGACCATTTCTTCATTACATTTACCTTACATTTTGCTACCCGGGTGCCACCATCTCCCTTACCGGTTACTTTCAGACGTAACCTACGCTCCCTTTCCCCCTCCCTTCTTTCCTCTGTAGTATCCTCCTCTCTTCCCTCACCTACCCATTTCACATCTCTGGATGTGAATGCAGCTACTGACACTTTATGCTCTACCTTAATCTCTTGTCTAGACGACATTTGTCCTCTCTCTTCCAGGCCAGCACGGGCTGCCCCTTCTAACCCCTGGTTATCCGATGTTCTTCGTGAGCATCGGACCAAACTCAGAGCGGCAGAGAGAAAATGGCGCAAATCAAACGATCCGTCGGACCTGACTAGGTATCAGTCTTTGCTTTCATCTTTCTCTACTGAAGTCCACACTGCCAAATCCTCACATTTCCACAATAAGATCAACAGCGCTCCAGACATGCGTAATCTCTTCAGAACATTTAATTCTCTCCTCTGTTCCCCTCCACCACCGCCCACCACTTCTATAACAGCTGACGACTTTGCCACTTTTTTCACAGACAAAACTAGAACAATCAGTAACCAGTTCTCACCTCCACACACACAGGACCTCCAACCAACCACATCCACTGCTCAAACTCCCATCTTCTCCTTCTGTCCCCTCACCGAGGCGGAAGTATCCAAACTTCTCCTCTCCAGCCATCCTACAACATGTCCTCTTGACCCAATCCCCTCTCACCTTCTCCAAGCAATCTCTCCCACACTCTTACCGGCACTCACACACATTATCAACACATCTCTCCGCACTGGCATCTTCCCCACAGCGTTCAAGCAGGCCCGGGTAACCCCACTGCTCAAAAAACCTACATTAAACACTTCTCTTTTAGAAAACTACAGACCTGTCTCTCTCCTTCCATTTGTAGCGAAAACACTCGAACGAGTTGTCTTCAACCAGCTCTCACTGTTTCTTTCACAGTACAACAAACTGGATGCTAAACAGTCAGGTTTCAGGAGTGGCCATTCAACAGAGACTGCGCTACTCTCAGTCGCTGAAGCCCTGCGAATCGCAAAGGCCGATTCCAAATCATCAGTCCTCATTCTGCTGGATCTTTCTGCTGCTTTTGACACTGTCAATCATCAGATCCTCCTGTCCACCCTCTCATCGCTGGGCATCACTGGGATTCCACTTCGCTGGTTTGAATCCTATCTCACCGGTAGGTCTTTCAGGGTGGCCTGGGGAGGGGAGGTATCCAAAGCACATCAACTGGTACTGATCCAACGGTAGCTGCACGGATCTCAGGCTGCCTGGCGGACATCTCGGCATGGATGAAAGAACATCACCTACAGCTCAACCTGGCAAAGACTGAGCTTCTTGTCGTCCCTGCCACTCCGACTCTACAGCATGACTTCTCGATTCAGTTAGGCACATCAATAATTACCCCATCAACTTCGGTCAGAAATCTTGGTGTAATCTTTGATGACCAGCTGACCTTCAAAGAGCACATTGCAAAGACTGCTCGATCTTGCAGGTTTGCGCTACACAACATCAGAAAAATCAGGCCCTTTCTGACAGAGCATGCTGCACAACTTCTTGTCCAGGCCCTTGTCGTTTCTAGGCTGGACTACTGCAATGCTCTTCTGGCTGGACTTCCATCAAACACAATCAAACCTCTACAAATGATTCAGAATGCAGCGGCACGACTGGTCTTCAATGAGCCCAAAAGAACCCATGTTACACCTCTCTTCATCTCATTGCACTGGCTACCAGTGGCGGCTCGCATCAAGTTCAAGACACTGATGCTTGCATACAGAACGACCACAGGCTCAGCACCCTCCTACTTCCACTCACTATTACGAATCTACATCCCCTCCAGAAGTCTGAGATCTGCTAGTGAGCGACGCCTTGTGGTACCATCACAGAGAGGCTCAAAATCACTCTCCAGAACATTCTCATTCACCATTCCTGGATGGTGGAATAATCTTCCCACCCCTATCCGGAATGCTGGATCCCTGTCAATCTTCAAGCAACAACTGAAAACTCATCTCTTTCGGCACTACTTGACTTCATCCTAAACTTGTTCTAAAAAAAATAATAAAAAAAACAAACAAACAAAAAACTTTCCCTTTATCTTTCTCTCCTTCCCTTGCTAGCTTGTACTTATTTTAACAATGACTGAGACTTGGTGTTACGAGCACTTCCTCTGCCTGATTGCCTCTTCAAGATGAATCGCTTTATGTATTCCCCAATTGTAAGTCGCTTTGGATAAAAGCGTCTGCCAAATGACTAAATGTAAATGTAAATGAAGAAAAGCAAAAGCACTCCCATTCTGTAAATGACATGTAAACGTTAGTGTGCGTTCTAGATATCAAACCACCTAGATGAAAAATCCTTTTAGAAATAAGGTAAAGTAAATAAAAGTATGAATATCTGTTGTAAAAAATAAAAGCAACACAGACAGAAATAACCAACAACTATAGACAAAAAACAACTCGGACCGCACTTTACCGAGAACATAGGTCTGATTGAGCAACAAAAATTTGTGATGATCCATGACCGATCCACTTCAACGCAAAACGAGCCTCCCAAAAGGCTCACATAACCAAAAAATTATTGTAATTAAACCTACTCTCCATTAGTCCCCTCCAGAAAAAAAGAAAGAAAAAAAGGGGGGGTTAGTTTTACCAGCAAAGAGACAATTGTATCGGATAAATATGAGCAATATCCCAGGAGGAGAGAGGAAAGAAGAAAGAAAAAAGAGATCTAGCAAGCATCCATATCCCTCCCGCCACCATCTTCTTCCGGGCAGCCGGCATCGCCTCTATCCCGGCCATCAAGCCCCTCCCACCGGGCCGAAGATATGGCGGCCGCCGCCTTCCCGTTGCCTTGTGGAGCCGCAGCAAATGTCTTCTTCTGTGACAGGGAGCTGATAAAATCCTCCGCTTTCCGAAGAGAGTCGAAACTTCTCTGCTCACCCCCGTGCCGTAGTTTAATTACCGCCAGATAAGCGAGGAAGGGCTGGAGACCAAGCGCCGTCATCGTCCTCAAAACCGGAATAAAGCTTTTTCTCCTGGCAGCTGTGGCTGGACTAAAGTCAGGAAAAAATAGTAGCATGATATTGTCCTGCGTGCATTTCACCGGATAAGCCTGCCGAGCACCTTTCAGGATCTCCGATCTGTCATGCCATCTTAGTACAAGGAAGATGAGAGTACATGGAAGATGAGAGTACACGGCCGATCAGAGTTTTTCCTTCCATCATACACGCGATGTGCCCGGTCAATCTCGATGTTACGACCTTTCAGGGAAGGGATCCACTTGGAAAGATTAACTCTGAGGAAACCAGCCACGTCGGAGCCCTCCGCCCCCTCTGGCAACCCCACCAGCCTCATGTTATTCCTCCTGCTCCTATCCTCAATATCCGTCATCTTCTCGGTGAGTCGCTCCAGCTGCTTTCTTAAGTCCGTGACTGTCCTCCTATCCTCACGTGCAGCTGCTTGAACGGAATTGACCCGGTCAGGTGTCTGCTTCGTCGCGCTAGCTAGCGCCTCAAGCTCCGCTCTTAGCTCTTTAACAGAATTGTTGGTCGCTTGTATGTCCGCACGCAGTTCACGCAATGCTGGAGTCAGCACGGAATCCACCGCATCTCCTACTGTCGAGGCCATAGCCGAATCCAAAGTGCTTTGCTGCTCTTTACGTGCTAGCTTGATACCGTTAGCGATAGCATCATCGAGATCCTCTCTGGAGATGGTGAAATCTTTGATTTTTTTCTTTATTGGCGATTGCTCAATCTCTCTTTTCCGATCGCCTTTGACTGTTGAAGTACTCATGATGGGTCCGATGCAAAGTGGTTCGAAAGACATTCTTGTCTTCCCCTGCACTGGAGTCAACACAATGGCGGTCGGACTGTTTACAGCTCACTCAGTTCACTCAGCTCACTCAGGGCGGGTCTAAGGTAAGACAGCCTTGTCAATCAACTATCGTGGGAGGGGCCTGTACAGAACTATGTTATTCTGACAGGGTTCTCAGAACAGCCTGATTTGAGAAAGGGGATTTTAAAATAGGGATTTAAAAAAAACACTGGGTGGATTTTTATCATTATAGGATGGATGTGTACACACACTTCTAACATATATTTATGTTCAAACAACTTGAAAAGTGAAATTTGCATCCGATGACCCCTTTAAGAGATGGTTTTGTAACATTTTCCAGCCTGATGAGCAACAACTCTTTTTCTGAGGTCCTCAGAGATCTCCTTTGTTCATTCCATGATTCACTTCCACAAACATGATCAGACTTTGATAGATCTCTAACAGGGCAGGCACTGACACCTGATAGTCACCCCATTGATTAAAAACACCTCTGAACAGATGGACTCTAATTTCTCCTTCAAATTAAAGGCAGGGTAGGTGATTTGTTAAAAAAAAAAGTTGTTATGCTGGTTGAAAGTCTCTTCATATCCCGACAGCAATCACGAAGTTAAGTGGTCTAAATTTATTTTTATGTATTTATATCGTCTGTGGAAGGCGTAGTACCATAAAATGTTCGTCCAATCAAAATGTTCGGTCCGAATATTAGGATAGTCCTGCCTACCTGTCATGGCATGGCTATGGAGATTATGCAGGAAGGGTGGGGATCTTGTTTTCAAAGCTAACTTGCTATTGCTAGCCTTTCTGAAATCACATACCCTACCTTTAACTGCTAATCCTATAGATTCACATACTTTTGCCACTATATTATATATAGCTTCTCTCTATATTTGCCACTATATACAGATATTTAAAGGGATAGTTCACCCAAAAATAAAAAATTCTGTCATTAATTACTCACCCTCATGTCGTTCCAAACCTGTAAGACTTTCGTTCATCTTCGTAACACAAATTAAGATATTTTGGATGAAACAAAAATATCGACTTGATTCAACAATTCTTCTCCTCCTCATCCCTTATGCTGTGGTGCGCAAGCGCATGTGTCATGATGCTCTCCACAATTGCGGTGCGCCACAGCAGACAGGATGAGGAGGAGATTAATTGTTGAATGAGGTCGATATTTCTGTTTTCCTTGTGCACAAAAAGTATTCTCGTAGCTTCATAAAATTACGGTTGAACCCCTGATGTCACATGGACTATTTTACCGATGTCCTTGCTATGTTTCTGGGTCTGGGAACATTGCAGTTGTGTTGCTGTCTATGCAGGGTCTGAGAGCTCTCGGATTTCATCCAAAATATATTAATTTGTGTTCCAAAGATGAATGAAAATCTTACAGGTTTGGAATGACATGAGGGTGAGTAATTAATGACAGAATTTAAATTTTGGGGTGAACTATCCCTTTAATATTGGATCATTTTCCATAATAAATAAATGACAAAGTATATATGGTCTCATTTGTTTGATTGGATTCTCTTTGTCAACTTTCAGGACTTGTGTGAAAATCTGATGGGTCATATTTATACAGAAATCTGAAGGATTTACAAACTTTCAAGCAGCACTGTAACAGTAACATATTGTTAACTTAAAATATTGTTTTTAATCTAGTTAAAAGCAACAAAAGTGCATTCCCGTCTGTGATGGTCATGAACTGCTCCAAGACACGAAGGTAGAGGATCCAAATGCAGTGTATTTAATGAAGAGTAATCCACAAACAGAGTCAAAAAACAGGCAAAGGTCATACACAGGTGATCAGTCCAAACAATAGCAACAGGGCAAAAACAGACAAAGGGTTAATCCAAAAGATAGGCAGAGTAACAGGACCAGGAACCAGGAGACGGAAGAAACAGGGAACAAGGCTTAGAATTGCAGCAATGACACACACACAACTTTGCAAAGAATGACAAACTGAACCAGACTTATATAGGGTGAGCAGACAGGGTAAATGAGACACAGGTGCAAACAGTGAGTGCTAATGAGTCCGGGCAAAGGATTATGGGAAATTAAGTCTTTGATGGAGTGGTAGAGGTCTGGGATGGAGTGCCCTCTAGCAAAGCTCACAGGCACTCCAGCTAGAGATCGTGATAGATATCACATTTGATTATCTTTTGTGTCTTATATTTATTTTTATTTTTATATTACATACAGTATATTATTGTGGTGTTATGTTGCATTTTTGTTGCTTTGTTTTATAACATTTATATAAGTTAATGATGTGCAGTAGGCTGTACTTTCATGAACTGTAAATTATATTGGCAGTAAAATGCATTCTATAATTACAGATTGTCAACATGTTTTTATGGTAAATTTTTAGTAACCACAGCTGCTGGGTTTTTGTTATTATAAAACGAAAAAAATGTTTACTAGAGATTGATATAATGTTGAATTGAGTAGGTTTTAAATGCTGCTCCAATTTAAGCCAGCTATATTAATTAATTTGCTCAGAATTACACAATGAACATATTTAACGGATTGATGGTGCACTGAACTAAACCAATCTCTAGCCTAGCACAACTTATAAAAACAAATCGCTATTACACACATTGTCTTAAAATCTCTCTCCTGTGTCCTTCCCTTTCTAGTTGTTTTAATAATTGACAGGGATCAAATTAGATTGCAGTAGCATTTGACATTCTGAGAAAATACAAATTATTTTCCCACAGTGACTCAAATACACTGACATGTACACACATGCAGATTGGCACGCACACACATACACACATCATCTTATGTGCCAGTAAACCTCTCCATTACAGAGGAGCAGACATTACCAAAGGGGTCTGTGTCACTTTCTAAGTTTCATTCTTGTGAATATTGCATACAGTTGAATATTGATGAGTCGCACTGATAATTAATGAAGGAAAGAGCTGATTTACTGTAAGTGCTTCGGTTGTATCACTTTATTGATTTACATTCAGTTCCAAAGCATGCCTGATACTTTCCTTTTCTCTCTTTCACACACACTGTACAGTAATACATTTTTTGGGGTCAGTAAGATTTTAAGATAGAGAGAAATGAGAAATGAATACTTTTATTTAGTAAGGACTTTTATTCATTTATTTGGTCAAAAGTGATCAGCATATTAGAATGATTTCTGAAGGATCATGTGACACTGAAGACTGGAGTAATGATTACCATTAGAGGAATATTTTAAACAGTTGTTTTAAATTGTCATTGTAATTCACAATGTTACCGTTTACTGTTTTTAATCAAATAAATGCCTTGGTGAGCAAAAAGTAATGTCAACCATTCCTAAACGTTTTAACAATATTGTTTATCTAATATCTTACCATTAAATTCTGTTTACTGTATTATACACTTTTTGACTAATTTTATTGCAAGCTGGTCAGTAAATACCTTTATAATGCATTCTCTTGTTTTCACCACTAGATGCCAGCACTGTTTTTTCTTGTTTTATCTTTTCCTCAGCGGGGGTTTTCCTCATGTTTCCGTGACATCAGAGGTCACGAAGAGGCAATAATGATCTCCTAACAAACATTTAATTGCAGTAAACCAGTCAGCGTTTAAGCAGTGGAAAGTATTGACGTGATTTCTTTGCAGTTGTAGGAGGACGCACACACGCGCACGTTTTCTACAGGCTTTAAACTGAATATGGACAAGGCCTTACAATAAGATTTACTTAGTATAATTAGATTTTTTAATATTTATTTATAAAGAGCGTATTTTGGTGGATAGACGCACACGTTTGGTTCGTTCTAGTAATACAAAGGATATGTTATCCGTTTTCCAAATTGTTTTTTTTTTTTAAAGAAATAAACGTTTGAACACTTACCTTCTTCCCAATAGCCTACTTCACTCGCCATTTGGATTTTTTGCTTGCTGATTATGTTTTATTGAAAACTGATTTTTATAGTGAAGGCTGTTCTTTGATAAAAAGTTTTTTTTTGTATTCTAAATGATTAATGTGTACTATTTCTCTTTTTCAGTCAAAGTTTCATATTTATTTTTTTTTATTATTATTTGAGGAACGCTCTCGTTCCGGAGGATTTCCAGCACCATGGACAGTCCCAAATTTACCACACATGCGAATAACACTTTGCAAAGGTCGAACCTATTTACTTTTCATGTTTTGACACGCTAAAATTTACATTTGCTGTCGCATGTTTGCATAAACACTCTTTAATTTATAGATCCAGATAACACTGTAAATTGACCTGTCTAATTTAGTCGCAGCAGCTCTTAAGTTCACTGTCATGGATATCTTAAAGGTGGTAAAAGTAAACCCCACGTGTTGTGTTGTTTGACGTGGTTTGCTGAGAGCGATCCGTGTGAACCGTGCCCTCCTCCCGGGCTTCTCTCGCGCAACACAGATACCGTTTCATCGCGCGTCTCCTTGCACAGCGTCGCGCGCAGTGCGCGAGGACCCCTCGCGGACAGAGAGAGACAGACGTCACTGCTGTCAGTTTGTCACATCGGTGGGTTTCAGTTCGATTGAGATGCTGCTCAGTCCAGCAGCCTCATCACATAGCGCCTCGTTTTCTCGTCTTTCGTTTCAAACCGCGACTATAGGTGAAGACAAAAACGGAAATGAATCACGGAAAGCGACAATCTAACGGTGGAAAGAAGGAGAAGACGTCGCCGGAATGACCCCCCACAAAGAAACGCGTTTCCTCGCGCTGCGCTCGTGAAGCTCATCCAACGGATTCAAAGGCGCACAACCAGCCTCAATCATGCCGGTGCGACGAGGTCACGTCGCGCCACAGAACACGTTTCTCGGGATTATCATCCGCAAATTCGAGGATCAAAGTGAGTTTCAACTTCCAGATGTTGCAGCAGCGTTTGTTTATTTCATTGCAACAATAAGAGCTGCGTGTGGTGCGATTCAGTTGCGGTTTATTGTTTAGTGTGACCTCCAAATAGGGAGAATTTACCTCCAGTCCACACATTGACCGTGTAACTTATTTTAGCCTTCCTTCTATGTCCAAACTTAGAAATAGATACTTTGATTTATTAGCGCTGTACTATTACCGTTTCTCATTGATGTAAACATTGATTAGTTAAGTGGTTAACAGCGCAATAGATTTTGGATAGCGTTTGGACTCTTTCTCCATTAGTCGTTAGGGAGGGAACTGTCCATTTCTGTCACCCAGTGTTCAGCTAACATCATGTCAGCATCTGAAAATGTCACCGTTTGTGTTGTGTTTGAGTGTTAATGTGTTTACTCACACTACCACGGGCGCTCAGCTGAGGGGCCCAGTGTCCAGTGCCAAAATATCACTCTTCCATGACTTACTGTCTCTGCTGTTTTCTCTCAAATATAACTGTTAAGGACAGTTTTTGGTAGACAAAACATTAAGAACATTTGTTGACAAGTCCACTTACGTAAATGTTTTTTAAAGGAACGTTCCCGGTTCAGTTCTTCTCAATCAGTGTTGGTTACCACAAAAAAATAATTTAGGCTTGTCCTGGGTTTCCTTTAAATAGAGGAAGAGGTGAGGTTCTTAAAATGGAAATAAACTGGGCCAATTTTGGAGAATTAAAAAAAATGGGACGCATATTTTGGAAAAGTACTATACTGTAGGCTACATCAGTTCTTCTGATTCAAATATGAACTGTGAAGCTGTTTAAATCGTTTTTACAGGAAAAAGGTTACTAAATGTGTTTTCAAAGTAAAATCATGTTAGCACATATTGTTTGTGTCTTGTGGCTGTAATTTTGCAGTACTGAAGTGTACAAATTAGCCCAATTCACTTCCGTTGTAAGTGCCACCACAGTGGTAATCAACATTATGCCACTAATGCTTGATTGAGCTTTACTTATTGAACCCTAAATATTGCTTTAAATTGTTCCATACTTTCACATTTTATTGATGCAATACAATTTCTTTCCATCATGAATCCATGGAAGGTTAATATTATCGTCTACATCTAATAATATCATCTACAAACGCAAAAAGTTTTTTTTGTTTTGCTTATTTGCTTATGCTTATTGGTGTGAATAGTAGCAACCAAATAATCCATTAGTAATCAGATTGATGGCTCAATCAGACTGAAAATCCTTCGTGTAAATACCTTAATTGATCCTATTGAGTTTGATACAAATGAAATTTCGATTGGATTTGAAGGAGTAGTGTAGATCTTTTCTAATCTGATTGAGAGGACATGTAAATCCTTGATCGGATTGAAAACCAAAACTGAAAAGTACTGTATATGTGCAGTGGCACAGAAATTTCATAATGACGTGTGAAGTATGGAAAGAGCTGTGAATTCTAAAATTCTCCTTCCACTCATCGTCTGTGAAGTGCCGCAGAACAAAGTCCCATCAGTCCTCACTTCATACTCTCATTCACAGACAGTTTGTTTGGGCGATTTCACTGATTGATAAAAGCAGCACGGCACAAATCTTCTTGTGCTTGTTGTCTCCTAATTAGGTCCCAAAATAGATCCATTTTAAGTCTGCTATTTAAAAACTAAGAAAAGCAATGGTAGGAGAATAGTATGTGCAACCATCTAGAAACTCGGTATATTCATGCAGTGTGTGGATGTCAAAAAATCAAATCCGATATTGAAACTTGTGACATGTAAAATGTGCACATCAACCCGATCACTTTATATAGCGTTCATGTAAATACTACGTTCAGATTCATCAATCAGAAGGATTTCATTCTGATTTAAACAAAAAGCATCCATGTAAACATAGCCAGTGTAACGTCATAAAATTTGGCAAGGCTTTCTGGCCTTATGACTCAAATTTACAACCCTACATTTGCTAATCTGAAGGTACACTCTGCCAAAAGCACAAGTGCTCATATGGCAGAAAAATCTAACATTTTTATAAAAGATTTGAAAACGATTTACTATATCTTTTCACCTCCACTACTGGAGCTTTTCTTTATAGCAAAAGTTCTCTTTTCTTCCTGTTTCTACAGACAAGCGATTTGTCATAGCCAATGCACGTGTCCAGAACTGTGCCATCATCTACTGCAATGATGCCTTCTGTGAGATGACAGGGTTTTCCCGGCCGGACATCATGCAGAAGCCATGCACCTGCGACTTCCTGCACGGACAGCTGACCAATCGGCATGCTATTGCACAGGTAGCACAGGCTCTCCTGGGCTCGGAGGAACGCAAAGTGGAGATCACCTACCACCGCAAGGACGGTGAGTGTGTGAGCTTTACATGTTTATAGTAGTTCAATGAACCTGAGAATGTCTGTGGGTTATGTTTACTGAATGTTGTGGTGTTGGTTAATGTTTTGCTTATCATAATCTCCATTTGAAACCTCGGTGAAAGGAAAAAAGCCCTTTGCTTAAAGCAAAAGAAAAAAGAATGTTTTACACAGAGTGCTGCAGAAATTATGCCGGTAAACAATTATATGTAAGCTATTAAGTTGATTCACACTTTTGCTCGGTGACACTATTTGTTTAATATTCCCAACTAGCCAATAGATTGAGGTTGGGGCGGGGCCATTTGTTGACTGACCAATGGCAGACAGGGAGAGTTAAACCTGTTTGAAGCATTTATTATTTTTGCAGTTCCATTTGGTGGTGGTAGTGGCAGAGAAATTACCCTCTTCAGCTTTAGATCCCACATTAATGATGTACTTTGATTTGTGAGTCAAATTTCTATCCTTTACATCAGAGGAAAAAACTTTCCAATGTATAGTTCTTTTTGTCACTGTAATGTATTTTGGGCTATGCCACTTTTTTATTATTGAATAGTACCTTTATTTCCTTTTATATGGGTTTTCTAGGAATAAACCAATACTTTGGATATAGAATATAAACTGAGAGAGAGAAAGAGTAAAAGGCAGAGAGTGTCTTTGAATTATTGCAGAGGAAGTTAAAGTCAGCACTGAAATGACAGCTCCTATTTGACAATTTTGCTTCAGATCACAGGAAAATTGTTGAGAGCCGAGATCGTTTTTTATCCTGTTCGGCTATGTAGTGAAAGACTACTTGTCCTCAACAGAGGACATACATTTTTTTCTTTCTTGTACAAGAATCATTTTAAGCCCCTTATACACATTAAACCCTGTAAATTACCGTAAAATTACCAGATTGGCTTTCCCTTAAATACAAAAACATGCTATTCACAGGAGCGGTGGTATTCTGGCTTTTTACTGTTAAGGGACCATTCAAACATGAGCTCCAAAATACTAGTAAACTCCGTCATGCCAGTCATTGTAAATGACCTTTAAACACTGTGCTGTTGTCTTCATCCGCCTGGATGAGGAAAAGCAATTTAGTTTCACTGTCTGTGCAATTTATCAACCTTTTTTGACTTCTCAGTCACAGGCGTAAAGGACCGATCACACAGAACACGTTTTTGCAGTAGGTTTAAACACGAGATGCTGCACAATAATATCAAACTGCAGAGGTGCTGTGCTGATGAATGGAAACAAAGGCCGGGTCTTGAGATGTAGCTTACTGTAAACATTGCATAGCAATCATATTATGCTTTTATGACTTCTTACATCTGTGCATCCTGACCTTCTATGTGCTCATACCAAGCATAAACTTACATTTTGTTCACACATAGCATAATGAGAGTAACCTGATGTTAATATTACAACTTCCTTTACCTAAAATCTTAACGGTATTTTTGAAAAAGCCTTGTTCACACACAATCTCTAAATGGCACGTATTAAAGACTATATGTGTGAAAGAGTGCAACAGTTGGGTTTCCAGAAATAAAAACCATTTTCTCCCTACACTCTAAAAAATACTGGGTTAAATACAACCCAGTGCTGAGTAAATATTGGACAGAACACATGCTGGGTTGTTTTCAACCAACAGTTGGGATAAATGTTTAACCCAACCTTCTGGGCAGTAACCCAACCACTGGGTCTAAACCACCCAGTCGCTGGGTTCGTCCATATTTTACCCAGCATTTTTTTAGAGTGTATAGAAATGTATTTTTATCAATAACTTATAAACCTTTAAAGATAGACCTACTGTGAGATACAAGGTTGTTAATCGTTGGTACTTTTGTTGAAGCCATCTGTTTATTTTTATTGTAATGTTGTTTTTTAATTAAATGTAGAATATATTTTTTCAATAGATATAATAAACGGCTTTTATATTTCTCCATGGTTTTTAATTCGATTATGTCATTCGCAGTGCTTCCTGGCATTGTAGTTATTTCCCTTAAGTACTGTCTGTAATATTGTGATTCACCTCATAGCTGGTTGGCTTGGTTCATGGCTTTTAATGCTTTAACAAATACTTTTTTCCTAAAGAAATTACAGAATTTTCATTTTTGGGTGAACTAACCCTTTAATTTACAAGAAAATGGCAAATCATTCAAACACAATTGTAATCCTATATAATTTTTAAACTGTGATGTCAGCCAGTTTTAAAAAAAACAAAAGAGAGAGTGTTCATCAGGAAATATGTGGCATATGTGCTCTGAAAGAAAATACAAATAACCTCTATAAAGGACAAAAACATATTTGCTTAGTCCCAGCAGGAGGTTATATGAATTAATACATATTTAAATTAATTAAAACATTTAATACATTAATACATTGTCAGACTTCTTTACAGCAGCACAAACCAGGCCCCTGTCCACGTGCTGAGAATTCTTTCATTCAATAATATAAATATTCTGCCCTTACGTTTGTCATCTGGTTACCAGTGTATGGGATGATATTAGACTCAAATCTAAGATAGAAATAGAATCAAATAGAATCGACTCAGAAGAGATGTGAATGAATGCACGCGTGTCGCCTGATTCACAAATGCACATTTTAATCACTACATGCACAAATGATGATACTTTAATACAAACTATAACATTTGTATTCACAAATATGTCTCTATTTGAACAAAATTCTGCACATTAATGCAATTCTTAACTCTGCAGACACTGACTGAAAAGCATTTGTTTCAGTGTAGTGACGCACATTTGCGAATTTTTCAAATCGTGTACGCGTTAATGAATTGCACTGGGCTTTGTTCATTGGTAGTTGTGTGTATGAGGGTCGTGAAATGTTGTAAACTGTGAAAATGAAGTCTCAAAATCCAAATGAACCGAACAAGATTGACTCGAACAAGACGTCGATAAATGCACGCGTCACCTGATCCGCAAATGCACGGATTCCTTTTTGCATGAGCAATTTATGATATATTAATGCAGAACATAACATTTTTATTCGCAAACATGTCTGTATTTGTATAAATCGCTGCACAATCATTTAATCCCGAATTCCACAGACTCAAATCGAAAGGCATTTGTTTGTGGTTAGTAAGATACACGCATAAAATTTATGCAGTCCATGGATAATTGTGCATGCATCTATAAATCATTTTGAGTCTAATATCATCCCATACCAGTGCATGCAAAGACACTTCTTGTATTCTCCTCATCATATTTCCGTCCTTAGTTTTCATCTCTCAAGATGATTCTCTAGAGAACTATAATGGGAGACTCTATCTGCTCAGATCTGTCAGGGCAAAAACCTGATTTCTTCAGCGCGGAAGTCATAACCACAACTATTACATTCCCTCTTAATTTAAAGTGTAAACTCGTAATTGTGCATTATCCAAAAGGATATTATGCATTAGAGCCATCACAGCTCATTCATGCCCTTTAAAATTAAAATAGATAAGAGTTCCTACCTGGAGTGAACATTCATATAATTCTGTCAGTCATGCTGCATAAAAATATAAAAAGCATAAGTATAAAAAGCAGCCGCAATTTATCTGACATCCCTTCTTCATTAAACTCCCTGACTTCTCTTCGTAGTTATTATGTCCCAGGGGGAACTTTGAGCTACTGTTTCTAGATCCTACTTTATTGTCAGATGAAATCTGTTGACTGTTCTGTTTGTCTCTTAGACATCATATGAACATATGAACTAATGGACGTCATTATGTTGGTTTCCACCCCAGAGACCACATATAAATTCAGTTCTCTCTCTCTGAGGCTGCTCTCCTCTCACTGAGCCATAAGCACAGCACATTCTGGACCTGCTCTTTATAGTGATTGTAGTGGCTTCTACTGTGAATGCATTAAACTGTGAACGATGAGCAGGTGCATGTAGCATTTTTAGAAAGCCTCTGTGTCATTCTCTCTCTGTATAAAAATAAATAAAATTAGAACAAAAGAGCCTTGTATCTTTGTCATTGTAGAACATTAAGCTACACAGTTTTTTTTCTAGTTTTTTTAGAATATCATTTATGCTATCTTATTCATCTCCACAGACCCATTGTCACGGCTCGATTACTCCATCAAAACCAAACCATAAATGTGTTCTTTTATAAACTGGATGACATTTAACATTCAAAGTTATTCACTTTTAAACTAAACACAGTCGGTGTATAAAAAACAGACTCACAAAGTCACTTCATTTCCATTTAAATATGACACCTTCACTTATTCATGGAAGCATGAAGCCTACTGAACTTGCTATATTCATCACACAGTATTAATGGAAATTCTGTTTTAAATGTCAAATTGTGAGTGTAAATGACATTTTGCTACTCTTATTGCATTAACACTTTAAAAATATCAGCTAGTATATTTCTGTTTTAATAATCAACACTTATTCAGTTTAATATTTAAATTATATAGTAATAAAGAAATGGCAAATGGAAATTCTGTTATTGAATTTGAATTAGCATTTTTATTTTGCATAAAATATTGCACATATGGGTGAATGTAAATTCAAATACTCAAATGCCATTGTGCATATTCCATTTAAAATTAAATTTAGCCAATTTCATATTTCAATATAGTTTCACTAATCAAACGTCTGAAAAAAATCAAAGAGAAAGAAAGATATAATTATGGCAGATTTATCCTTTTTTAATTACTTTTTTTTCTTATTTGCCTTATCTATTTATGTTTATTACACTGATCTGAAGAACCTATAATGCAACATAAAGAACACTTTAAATCATATAGCCAAATCAAGCGCCCTATACAACACAAAGTGTTTTTGATTAGAAGAGGGTTCTTTGCTGAAGAGGGTTGCTGCAAAGAACCACTGAATAACCTTTAACAGTGTGTGGTCATATTAGAGCTTATTCAGTTGCATTAGTCACACACCCACATACACGCACTGAATTGTGCCATACAAAGCTAGGTCCTCATGAGTATGGGTCATGCCTTATTTAGCATTTATATTGCAGTAGAATGTGATAGCCCTGCATAATTCTTCTGAGACTTCCTGTCTGAGAGGACTCTGTTATCCTACACTGCTGGCTTGGTACATTCCTTGCTGCAAAGGATTTCATTCATTTAATAGGAATAAAATAAATAGGATAAACGTACCTATTAAGCTCACCAAAATCTACATCGAGTCATTTTTAGTGCACAAGATATTGGTTTCAGTACAAGAAGTTATGTTAAAATAAAATATTAATCTCTCACACAAAAATATTTTATTTTATTTATGACAAAAGCATTTCAATTAAGATATACATCATTAAATGCAAAAAGTCTGGCTGTGCTTAATGGGTAAATTTTTGTACCCTTTAAGCACACCCCTGTTTCCATTAAGCTCACATCATGTTTCATTAAAAATTCTTGTTTAATTTAAATAACCTTTTTAAAGAATAATTGAAAAAAAAAGTTTTATTTGAAGGTACAAAGTCAATTACAAAAAAACAGAACACTAAAATCAAGCAACAAGGCATTCAATTTGATCAGTTATATATTCATAATGAAGTGTCATTTAAGCAACTTCTAGACTAGTCCACATTCAGCGAAAGTACCACATATTCAAAAAACAAGCTATTTACAAAGTAGGTAAAAGTAGTGTACCCTTTAAGCTCACCTTACAATAATATGAAATCTTTAAAAATTACAGCAGTATAAAACCACAGACCAGCAATAAACTGTAAATTTATAATATTATGGATGTAAAAGTACAAGCCAGTAATGCCTGTGAAGTAATATATTAGCGTAGCACACAATCTTCTACAGCTAGTCAGCTAACTGTGTTCTGTAGCATCTGCGCTATGTTTCTAAAACTATCTTTTGGATCTAATGTAATTATTTCCCACATCCAAGTTCCAGGTTATAATATGCAAAAGTCTGAGCATTAATCTTTAATTTTACAATAAGTAGTGAAACTTACCCAAAATAAAGGCTTAAACATCTAAAAAATGCATTCTGTTTTGGTGAAAGGTTTCAGACAGGTTTCAAAATGGCCGCCAGATAGTGTTAACACATGGAGACCAATATCGCAGTGTGCAATGATCTGGGGTCCGTTCTTCGTACGTCGCTAACTCAGTTAGCTGGATTTGATTGTTGCCGATTTTGCTTGATCTTGGATCATTTGGTTCTTCGAAGCTCATCCTGGACTTGCTGTCATAGCAACAGGCCCGTAAGCTTAAACCTGCTCGGGAGCAGGCTTATTTCATGTAAACAGGATTAGATTGCTTCTTTTTAAGCAGAATTGATACTTAATATCTGCCCAGCAAACGCTACTTTATTACAAGAGTACCCTACTGGTCCAGGGACAATAATTTAAAATAATAATCATTTAAAAATTAATTTGAAAATAATATGACAATGTTGTGTAGTCTATAATACTATAGACACAGCCAATTTTACTCATTGAAATATTTATTAGTGATGAAATAATTACTTTATAATTGTATTGAAGTCTTACACACATGCTATACAGATAATCTGAGCTGTGCATTAATTTGAGTGGCGACAGATATTATGGGAGGGGCTTGATGGAGCGCAGGAGATGCAGATAACTCTAAGAAACTTTAATTAATGCCATCACATAACAAATCTGCTTCAAAGATAAAATTAAATGAATTGCTAATTACAACATTGAAATAAAAATGTAAAGCCTGTACAAATACTAGAAGTCATAAATATAAATTAAATATAAAAAAAATTACAAATAAATTAAAAACAGTGCACATCTCATTTATCTATTTATATCTATATACATTTATGTAGTTTTGTCCACTTGGCTGTTTCCTTATAAAGGCCCAGAAATTTGTCAAGTTTTTCGTCAGGTGTCTTTTTTAATGATATGATGTCATTATGTTGCCGTCTTGCTGCCAGCCAATCACTGCATTGCTGATCGTGGTTTTGAGTATCGATACATAGCCCCTTTTCGGGGAACACGAGAACATGCAGTAATTTTAGACAACTTAATCCAGATATTTTAATCTAATACGCAAATTCGTTTGAAGAACCAAATTAGCCAGAGATCAGATATCAGGATTAGAAGATCTTGCATCTTTCAGATCATCTCAGATGTATTAAGCGAGGTACGAAGAACGGACCCCTGATTGACTTGAAATTACTGGAGCTATATTGTAACAAACATATCAATTGGTTTAGACATCAAGTAGGAAAATAAATATTTTTTTCTTTTTATAATCTGAGCTCAAAAATGGAAGTGTGCTTAATGGGTACGTGAGCTTTAAAGGGATAGTTCACCCAAAAATGTAAATTCTGTCATCATTTACTCACCCTCAAGTAGTTCCAAACCTGTATGAATGTCTTTGTTCTGCTGAACACAAAGGAAGATATTCTGAAGAATGTGGGAAACAGCAGTTCTGGGGCACCATTGACTTCCATAGTATTTTTCTTCCTACTATGGAAGTCAATGGTGCCCCAAAACAGCCTGGATACAAACTTTCTTCAGAATATCTTCCTTTGTGTTCGGCAGAACAAAGACATTCATACAGGTTTGGAACTACTTGAGGGTGAGTAAATGATGGCAGAATTTACATTTTTGGGTGAACTATCCCTTTAATATACGTTTACCCTAATACAATTCAGCTAAAGACAATTTTTACAGTACTTTTGCATTCAACTTTGTATGATTTCATGCTGCAATGCATTACCCACAATCCTTCTCTCTTTATTTTAAACATTTAGTAAATTGTGGTTTCATCTCAAATCCTTTATAAGCTGTTGACTCTTGAGTAAGGGTCCATATACTTTCTGATAGTTTGTTTTTCAATTTGAAATGTAATATGCAGAAATGAGAAAACGGTCGTTTTATCATTTTTTCATTTGTTCCAAAAAATGAAAAATAGATTTTGGCTCGATTTTCGTTTTTTGGTTCACGGGTAGAAGACGGATAAACGACTTCAAAATTCGTTTTTCCCTTTGTGGAAACCTTTCTTCTGTGTATCCTAATGCGTTTCGCAGAAATATATATTTCAGAAATTTTAATCAGCACCCAGCCTGTTTTATTTAGCAGTGCACGTAGTTAAATTTGTATGGTGAAGATGCGCTACCCATAGACAGCGCAAAAAAAAAAAAAAAATAGACGTAGGGGGGTCCGATATTTTATTAAAAAAAAAAATAATGATGACAAATCTGATTAAGCTCACACAGTTAGGATACGGTACATTACCTCGGTGCCCCTTCACCGCTGGTCTCATCTCCAGAGTGGGCGCTCTGATTTTAGTCTGTGAGCAACCCTCTACGGACACCTTGGCACCTTGAATCGCCATTGGCTATTAATTCTTTTTTTGTTTACTCGCCAGACTGATAATACTAGGCCTATATATATATATATATATATGTATGTATGTATGTATGTATGTATGTATGTGTATATATATATATGTATGTATATATACATATATGTTTGTAAAATGGTACAGCTTTTTAAATATCTGAAATTACACTCTTAACATCAGTCAGTCAAGCATTATGACATTATGATAATCAAGTATTATTTAAAGATAGACCTTAATTAAAACTTAGTTACTATGTATGAATTTATAGACATTTTAACTGAATTTAGGACTGGTGGTGGTGCTTTTTTGGTCATTCAGTGTTTCTGTAAAAAAATGGGAAAAAACTAACAATAATACTGATAAGACGATAATAATAATAATAATAATACGAATTCTGCTAATAAGAACAGTATAAAACGCACTAAGGATTAACGAGCTGCTGGATTCATGAATATTAATCAGGTTGTGTGCGTTCACTCGAACTGATTCGCTGAAATAAAAACAGGGATGATAATAGGTGAGCACCAGCCAATGAGATTGCCGTTTGCGCATTACTTCCAAGCACTACCGGAAAAAAATCCAAATCCAAAAAATAATTCTTAAAAAAATCCAAAGGAACTCCGTTATTTTGATAGGAAAATACAACAAAGAATATTATTTACATGTAGCGCGTCAATTCTGCATGTTATGTAAGACTCTCTCTTGCTCTCTCTGCTCTCACCAAAGCGACAGCGAGTTGTGCGCTGTTTACACTAGAGTTCACGGTACGTCAAATACAGGTGCGCTGCGCATCCATTCAGATGAACTGAAAAACAGCACAGATCGCTTGACAGAGAGTCAAACTCTGAAGCGCTCAGTCAGTGTGTTCGGAGAGTGAAAATATATCTGTGCTAAACTAATACTTAGCCTCCAACTCACACACTGGCGAGTAAAATCTGAGAATTTTTTAGCCACAGGCTAATATTTGACATCATTTAGTCGCCCAGAGTGAAGATTAGTCACATATGCGAGTGATTTACTCGCATTGTAGAGGGTTGGTGAGGCAGGCTACTGCCCTGGGAAGATCTCCCAGGCTGTTAAATACACGGATTAAAAGCGAAATGTTTTCATTTCGGTTCGTTCTTGTCAAAAATATTTTTCCGTTCAGGTTCCAGAGTGAAATAAGAACGGAAGAGCATTTAGAAAGAATTCTAATAAACTTTGCTAATATTCTTGACTCTTCAAACTGCTAACACTCGAATTATGCCTTTACTGCATGACCAAAAATGGCAGAGAATGTTTCTGCTGTTTGATCGCGCCGGCGCCTCACACGCACACTACCTATATAGGCTTTTCATTGCAAACAGCGCAGCCATTCACCGTGCCGTTTAGCGTGAGCACCGGTCCACTGTGGCATATTTTTGCTCATTATGATTTTTTCCATCAATACAGGAACGCGCGTGAACTACAAAACCTATTTTACCTAATAAATATATAGCTTCAAATACATTGCAGGGCTTGAAATTAACTTTCTTACTTGGTAGCACTGGTGCTCCCAACTTTAAAAAGTTAGGAGCACCAGCAAATATTTAGGAGCACCCACCAAAAATTAATGAGCACCATAACTACAAATTATATATTAACAGATTTCATCTTTACATTCTTAACTTTAATGCAGATTGGTTAATATATTAGCTGTCAATCACCCAGTCACTGCTTTCCGCTGTCAGGTGACAGGGAGCTATAACTACCGCGGGAAATGCAAAGGGCTGAAGAAGAGAGCAAATGAAAAGAAACACTGACAGATTTCTTTCGTAAACCACCTAAATTAATCTGAGTTTGGTCAAACACAGAGAGAGAGCTCCTCTTTGGCGAGGGTTAGGATGGTGTATGCCGTGTTAAATTTTACATTCAGCTCTGCCAATTGCGCAGAACGCTGGCAGCTAGGGGTGTGCAATATTGACAAAAAATTATATCCCGATATTTTCTAGGATAACCTTCATGCCACATTATCGATAACGAGAATTAGATGATATTTTGCTTGTGTTATTGTGCTGATCTTGTTATTGTGCTGATAGACTTAAGGACTACCGAGGACAGCTGATTTTGATATTATTCATATTCTGTGTGGTGGTCAGTTCACAGCAGTGATAGAAATTAATATTTTCCAATAAGTTTAAATTGATTTTTATCTTTTATGGTCATTTTCACAATTAAGTCATTTTTTTCTAAAAGTGTGCATCATCATTTGAGTCAAATTCTTACATTTAATCAGTCAATTAGAATAATAAGACATTTGGTCTGTTATCAAGCAAATTAAATCAGTATCAACAAAATTCATCTTTGAATTAGAATTTTGAATTTCTGAAGTGGCATTTAGATGCACTTACACCCTGCTTAATGCAGGACATGAATGCATTTAACCTGCAGTTACACATGCATATATAATGTTTTAATACTGTAAACATAAAACATTGAATACTGATATTTGAAATTATATAAAAAAAACTTTAAATGTGAAATTACAATCACCAGTAGGTGGCATCAAGTCACTGTTAATAAGTGAGTCACTGCGATTGAACCGAATCATTTAAGTGGTTGATTCATTCAGGAACGAAACGAATCACCGTCATGTTGCTCAGAGACGTGAAACAGTCTTAATATTAACTTTCAAAAATCAATATCACATTTGTAATCATGCTGATTTTTGGAGGAAAATGAACTATATGAAATGATATAAAGCCCCCATATTTTTAATTTTGTTATGCATTTTAATAGACTGAATCATGCAGTGAAAACGCACCGTAAATGTGCACGCGCACTAATCTAACCTAACTAGACTTCATCACGTCATGTATGCGTGCACTCTCTGTAGGTGTTTGGTTTGGTTCTTGCAATATACTCGATAATGTCAAATCGCACATCGTTAAAACAACAATTACGATATTATCGCAGCCCCTTACATGAGCATCCTGACAATTAAAGGCCTTAACGATTGAACCTGATGATCCTGAACATTTTGTCACACACTTGTCCCTGCATTTCTTGTGTTTGGCACACTCTCCATGTTTAACCAAGCTTTCGAGCTTAAAATGTGTAGATTCGGTGGCGAATGCTGTTAGTGTTACCTGCAAACTCCGTCCCACAGGCTTTAAAGTGAATGCAGTGCATAGAGCACAGTGCATTTTCATAGTGGAGCCACTCAAAGTCTTTCAACCATTCTCTCCGAAAACTGTACGCCTTCTTTTCGGCTGGTGAGTCAACATTCACCACATGATCGCTATCACCAGCACCATTATTTGTAACTTTAGGTGGTTTACAAAAGAAATCTGTCAGTGTTTCCTTTCATTTTCTTTCTTCTTCAGCCCTTTGCATTTCCCGCGGTAGTTAGCTCCCTGTCACCTGACAGCAGAAAGCAGTGACGGAGTGATTGTCAACTAATATTAACCAATCTAAAATCCGCATTAAATTTAAGGACGTAAAGATGAAGTTATGTAACGTTTGAACGGCAGACCGGTCACCGTATCAGCACACAGAAGGCACATAACTGTGAACGTTAAATGAAAACAGGTCGCACTACAACAATTATATGCACTCGCACAAATGCGCCCAAATATATTTTGAGGTCGCACAGATTAAATTATGGGAGCATATGCGACCAAAATGGTCGCAATTTTGAGCCTTGCATTGCGTATATGGAAACATTTGGATTTGTGCCGAATGAGAGAGTAGGGTATGTGCCCAACTTTACCTTCAGTTTCGCTTTGTTTTGGCTTGTTTATAGCTAAGCCTATATTATATACTGCAATTATATTTATCCATTAGTATAAGTATTATATAAATATTAGTAGGCTCTAGATATTTATCGACTTATACGTGACTTATCTTTTTTTATTTTCCTCTCAAAAACGTAAAATATATATTTTTAAAACATGCATAAAACTAAAATAGGCGATTAATCGGTTAAAAATTGTTACTGTGGGTGAACAAATTTACATTAGTATGCTTATGCTTGGCTTCCCAGATAACAACAGAGTCTGGGCCAAATCTGGCTTACATTCGCCACTTCATGGCTTCATTCTGGCGTTGTTTTTTCAGTCTTAAATGCAATTATTTAGTTTTATTTATTTATTTATTGTATGATGTACAATGGATTCTGCCAGTTAGAACAAAAATCAGGCTCATGTATTTGTCAACAATTACTACATTCTTTTTTTTCAGAAATTGAACTTTAAATGTTATTGTGTGTTTGTAATTTTAATATTTTAGCTACACCAAAACTAGAGAGCTTCCAGTAGGTTATTTTACGGAGCTGCCAACACTGATCCGACCGCCTGCAATCAGTTGACGAACATCCTATTTATATATAATACTAGGCTATATGTTATTAAATTGTATTGTATTATTTTCTTTTCAAAGTAACCCCCCCCCCCCCAAAAGAAAGTGCATGCCCCCTCACTTTGTGCGCTCTGGTGCCAACCCTGATAGAGGAATTTACATTTTGACCACCTAAAACAGACTCATGTCACATGAATGACTGTAAATAATTAATTAATGAAATGTACTGTATCCTAACTGCGTGAGCTTGCTTCTCATCCGATTTGCACTGTAGCGCAACTTTACCATACAGATTTAACTACGTGCACAGCTAAATAAAACAGGCTGGGTGCTGATTAAATTAATTAATTAATTAATTTCTGAAATATATATTTCTGCAAAATGCAGAAGTAAGCCCGATCTAGGACCTGCCCCGTATAGCAGCAAAGACTTTTATTTTGCTGAACGAACTGGGCTCAGATTTAGTTGACCAATCGGCGGAAAGGGGTGTGTCATGACCGCCCACAAAGGGAAAATGAATTTTGATGTCGTTTATCCGTTTTCTAACCGTGAACCAACAAAATCTCATTTTTTTGAACAAATGAAAAAAAACGACCGTTTTCTCATTTCTATCAAAATGTACATGGATCAGTAAGTCATATTGAGAATGTATTTTGAAAAATAGCAATAGCAAATATAATTGTTATTAACAGATCATTAGTTACTGTTTAGAGCTGATAAAATGTAAAAACTGTAACTTGAATGCAATGTAAGTCGCTTTGGATAAAAGCGTCTGCTAAATGCATAAATGTAAATGTAAATGTACTGTACATGGGAATAATATCAATGATTTTTTTATCAACATGTATTCAACAACCCATGTATTGTACATGAAACATCAATCCTAAGCATTATATTTTTTGTTACTGCTGTATTGAAGTTATGAAGTGTGATTAAATATGATTTTTAGTATACGTTTAAGGTTTTTGTTTGAGGGTGAATAACTGCGTACAGTGTCAGTCAGATGAGGAAGTGTTTGGAAAAGAGTGACCCATGACTCTCTATGTCTTTTATTCTTTGCGCTTTGCTTCGCTAATGAACATATGCTGTCATGTTGCCCGGCAGGCCTCTCTGTATGATTAATGAGCTGTGTTTATTAACACACGGCTCCACCAATCAGCACGTAGCTCCGTGTACCAGTCATTTTAAAGACTGAACACAACCGTGTCAAAGGCTGTATAAATGCTGTTAGTACAGAAAACAGGTGATGAATGGCAAATAATGATGGTCTGTTCATGCATTCAAAATTCACTTGCTTTAACATCTGGTTCAATTATTCCCTTCTTTTCAAACTCTAGCACATACAATCATCTGGATTTACTTTGTAATGAAATTGGAATTATGCAATTATTGTGCCTCTGTATCTTGTATCGTAATTCTGTGAAAATGAAATCTGTTGAAACAGATCCTCTTTCTATTATGAGCAGATTAAATGTTACAGTTTCACTTTGGCAGAGACAGAAGAGAGAGGACACGCGCACACACACACACACACACACACACACACACACACACACAGAAAGAGGTATTTATAGCTCTTGTGCATTTGGTAGGTATGAGGTTTGGAGTCTCTGCTCAGGGGAACAGAGACACAGACTGCACTGCTGTACTGTTAACCCACAGCAATATAGCAGAAACTAACCGTATCAGCATTAGTCATTATTATTTTTACCAAGAATGTAAAATGCTTCGTCTGATTGTGAATGCTTTTAACACTCTGCAAAATGAACAAGAACATTACAGGTTTGTTTTAGGAAATACCGACATGTTTTATTCTTACCAGACCGTAAACACACATATACACGTCCTGGCAGACTACAAACCTTGTCTCATCTCTATG
Organism: Schizothorax lantsangensis; assembly: GCA_027422415.1. NCBI lineage: Eukaryota > Metazoa > Chordata > Actinopteri > Cypriniformes > Cyprinidae > Schizothorax > Schizothorax lantsangensis. Next base: position 27,818,712 of record CM049853.1, on the reverse strand, counting down.
AGTAGAATTAGAGAAGCACTGAGCAGATGAGTGTTAGAGCTCTGTAAAGAGATACAGATAGTCATTCTGAACCCATGAGCTCAACAGTCAGATGGGGATTGTGTTAACATGACTGGCCTCATCTTTAGTTCTACAAGACAACAGGCCACATTCATTCATGTCTCTAACAACATGCCTACTGACTATTATAGAGCTGGCGATATTATAAGTTTGGGTGCATGTTTCGTGTTACTTTGTAAAAAGATGTAACTTCTTAGCTTAAGGAGCTGTTTCTATCTGATCCTAACCCTTGAATTCTGTTTTGTTGGTATAACCTAATCAGGGTTTTTCCTGGGTCAAAAAAGGTCTTCGGTGGTGGCTGACGGTCATCCACACACACAGTAAAAAGTACCCTCCCCATGTGATCTGCGTGATTAACTAAAATAAATGCAAAGAAACTGTTTGTGATTTTTAATTATATTTATTCATTAAAGAAAAAACAGCCACTGTCAGAGAATATAATAAAACTGGCTTTCTTATTCTAAGATAGGATCCTTCTTTGCTAGACCTCACAATTATAATTATATCAATACTGAAAAAGCATTTAAAAGTAGCGTTAAAAAGTTTATATTTAACTAGTAGTCTAATTTTCTACCATACATCTGAATAAAATCAGCTGCTGGCTAACAAATTGCTTTGTGGCTGGTTTCACCTCACTCAGTCTAAAGTAAATGATTTTAACTACACATTGTCATATAAATAACCTGAGGCTACTGTGGATTATTAAGGCTAAATATTTTATTATTATTAAGGTTAAATATTTTTCTTTTATTGAAAGTGTGTTTTATGTTAGTTGCATGTGCGGAATGCTTGTCAGAGAAGATAATACTTTTTTTTTTTTTTTTTTAGCACAATTCACAACACTGGTAATTCAGTTAAAAAAAAATAAAACAATTCTCTGATTGTGCCGCATGAAACATGTATTCAGTCTTCTGACCTTTTACTATCATGTCAGTTGATTTTGAGGGAGGGAGAGGAAAGACAGTTAGGGCTTGTTTACACATGGTTACTTTATGCATTTTTTCGGATCGGATATCCATCTTATTTGTTACTTTTGGCCACATAAAAAACGGATATAAATCCGATCTTAAATTAGGCCTAATGCACTATCACGTCAAATAAATCAACAGTGCACTGCATTTTATTCATCATCAGCCAATTAAAATATCAAAGATCGCAACAGGAGAGAACGGCATCAGCAGTGGAAAGATAAGTTACTTTACTTTCGGTTTCATTCGCGGCAGTTTGCTCGTCGGCCTGCTGGCTGTATCCGTGGCGATGCGTGTAGCATTAACGCTGTCATATCTGACTATTACATGTCATATAGCCTATAACACGCTCTCACACATTTGTTTTTTAACATTTTGAGATGAGTAAAATGTACATATATGGTTTCAACAAGCAGATGCATTTACACGTGTCCAGTTTCGTCTGGAATGCGTCTCAGTGGTTTGAGCGATCGGATTTAAATCCATCTCGAAAGCATTTCGAATTCGGAGGACTGGTCTTTTCGCGATCGGATAGCTGTCCGACCAGAGAAAACGCATGAAGTGACCAGGTGTAAACAGGCCCAGAGAGAGTGCACGGGGAAGTGCTCTCTGCTCTCTCTCCCTCAGTTAACATGCGCGCTATCACAAGCGCAGCAGTCATTTACATCACTCATAAATCACACGAACTGATCAAATACGGCTTTGGCGGGACAAAAATTAGTTATGGCAGCCGCCAAAAAAATTTCAATGCAGGAAAAACCCTGCTAATGTATTGAGTGATGGAAAATAATAATTTGACTGTAACAGGGCTCAGTGCTAGGGGTTTTCACTGGCTCCACCAAAGAATAAATGTATAAATAAAATAGGTAATGTTTTTTTTTTTTTACTCATGTAACCTTGTATTCCAATACTGAAAGGTGCAATAGGTCTTCAGAAACATTTTTTGTTATGCTGCTTGAAAGTCTCTTCACATCCCAATAGCAATCATTAAGTTAAATGGTCTAAATGTATTCATATGTATTTATATATTCTGTGGAAGGCTTGGACAAAGAAACGTTTGTCCAAATTAGGCTTGCTGCGATAGACGGTGTTGGCGGTGATACCGGTGTTAAGCCGCAACACCGCGGCACCATCCCTCACCGTCATTTAGATTGTTTTTATAGTAATAAAAATCATTTAGTTCAGTTAGAGGACACTACAATTAAAACTGAACGCGGCTGCTCAATGCAGCACATCGAACGAACGACAGTCGCGCATCACAGATCAGATTTAATTTATCACGTGAGGAGAGTGAGTCGAGCTGAGTGAGAGAAGAGTGAGGTAAGACAGACAAGAAGAGTAAGGTGAGACAGACAAGAAGAGTGAGGTGAGACAGACAAGAAGAGTGAGGTGAGACAGACAAGAAGAGTGAGGTGAGACAGACAAGAAGAGTGAGGTGAGACAGACAAGAAGAGTGAGGTGAGACAGACAAGAAGAGTGAGGTGAGACAGACAAGAAGAGTGAGGTGAGACAGACAAGAAGAGTAAGGTGAGACAGACAAGAAGAGTGAGGTAAGACAGACAAGAAGAGTAAGGTGAGACAGACAAGAAGAGTGAGGTGAGACAGACAAGAAGAGTGAGGTGAGACAGACAAGAAGAGTGAGGTGAGACAGACAAGACGATGGCAGAAGAGTTTCAAAACCAAATGTAAAAGTGGCTGTTTAAAAAATATTTTGGATTTTGAAAAGCCTGTTGACTTCTGCCATTAATCTAAGTGATAATGGAAGTTTTTTTAAAAAACATTCATTTCTTATTTATTTGGTTCCACCGTATTTGCTGATTTTTATTTTATATAAACTGTGCATTTTTTCCCCCCATTATTTTACATAAAGGTGTATGCCGTCCATGCCTCAAAACTTTCTTATTCGTTTTTGCTAATAAACGTTCTACGTTTCATAATTATGTGTTCCTCATTCTTTACTGATTTTTAGTTTTGTATACCTATTTAAACTTTGTAAGTTGTTTGATTTTTTTATATTAGGCATATAGCATGGTGTATTTTTATTCGTTTTGTTAATAAAAGTTCTATGTTCTACGTTGTATTTTGTTATTGCTTGAATTGACTTCAAGTAATTGATGCCGAATTGCCGCTAATAAGTAAAAGTAAAATGCGCACGGAGCATTTACAAGCTATTTAAGCAAAGGAAAGTGAGGAAAAGTGGGAAAACGAACTAAAAACAAACAACTGCTTGACGCCGAATTGCCGAAAATTTAAAAGTGAAAGTAACACACGCATGGCACTTACAGGCTATTTAAAACTGAAGGAAAGCGAGGAAAAGAGGGAAAACTCAAACGACCCCCCCACCACGGTGATACTGGTATTACCGGTGTTGTCACACGTCGATTAACCGGTGGGAAAATTTCCTCACCGTCACAACCCTAGTCCAAATACATACTGAGCGTTTTGATTGACTTTCCTACCTGCCTGTCAACATACAGTGCCCTCCACTAATATTGGCACCCTTGATAAATATGAGCAAAGGCAGCTGTGGAAATAAATCGGCATTGTTTATCCTTTTGATCTTTCCCTCAAAAAATTTACAAAATTCTAACCTATCATTGAAGTAAAACAATTGAAAGTGGGGAGAAAATCTCATTAAGAAATAAATGTTTTTCTCCAATGGATGTTGGCCACAATTATCGGCACCCCTAGAAATTCTTGTGAGTAAAATATCTCTGAAGTATATTCCATTCATATTTAATTTTTTTTAGCACACCAGGGTGACTAGGAGCATGATATTGTCCAGCCATGACTTTCATTTTCCACAGGATTATAAATATGAGGAACACCAAAGACCAACCATTCCCTTAATCATCCTTTATCACAATGAGAAAAACCAAAGAATATATTTCTGATGTGCAGCAAAAGATAATTGAAGCTTCACAAATTAGTGAAGTGGCTTTAAAGAATAAGAGCTAGAGCACTGTGAAAAATCCCATTTCCTACCATCAGGGCAATAATTAAGAATTTCCAATCAACAGAAAATGTTACGACAACTGCCTGAAAGAGGACGTGAGTCTATATCGTCCTAATGCACGGTGAGGAGGAGAGTCCTTGAGTGGCTAAAGACTCTCCATGGATCACAGTGGAAAGAATTGCAGAATATAGTTGAGTATCGGGGTCAGAAAACATTAGAAAAAAATTGTCAAACAGTCCCTACATCACCACATGATGTTTGGCAGGGTTTCAAGAAAAATTATCCTAGCTCATCCAAAAACAATCTCTAGCATATTCAGTTATCAGACATGACTGGAACTTCAAATGGGACTGGCTTCTATGGTCAGATGAAACTAAAAAATGAGCTTTTTAGCAGCAAACACTCAAGATGGGTTTGGTGCACACAGGGATAAAAAAGTACCCCATGTGTACAATGAAATATACTGCTGTATTTTTTATGTTGTGGGCCTATTTTTCTGCTGGAGGTCCTGAACATCTTGTTTAGACACATGGCATCACGGATTCTATTAAATACCAACATATAAAAAAATCAATAAGTGACTGACCCTGTAGAAATCTTATAATGGGCCATGTTTGGATCTTCCAACCGGACAATAATCCAAACACAAACCTCAAAAACAACACAAAAATGGGTCACTGAGCACAAAACCAAGTTTCTGCTGGCCATTCCGTCCTCTGACCTGAACCCTGTGGAAAATGAGTGAGGTGAACTGAAGAGGAGAAGCACCAACATGGAGCTGTGAATCTGAAGGATCTGGAGAGATTCTGTATGAAGGAATGGTCTCTGATCTCTTATCAGGTGTTCTCCAAACTCTTCAGGCATTATAGGAGAAAACTCAGAGCTGTTACCCTGGGTAAAGGACATTGCAATAATTGGGTGCCAATAATTGTGGCCAACATGAACTAGAGAAAGTATTTCTTACACAATGAGATTTCCCCCCATTTTCAATTGTTTTACTTCAATGATAGGTTGGAATTTTGTGAATTTTTGGAATGAAAGATCAAAAGGATAAACAATGCAGATTTATTTTCACAGCCGCCTTTGCTCATATTTATCAAGGGTGCCAATATTAGTGGAGGGCACTGTATGTATTTGCATACCTCTGCGCACCCGGTTCGCACAGATAGGGTACGTCATCAGCGCGTTCGCGAACGCTATGCAGACAGCACAAGAATGGCAGGCAAACATCAACAACCTGATCTTCCTTCCTGGTATTGTAGTACTTTTACTAACTGTACTATTAAATTTTCTCATCCGTTAATGACACATGATATATTGTAGTAATGTTGTCTCTGATCGTCTGATCTGTTTGCGTTCAGGGGGCGTGGCTTTGGACGGCGATTTGCAGGGAGGGTGGGACGTTCACTTTCAGTGCTATCAGGCTAAAGTTAGCATTTTCCAAGATCTCCTATTGCACCTTTAAGGTTGGCACAAGCATTTTAGATACTAGTGAAATTTCACAATTCTCGATTTCTGTTTCGATACTAAACAAATACTAGCCTAACTAATATAAAATATTTTTAAAAAGAGTTAAAATAACAGTTAGTATTAAAATAATAATATAAATTACCCAACCCAATCTCATGAAAGTGCGTATAAATACCACAAGTTTCTATTTCTATTTGGCGCACTATTTATACACAGAAATGGACTTTGGCGTGCATATAATACGCAATGGTTAGAATTAGGGGTGTGGGGTAGGTGTGTATTATATGTATGCCAAAACTGCATTTCATATGCACGCCAAGACATTGTGTATCATATGCATGAGAAAACTTCATATTATATGCATGCCAAACTCGTCAAAGTCAATTTCTGCATATAAACTGCACGCCAAATAGAAACTGAGAATGGTGCTATTGATATGCATTTTCACGAGAAATTACAAGCTCCAATTACAAGCAATAGCACAAATAAATACAATAGAACAAAGATAAAAAATTAAATAAACAATGCTTTAAGTTTTTTAGTTAGGTCTAACAGTAGGGTACAGGTACAGAAAATGAATAATCAAATATAAAATAGCACTACATAGTCTTCACTGTATTAAATTAAATATACTTTTAGATGCATCCACATGAAGCACATTTTTAGGTTAACATTTTTTCAATGTAGTCCCAAAAAATTCATGTTTACAATTTGGCAGATTGCTACAATGAATTCTTAATTGAAATGTCATAACTTTTTTAACATAACTATACTTCTCTCTGGTGACATATGCTGGAACTTCTCAAATCATTTAGTCTGCATTTAGTTACACAAGGTCACTTCATGCTTCTGCCCAATTATGAAAAGATGAAGTGTAAATGCCTTTGAGACGCATTCCAAAACTCAGCCATTCAAGCCACCTCAGTTGGCAGATACATAGGCTACAAGACATGAAATGAGTAGGCTAAATGAACAGTAAATAGGCCTTCACTTTGGTAAATTGAAGATTTTTTCGAAAGAAAAACTTTTTTTGGGGGGGGGTAGCTTGGTAGTCCTGGAAACTTCACTCTCACACAGACAAACAATTAAACAAGGAGATTAATTAACTTGTCACACAGACAAGGAGTTCATAAGATTTGAAGTCTGATCATTTTTGGAAAAAGTATAGGCAGAAGAAGCTCATAATGGGCTGTCTGACATGTTGATCATCAGTTGTGCAAGTGTGTTACAGTGTTTTCTGTCTCTCCTGTAGCACAGTAATAACCAACTTTTCACACGCCCCTCAAAGACCAATCAGTCACAGTGCTTTAACCAGTGTGTGTGTGTGTGTGTTTGCATTGGATGGCTGCACTGGGAAATTGAGATTGCAGACAATCAATAATTCAGCCAGACAGTTTCCTCACCTTATACATTCAGGATATACTCATAAACGTAATCTATACCATTTCACATAAACGCAAACAAGCACATCGGCATGTTCATGCATGGTAATGGTGAACATTGCTGAATGGATTGCTCAAGAAAGCATCATTCAGGAAAAATGTCACCGGTTCCATAAGGAAAGACAGGAAAGATAGACCAAATGGAGTGCATGAATGCTTTTTTCTGTATTGTTTTGAAAAGGCATGATGGGTGAATGTGAATGCTTGTGTGTGTGTGTGTATGTGTTAATGTGAATTGTGGGGACTTTCGATAGACTTCTATTACTTTTATACTGACCAAACTATATTTTCTATCCCCTAAACCTACCCCTTACAGAAAACCTGTTTGCATTGTTACACTTTCAAATAAACGTCATTTACTATTTTTAATCATTGTTTCCCTCGTGGGGACCGCAGGCCGGTCCCCACAATGTAAAAAATGTCAGGTTTTACTATCCTTGTGGGGACATTTGGTCCCCACAATGTAGCATAAACAAGTACACACACACACACACACACACACGTGTGTGTGCGTGTGTGCTGGTGTGTAGGTGCGTATGGATTACTCTGTTTAAAGAAGTCTCCACTGGCTCTGTAGGTTTAATTATTGATAGTGGAAATTGAATCTAATGAAATTTCCATCATCTTTAAACAAGAGCGTAATACTTTCTGTATGTTCATATATAGACGAAAATGAACATATACACACACACACACACACACACAAACACACTCAAACACACTCCTTCAGATAATTTCAGTAACCTGCATTCTATAGAAAACAATGATCACCCCCTTCAGATTAGAAAACGTGACATTAAGATAGGACATGGTAATATTGTCTTTGGAATAAATGTGAATCAAGTGATCTTTTTTTAAAAGATTTTTTAAAAAATTATTAGAATTAAGCTGTTTTTTCTTTTCTTTTTCTGCTTTTTTTCTCTTTTTTTTTAGTAGTGTAACTGTAAATGCATTATTTTGGTCAAAGTTCTGTCTTAGGAAAGCTCAATCTTTAAGGGGGTGCATACTTGGCATCTCAAGTAGCAGTGGAAATTAACACACAGACAGTGAAACTGTGGCTTGTGTCTCCTGTAAGTGAAGGGGACAACCAATGTGGCAGAGCTGCAAAATTCTTTAACAGCTCTTCTCCTACACATTACATAGTTCACCTCGGGACACTTACGCAATCTATATGTGGGAAATGAAAATTGCAACTTGAGCTGTACCTGATCTGAATTTCTTTTACTCTCATGGTGTGATGGTCGCCTGGTCGATGCAGCTGCTGCTCAGGAAACTTGTCAGAGTTTGAAAGAAAACAGCATGATCAAACCCATAAAATGCTGCTAAAATTGTACTACAATAAGAGTGCTGGTTCCACATGACAGTACTGTTTCATCAAAGACAAAATAATTTCCTTTGAGAAACATTTATTCTCTGGCTAAACAAAAGTGTTATTGTTCAACATGGAAAAAGTAAAAATGTCCAACTTTCTTACAAAACTTTGTAAAAAAACAACTTGCAGGTATATGACGTCACACGTCACGTCAACATGGCAACAACCGTACACAATTATGAATAAATGTTCAGGCAAATATGCACCAGTGAGTCAGTTGGTCTCATTCACTAATAATTGCATTATTCATATTTATTCACAAAGGAGAACTTTTCACTAAAACAATCTGCATATTTCACAACACAAACACACACACATTTGTTCTTAACCTCACTGTAATGCTAATGAATTTGGAGTATTCTAAATTAGCTACCATAATTTGCATTAAACACACCCAAAATAAAAAAGGGGTTTCCCCACAGCCTTTCATAACTCAGCAAACCCGTTTAGAAGGCCATGTGTTGTTTCAGCTGTTCATAATATTTATTGTTCATTTCAAAATTCAATAAATTTTGATAACACTTTACAATAAGGTTCATTAGTTAACATTAGTTAACTACATTAGTTAACATGAACTAAGAATGAACAATACTTCTACAGCATTTATTAATCTTAGTTAATGTTAATTTCAGCATTTACTAATGCATTATTAAAATCACAAATTTTGTTAACATTAGTTAATGCACTGTGAACTAACATCTAACAACGAACGACTGTATTTTATTAACTAACATTAACAAAGATTAATAAAGAGTGTAATAAATGTTCATTGCTCGTTCATGTTAATTAATACATTAACTAATGTTAACAAATGACACCTTATTGTAAAGTGTTACCTTAATTTTAGTACAAGAGTTATTCATTAATCATGATTGGATCATGAAAATGTTTGTATGCAGATATCACACACAAATGTGTGCATTTTATGTGGTAACATAATATACTGGTATTATTCAAGTCAAATTTCTTATCTAATATGACTGATTCTATCTGATAATATTGGGTTACAATCAGCAACAAATCTGACTGTTGTCACAAGACAAGATCAGATCAGGTAGAAATAGCTCACAGTTTCTTGATAACAATGAATTTAATTAACATTTTTAGGCTACCTGAAAACAAGTATGTTTACAGTAGAGATGCTGGTGAAGCAAAAAGTATTGATCGTCAATACCAGTTTCCTGATCAATTCAGGTCTGTTAGTTTTATACCAGTTGTCAATGGCAGGATTAATATGGCTTAACTTTTTAATAGTTTAAACTCATACTGAGAGCTCAGTGTGCCCTGTTAACCTCTGTCAGTGTATCTTGCTAGTTTGACTGTGGTTTCTCCTGCTTTACACACTCAAGACAAGCATCAGATCACATTCCCTTTAAGACGTCATTGGGTCAACAGATTCATTCTTTATTTATGGAGGTCATGGTTATGGACGGATTTTAAAGTACCTCTGTAAGTCGACATTGCACAAACGTGTATGTTTGTTTATGCATGTGTACATTTTCAACCATATACACAGAACATACACTCTTACCATCAAACTCTTTCTCAAACCATTAAGCTGCATTCACACTAGCAGCGACTTTTGTCGTTGCATGTCGCCAGGGGTTGGCGATGAGGTCGCTAGTGGGCGTTCTCACGTTGACAGCGAATCAGTTTTCTTGGCGCTAAATACAAACATTTTGGAGGCAAAAGACTAAATATAAAGATAAATTGAATTTGTACATAAAAACAAAAATTAATGATGAAGGCAAGGATCAGCCTAATTTCCGTCATTGCTGAGCTGAGCGGAGAACGATCACATGAGCTCTGTCTTCTTTCCTATTGGCTGTCGCTCCCGAAAGTCACTCTTCACTTGCATAAAGTTGAAGGATTCTGAACTTAGTCGAGTCACTGGACATTCCCCATCCATCGCCAACAGCCGCTATCGCTCTTGTCGCCAGAAATCGCCAGCTTTCCATTGAAATGAATGGGATCGTGTCGCTTTGTCGTTGCGTGTCGCTTGTTGTGTGAACGCGGCTTTAGACTGACATTACTGTTGCACTAGAAAAAATATGTCCTATTGATGTTTATATAATGGAAAGACATTTTTATCAATCATCAAAGGAAATTGGTTTATATATAACTTTAATAATATAGTATAATATAATAATATACAAAAATATGTAATTTTTGTTAAAAAAAAGAACAGTATATATATACAAGTTTGCTGGAGGTTTTTCATCTGCCCCACTAGACTACTTAATTCATCTAAAGCGGCACCACAGCAGCATGAAATTCAAGCGTTTAAAGCACTTATTCAGTTCCATAGGGCTAATCTCTTAAGCTTCTCTTGTCCTTTCAGTCTACACACACACACACACACACACACACAACAAACAAGAATTTCCCTGATGTTTCCTCAATTTGCCTCTCACCTAGGTTAATGCCGAACATAACCAACAGGACTGTTTGAGATTAAAACTGACAGGTTGTTGCACTCCGCAAATATTTTCTGCTGTAAAACGGATATTTATGCTCAGTCATGCAATAAATTCTATTCCACACAGAGCTAAGCCAATATCCAAAGAATCCAAATGGCATCATAAGCTCTGGAAAATACCACTCCAGGCTAGTTTATTTAACATTTACTTCATTGTAATATACTTTTTGATATTTTTAGATGCCAAAAATTACATGCCTTTTAGGACGAGCTTGTAGAATCTTAGTGAATTTAGTCTTTATTATTTTATAGTACTTTTTTCTGTCACTCTTAGATTTTATTACATAAAGATGTGTGAACAAGACAGACAGTTTTCAGTTTTCTGAAGAGAAAGTGGATTCAAGGTGTGGAGGTGGAAAGTCTGTTATAGAGCGTGAATCATCTGTCCGTCACCAAGTTTCTGACATGGTAAAATCTAAAAACGAACTACTGGAGCTCAAAATGCTCTTCTTGCAGATTTTTCCTCATGGCCTAGAGTGATCGTGCTGCATCTCTCTCCCTGTCTCAGGATGTATTGCATTATGTGGTAATATTGACAGTGATGTAGTGGAGGGTCATAGCCTGCTTACTCTGGGCATACCTGCCTCTCGTATTCCATTCATCCACTGCAGAAAGAGAGGGATAGATTACATTAAATTCCTAAGTACACTTTATCGGTATCACTCATTTTAAAACTTCACATTCCTTGGTAATAATTAGTCTATACAGTGTTCCAGCTGTGTGAAAATACTCAGAATACTGTGATATGAAATACCTGTTCACCTAGATGCTACATTACTGCACAGAACCCATAGAGAACCCACTCTGTCATAGACTTTATCTAACAGAAAGATGGCAATTCATGAATTTGTAGATAGAATTAGAGTATGATTTTGGGATGGATCTATTTCCTTTTTAATTAGTTGACCAGGTTGAACAATTGGCACCAAGGCAAACAACAGTATAGACCCCTTTTCTGTTAGTAAACATTGTGATGTTTTTCTGTGGGCGGAGCTTAGCTGGAGGCAGAAAGATAACTATAACTGGAGAAATTCCGATTTAACCTGCATATGTAAGGTCACTCACTGTCCGGGACCGCGATAGTTATTTGAAAAGGTTAACTTTAACGGACGAAACCAGATTGGCTGACCCGCACAAGCTTTTACTCAAAGGATGAACGATCTGACAGGATTCCCTCTGGTTGAGTCACATCTAACGTGTAGTTAAGACAAACTCACCGTGTCTATCTAGTCATGAAGATGTATGTATATTTCAATTTCAGCAGGCAACTATTTTTACAGCTATATTATTATTCCAGCCACAATTAATCACAACAATGTAATGTTATATACAATTGCATATGATTAAGCATATAAATCGTCAGTTTGTTGTTTTACACACATGCACACAGACATTATTTCATACACGACATAGTGAGATGCATAAGAAGTCTTTAGACGCGCCCATAACTATGAAAGACAATACTTTATTTAACCTTTTCTGATAAGAAGTGTGCGCTGCAAACGCGAGCATTTTTGACGATCATTTCTGTCCAGTCCGCTCGTTTTATCTTGTTTAACTAATTTCAATTAATTTCAAATTGGAGCCTCTACAACATCGATTCGGGCACCCAACATCACAACAAGATGATAGTTTAAGCTCCTTGTGTAGACGAATCTGCGCTGGTTTGAATGGGCCGCCTCCAGTTTTCGCTTTGTTTTGCCTCCAGCTAGCGCTGTGACGTAATTGTGACGTCCGCACAAAAAGGGTCTATACCAGACACACTATATTCCAACTCTGAAACTCAGATGTTTTGGATTGAATTTCTGTTGATTTTCTATTAGTTCTCACACTCTGTTTTCTTTAAATCTGAGCATGGTTGAGGCAAATAGCCTGCTACCCTCAAATATAACGATTCTGTTGTGGGACCCCCTAAAATAAAGGCAGCAATATTTTTCATGTTTAAACACCCCTTTGTGCTGTGAATATATATATATACATGTATGTGTGTATATATATATATATATATATACACATATATAAACTATTTGCCATTTAAAGCATCATTAAAGTATTGTTAGATATATAAAACTAAAGAGAAACTTAAATCTACTGAAAGGCTAACAGTACAATACAATACAATTCTCATTTTAAAAATATAAATTTCATGAATTTCTGAAACAATATCAATATTCATTTTGTGAACTCTTTCTTATTCTATTCTATTCTTTTATTTTATTTTACACTCCTTTTGAAATATTTCTGCCTACCTCTTGGGGGGTTTGAAAAACATGGATGTCACTGGATGCATATAGACTGATTTAATGTCAATCATAATTCATTTTTTTAACAAATGTATACATTAGTTGCTGTGAATTGCCTTTGCACAGAAGTTAAAAAAAACCTCAGAGATGATATATAACCATGAAGCTGATGTTCTCTGAACTGTGTCATTGTAGCTGCATTAATGATGATATTGTTTATCTGAGCTCTTTAAGCACCGATTGCTGATGTTAGTTCCAGGTGTGTGTGAGTGTTTGTGCATTATAGATGTTCTGCAGGTGGTGATTGCAGAAGTTCTGTGGTGTGTGTGTGTGTGTGTGTGTGCGCGCGCACAGCTGCTAATAATATCACAGATTGACAGAGAAACACTGGGCACACTATACGAAAGCTCAGATTTATTTATAGATCACATGGCCAAATAAAGCAGACAAACAAACACTACTTCTTTCTTCTGTGTTTCCTGCTAATTGATATGTGATCATTCAAACACGTTCATTCTAAATTGAGCTGATTGAACAGGCTCACACACAACGGCTGCTCCTGCTGGCCGGAATAATCGAACAGGGAATTCTTGTCACGGTAAACTCTGTTCTGCTCTCCAATTGTTGTTGAGATCATTCTCAATAAAGTGACAAGAGTAGCCATCAAAGCAGATGAACTCATCGTCCTGAAAGGGCGATCACACTGACAGCGATTTGCAGAGACCTGAAGTCGCAGTTTCCATCTACATGAGTGACAGTGACTGTTGGTGATGTGACAAAGTTGAACAGAGATCAACTTTTCATGTATAGTGTATAGAGTACAAAATAGGATTTAAAACTCTTATTTCAACTTGAAATTAGTCAATGAAAGGAGATGCTTACTAAGGATGTCAAAACAAATTATATTATATTATATTATATTATAAATAAATAAAAATATGACGTGTTTTATATTCATTTTATCTGGCATATGCAAACCTAAAACCCTTTTACCAAAATTTTGGACATGCCTGAATACAGTTTAGAAGGCTAATTTGTTATTTACTAACATTAAACTAACATTAAATAAATTGTCATCAGGGTGCAAAGTCTAACTATAATATATTAGTTACAGAAACTGGGAGTGTCGTACGTAACAATTCTTTTTGTAATTCCAAAATTGTTCGTTTTTTAAGTAAGTTAAATTGTTTACAACATGAAATTATATTATTAATAATATTTTAATTGAAAAATATTTATTCATCCAGTGGCTCCATTGGACATTATTTTAATGCCAGATTTTATGCTAAATAATCTAGTTTCTCTCAAAAGAACAAGGATGTGCTTGTTTGTAAAAAAAAAAGAAGAAGAAGAAGAAAAGAGAAAATACAGGGAACGTGTCAGTAGCTGTGCAGTTTAATACTCTATTAAGTATCTGAAGTTTCAGTGACAGTGTTTGTAATCTTGTTTGATAACTCCAGTGCCAATGACACATTACTGTAAGTCAGTTGCTCATACAAATGCACTGGAAAAACTGAATGATGATAATGAATGATAATAGTTATGACTTCAGAGATGGAGGCCTATGGCTAATTAGTATGTCTGATAACTCTTGTAATGATCAACTCAAATCCACAGGTTTCTATCAAATGTGAAGACAAATCAGAGCCACGGCTCCATTGTGCTTTATCTCGAGGGTTGTCTTGCCCTATAGTTGCTATGGCGACCCTCATCTTTGCCTGTCAGAAATTAATCCTGAACCTGTCAAACTGAATGAGTGTCAACATCTACACCCAAATCTACATGTTTGTTTGTGTAGTAAAGTAGCAAATGTAACCTGCTTTCAACAACATCTGTGTATTTATCAGTACACCTATGCTAATTAATAGGAAGAATCTTAATTAATCAGAGGTCAATGGTTGGATTTGTTTTGCTATTTAAACCAAAAGATAATGAATAAATTGTTTTTGTCCACAGGATCAGACTTCTTGTGTGCGACACACATCATTCCGGTGAAGAACCAAGAGGGTGTTGTCATGATGTTCATCTTGAGCTTCGATCACGTGCTGAAAGAGGGCAGCATGGATTCAGTAGACCGACTCAAACACACCTCGCCAGCCAGACAAGAACAAAGTGAGGCTTCTCCTTTCCTATTTTCTTCTCGTTTTTATTATTCCCTCTCTTTTTCATTTCCATCAATGCAATCTATTCCCAGCATCTGCTTTAATTGCTTACTACCTGTCTGCCAGATGGGAGAGAGGAAGAGAAAATTTCAAACAAATGGAGCATGGTGGCTGAGAAGGAATAGAGGGAGAGGTGTGCAGGAAGAAATATGGAGAAGACAGAGGAAGAGAGAGAATGGTTTTATTTGCTCCAGTTGCTCTGGCTCACCAGCACACACTGCCCAGACCAAACCCAGTCAGCCAGAAAGGAAATGAAGTGGGGGAAAATAATTTATGTGACACAGTGTTACAATTATTTGGATCCCTGAGGCCAGGTGCTAAACGGCGCTTCATTTATAGGATCCCGTTCAGGAAAACGGCCCTCACTAAACCATCCAATACAATCAGAGTGTGTGTGTGTGTGTGTGTGTGTGTGCGTGTGCACATGCTATAATTATGACAAATGTTCATAGAGACCTGTAAGCAATAAAACTGCCGCATTGCATTTTCTGCTAAATATGCTGCTGCATCAGTTTACACACGTGAACACGCACACATAAACACACCCCTGCCTAATGTCCTCCTCTAACTCTGTATTGGAAAGTCACATCTGAACTATGAATTCCAATTAATATCCAATGCTAATACCGTCTCTGTGGTATCATAGCAACAGGGAATGTTTTGAAAAGGACATCTGCGTGTGTTCGTACTGTATGTGTGCGAGTTCGATTTAGTTTAGTCAGGGCTGCTATAAACCGATGATTTGCTATGGCAGTGCAGTCAGTGTTATGCTGAGACATACAACATGATGCTTTAAAAAAAACGTCCAGCTGGGATGAATTTAGATTTCCTAGATCTTGCGTCCTCTGAGAGCATGGCTGAGGGCTAAGTAGATAGGAAGTGCATTGAACCAGTAAAGAAGAGACAAACTAGCTAGTAAAATTTACGAGCTTTTCCATCCTGACTCTGTCAATTATTTATTAGGCTTTACTCTGATCAAAAATTGAAGGACGTCCCCCTCCAAAAAGCTTCTTTTGTGGGGTGCATTAGGTTGTTTGATGAAGGAGTGATATAAATAGCCCAGTTTTGAGAGACTTTTAATTAATGCTGGCGTGGTACTGAAACCCCAGGGAAGAGACAGACAGAGAGAAAGAGAAAAATGACATTGAAGAGATTTTAAAAAATAAATAAGTAAAAGATTCTAAATGTAAAATCAAAAACCGATAACTGAAGTACAAGATTTGAAGACATGAATTGAAATGAAATATGTAATAATGGTTTTAAGATTCTTTCTGATGTCAGCCAGATTAATAACTTTAAACAGCACATTCATACTATTCACTAATAAGAAACTTTTACATTGAGGTAATGAGAAGTTAGAATACATGCTATTATTCCTAACAGCAGAAGAGCAAATGACAAGAGTAGTGTGTGGGTAAAATATAGCTTTGTGTAGCACCTGTCACTCTGCACATCATGGAATACCAAAGTCAAAAATGTGTTAGAAACACTTTTATCGAGTCCTTTAAACATTTCAGGCTGATTGCAACTATTTGTGTTGCACATCAGGTGTAAATAGAGTGACCACCCGTCCCGCATTTTGCAGGACTGTCCCGAAATTGGGAGCTTTGTCCCGCGTCCTGCAAGACGTAAGCTGCGTCCCGCATTTCAATTATGTATTCTGTATTATTATTTTTTATCCCAGAAATTGAAATACCAAAATAAGAAATACATTAAAAACTGTGACTGGCATTTAAAAATCCATTTGCGCAGCCGTCATGTTCTAGCTGTGAAAAGAACCAAACAACACAGTCGTAGAGAGTATTTTTTTTTTTATGACGACTGCGTGGACAGCGCAAAAGTACGGACCTCATCAAGTGCTTGAGCACTACCGACGGAAATGGTCGAGGACACACGGAAAAACACGATATTCTCCTTTCATTTAAAAAAAAAATCGATTGCAGCTTTCAGACATGACTTTCTTCTAATTTTAATAGTTCGTTTGAGGCGGTTTCTATGGCATTATTTTAATGACAAATGTCCAGAGCGCATTATTGTAATGCGAGAGCGCAACAAATGTCTCCGCTCGCAGGATTCTCTTCACTCTCACACAAAACAGATGCGCTCTCTCTCTCTCTCGATCAGACATTAGGCCTACGTGTACACGATCAAACCTTATACTCTCTCCTGGATTTAATGTTGCCAGAAGCGCAACCTGGAGTGTGGGCAATGGGCATCCACCGGCAGAAACATAAATCGGCGCATAAGACAATGGATGTAATGTAAATCAGTATTTAAATAGCATAACAGTAGTAAATGTATCTGTCTCACACGTGTCCCGCATTGTCCCACAAAATCACATCTACTGTCCCGCAACAGATCTATTGCCAGGTGGTCACCCTAGGTGTAAAGTGTGTCAGGTTAACAAAAATGTCATGCAAAGAGGCTGTTATTGAAGTCGAGAGCAGGAAAAAAAACTGTTTCAGCCAAAAGCAAATCTGCAGCTTGCAAATGATTGCAGCATAGCCTGCATCTCATTTCAAGTATGAAGAAGGCATTTATATAGGTGTCTTACAGGTGTGTCAGCAAAAATTGCCTTTTTAATTCTAAGGGTTAGAAACGGGGGTAAAACAGTCATGAAAACCTACTTAGTTTTTCGCAAAAAAATAAATAATAATAAATTATATGACTGCTTTAGGTTTTTCACCATTTTAATTAACATTTATCTTTTTTGCAGTTAACTTAACCCTGCAATGGGACAAATGCATTGCTAAAGTGTTAAAGGAGTACTTCACAGAAAAATCTAAAGTCATCATTTTATCATGTCAGACTGCAGAAATATCATGTCAGACTGCAGAACACTGCTGAGGCTGCTTGAAATGTTATGTCAACAACACAAATACAATAGAAACAGATGTCATGAGTTTTCCAAGGACAACATAATGTTGTTGTAGGGCATCAAGTGTTCATGAAGCTCTCCTACACTCAGTGTTGTGGTATTGCCCAATAATATAATATTTGATTAAGTTGGTCTCACTGGTCCATAAATAATTTAGCCGTATTTTCTCTGTGGTTGATATGAAGCTCAGGTAATGAAATCTATGTTAAGTCCTGGGGCTGTCTTGCCCTCCAGAGGAGAAAGATACAGAGAGAAAGCCCATTTGATCCATGTCTCCTCTCGTCTTCTCACTGAATTTCATTGATGCTGATGTCCCAGTTTTCCCTCCATCAAAGACATTTCTGCTTGTTTAACATTCAGGAAGTTCTTATTAAAGATACACGGTGTGGGTAGGACGGTGTGGCTGCAGAGGTTTTGCTGCAGAGACCCCATCAGTGTAACCTTGTTTGACGGCTGCTGTAATGCTGCGATTTGCACCTTACTTGAACTCCTTTACAAAGTATCCTTGGTTATTCTGGTGTTAGAAGTAATCATGTCTATTCTACTTTTTATGTCTATTCTAAAGATCAGGAAAAATCCCACACATACACCCCGCCCATAGACCCTCAGCTCAAAGAAATCCAGAATGTGTCTCCCCCATCTAATTGTGATCCGATTGACCAAAATGCATCTTAATACCAGGTGTCAACAGGGCCAAAGAGACTTTTGTTGTTGTGTTCTGCAACACAGGTTATTAACCTTTATAGATCCGTAGTGGCCCTATATGAAAAGATTGATTTTCTTTGTAACACTTCATAACATAGTCCATAAGAACTTTATCTAACATTATTACATAATACAATGATTATAGAACAGGTAAATAGCTAGAAAGTTTGAAATGACTTAAAAGTGAGAAATGTCTTGAAAATATAAATCTTTATATTTAGATCTTCTTCCTGGAACCCCTGGAGTACCTTCAGGGACCACGTTTTCACTATTTATGGTGCTTTTTGGATAAGACAGAAGCATAATTTGAACAAGTCAGCAAGAGAAGTTGCTCACACAAAATAAGCACATCCAATTAAGAAGGTGGAGGAGGACAGGTTCAGAAATGATCTCTTCAATTAAGGGGCAATGTCTACTCACTGGAATTGATATCCAGGGGCATTTTTTTAAGTTTGTAAGGACTTTTTTATATATATATATAATTATCCATGTTGTCTTTTGTCAAATACCTAAACCATTCAATGAATCAGAATACTGTTACCAATAAAATTTTATCAACAAAAATCATACACTGCAAAGGTGCAATAAAATCTGCATCACTAAAAGGGGAGAGGACAGAACTGGGAAAGGAACATAAACCGGGATTTGAACTCTCCCGAAGTGCAGTGGCACTATATATTCCGGCATATATTTATTCTTTAGGCTATTGGCTCCATATATTGGCTCCCTTATTGGCTTACAGGCTACATTCAGTTCAGAGATGAATTAGTTTATTGTGCAGTATGCGCACTAAAATATCTAGACATCGCATTGGTTATTTTAGTATCATGAAAAACTAAATGTTTTTTTTTGAATTGGCATTAAATTATATGACATTAATTATTACAGGACATAAATTAAATTAACTGCTCTTGCAAAAAAATCCAGTTATAATCACTGAAGCTGTCCACACTTCAAAATTAATCTCTTACTTACATTGTATCTGCTCTTTGTTGTTCATGAGTAAATTCGCAAGAGTGAATTCAGAATTCACAAAAAAACTATCAATGTTGACTATTCTAAAGGCTCTGATTGGTAGTTGCATTCATACGCTTAACAGAAACGTGACCTTGGTAATGTGCAATGCTGCAAAAATATGCATAAAAACATGAGCAGATCTAAATCTAATGCTGCAGTCGACAGTCATTATTACAGTCATAATTAATTTAATTATGCCCCATTATCTTGAATTTGGCAGACATTTTTGTTCATTTTGGTGGCATTTTTACTCTGGCAATTTCCAGGGAAGACATGTTTGACTGTTAAATTTATCATTTTATACAGTATACAGTAATAAAATCATGCCTCTTTCTTGTTACCTCCTTTGAACCCTATTGTGTCCCTTTTTATTTTGTAGAAAAAGGACGTTTCTTTCGTTTTCGACTGCCTGCACCACTGAGCATGCTGGGAGTGAGTAAGCAATCCCTCCCTCAGGAAGACCCGGATGAGGTGACCATCCATTCTGCAGATCAGAATGAGAAACGCTCTTCCTGCTCGTCATCTGTCTCTCTTTCCCTTTCTCCACGTGAGCTCCATCCACCCACCGGCGAGAGCTGTAGCCCCTCCTACGGAAATGACACCTGGGCTCTGATTGGACAGAATTATCTTGGGTCATGCTCACCTATCTCAGGGCCACAGGATCACTCGTCTCCAAGGGGCCCCTGGGAGCGAGTAGAGCCCCAGGAGCCTTTGCCGACTGCATCCAGGAGAGCATCACGGGCCAGTATGTGCACGTTTAGGAGAGTATCATCTACACAAGATTTAGAAGGACTCAGCACGCAGAGGACGTACCGTGATCGCCATGCTAGTGAAGGTATTCAAACACATCTAAACTAGGGATGTAACAGTATGAAAACTTCTTATCACGGTTATAGTGACCAAAATTATCACGGTTATCAGTATTATCACGGTATTGTTAAAATGGGCTGGAGATGTTCAAAAAGTACCTACACATAAATCAATTCACCAAGTTTTATATTCAAAAATCAACAAACAACAAATAAAATGACTTTTTGTTTGCATAATCACTAAAACAATAACATTACCAATGATGTTTGGATTTTAGATGACAACTTGACTGAGAACAGTTTAATAGCATGTTCAAATAAATAATGTAAATTTTCAAATAAAGCATTGAAAAAGTTTCATAAAAAGGTAAACCTCACATTTCAGCCTTTAAATAAAGAAAACGGTTAAGCCAAAATGATAATTGATTAATAAATGATTATATGTATTTTATCTGCTCCATAAATATTTCTAGATAACTTATCTTATCTGAATTGTTTAAATGTGTAGAATCCACACAAGCTTGTTTTTCGTCGACCGGTCAAAATTTACAGCAGGGCATGCAAATTTGGTCCGTTTTTGGCCAGACAGAAACTGCACACAGGCTGAATGTAAATGTAAGTCTCTGTAAATCCACTCACTGACACTAGGTGGCGCTTATGGAAAAGCTGAATTACAAACTCCGTGGACAAAGCAGTATTGCGATTAAGAACACTTCCTTTAGGTGTAACATGGAGCGAAGATGAAAACAAAATGCCATCGAATCTTTTCTGAAGACAGTCAGAACCTTCAGAGGTATATTCATATAATTAATTAATTCATATATTCATTTGTATAATTCCCTTAGGACTCTTTTAAAACCTCCCAGCTTTTCCACCCTATTTGTACTCAAAACGAAACTAACAGTTACTCTGCATGCTGTGCGCATGTGAGACTGTTACTTAAAACTGTGCTTTATGCTGGACAATATTTATTTATCGTGAGTTGTTCAAATCGCGGTAATCGAATACGGTTTTAATGATAATTAAAATATGAAACGGTAACACTAACCGTGGGGAATTTTATCATGATTTATCGTCAAACCGGTAATCGTTGCATCCCTAATCTAAATACACAAACATAAGCTTTTAAGAAGAATCATATGACTGCTATTGGTTGTGTCGAAAGGAATAGTCTACCCAAAAATGAAAATTTGCTTAAAATTTACTCACCCTCAGGCCATCCAAGATGTAGATGTTTGTTTCATTCACCTGAACAGAATTGGGGAAATTTAGCATTACATAACTTGCTCATCGATGGATCCTCTGCAGTGAATGGGTGCCGTCAAGAGTCCAAACAGCTGATAAAATACATCACAGTAATCCACAAGTAAATAAATAAATCCAGTCAATAAATGAATCCATCATTTTAACTTTAAACCATACCTTCTGGCCATAATCCATAATAATGTTTCCTCCAGTGAAAAAGTTCATCCCCTGTTGTCTTCTCACATCAAAATCCACCCATATATTTTTTTAGAACTGTTTTGGACTGTTTTTTTCACTTGTAAATGGTGCATGATCTATGCATATTTCTCTCCTGATTCAGACAAAACAACTTTTTTACTGGAGAAAACAATATTATGGCTATATGGCTTGTACTGTACTGTACTGTTGCTGGAAGTAAATGTTTAAAATTAAAAACATCTTAATGATATGAAGGATCTAAGGACCCTCAAATGCAAACTGTGTGCGTTGCTTCAAGAGAGCAACCATACATTTGTGTTGTGTGTTACTATCTTTTGGTCATTTACATTATTAGTATTTTTATTTTTTCCAGTGTTGTTTAGTCTTAGGATGGGTGGTTTAAAGGGCTATTTGTCTTCATGAGTTAGAGATAAGCAGAGGTGGGTAGTAACGAGTTACATTTACTTTGTTACATTTACTTGAGTAAATGTTTTGGGTAACTAATACTTTTAGAGTATATTTTAAAATGGGTACTTTTACTCTTACTCATGTATATTTTTAGAGAAAAAACGGTACTTTTACTTCGTTACTTTGGGCGACGCTCCTCTCGTTACTTTATCTTAATGAAATACAAGTTAAAAATGCTTCGGTTTATTCCAAACGCGCCGTCTACTTTTCTCTGGGCAATGAACGATGCCCATTCGCGAATGATTCATTCTTTTGAGTCGATTCTGTTTAAAGGCTTTATCAAACCAGTTGGCAAACCAGTGAATCGGTTCGAGAATCAGTTTGAATGATTCGTTCAGTTCCCTGCCGCACGCGCTGACTCGTCTGAAGCGGTTCACTCAGATAACATCAAGAGCGATGAAGACGTGGCTTTGGATCTACAGTCAATTGAAAGCAAATCTGCAAAGGCTTGTTTGCTATAGCTATATGAAGATCTTTTATTAGATGAACACCGCGTGTGCTGTCTACTGTTCCACAGGTATAGGCCACGATACCACTATGACATTACCAGTTTGTTGTACATGTACCATATACATTATATGCAATGTATAATTTATACATTAAATAAGCTGTCACAGAGTATGAAATGAACACCCGCCAAACCGGCGTTAGCTCTGTGCAGTGGCGCGCGACCTGTTCTAGACACAATTAATATTCATATTTTTACAATATTTACGCTTGCAAAAATATAGGCTACATTTGTTTATTATTATTATTATTATTATTATTTTGCAGAACAGAAGATCCGTCAATGTGCATTTGTTTCGTTATGTTCAGATGTCGGTAGCAGTCATGTGAGGAGTTTTCAGAGGTTTCAGTGTCAGAGGTTATAGAATAATACATAATTAATTTACTTTAAAATATAATTTAATTCAGTGATGCAGCACTGAATTTTCATCAGCTGTTACTCCAGTTTTCGGAGTCATATGATCCTTCAGAAATCATTCTAATATATTGATTTATTACCAGTGTTGGAAACAGTAGAAATAGAAAGCTAAAAAGAACAGCGTATTGATAATAAATTAACATACTGGAATGATTTCTGAAGGATTATGTGACACTGAAGACTGGCGTAAAGGCTGATGAAAATTCTGATTTGCATCACTGAAATAAATTACATTAAAAAATAATAGTAAATCTTTTGAACGGCAGTGTGTGTGTGTGTGTGTATGTATACACACACACACACACACACACATACACGTTACATAAATGTAATCTATATATCTAAATAAAAATAGACTATATTCAGTATATGATCTAAAGCAACTAGTAACTAACTACTTGAGTAGTTTTTTTATCCGATACTTTTTACTCTTACTCAAGTAACTATTCAGACTATTACTTTTACTTTTACTTGAGTAAATATTTCTAGAAGTACTTTTACTTTTACTTGAGTACAGTTTTTGAGTACTCTACCCACCTCTGGAGATAAGAGAATGTCTCCATTTTAAGGTTTTTAACATAACGGGACATTGTTGGGAATCAGCAATTTTCCATTACTATTGCTTGTGTTATAATAACACTTGTTGGATTTGTGCTGGTCAGACGAAGTCAGAGCATTGAAACAAGCGCAACTAAGACTATTCAATAAACTAAAAGTTTTTTATCATCATGACTTCATCTTCTGCTTCTGTTCTTCATTGGCTTTACTAGACAACTTCTTAGCTGATAGAAGACCGTTAATACAGTTTGGGTACCAGACAAAACACTGGTTTGGGGTACCAGACAAGACTTGCTGTTAACGGGTTTTAGCTATTAAACAACTTTGCTGACTAGTTGTTCTGTTACCAGACAAAATGGATATTTTCTGACAGGATCTGGCGTCTTGCTCTGGATCTGATATTTCTGGCGTGGAGGCATGATCTTACAGATAGATTTTTTTATTACAAACTCACAGCTTTTCGAGTCACAAGAAGTTAATTGATGGACTGAAGTGTGGATTATTGTGATGTTTTTATCAGCTTTTGGAACTCATTCACTGCAGAAGATACATTTTTGATCAAGTGATGTAATGCTACATTTCTCCAATCTGTTCCAAAGAGGAAACAAACTCATCTACATATTGGATGGCCTGAGGATGAAATACATTTTTTTTTAACCAGATTTTCACTTTTGTGTGAACTATTTCTTCAAAGTGACTTAATTTGGTAAAATGTACTGCTTTACTTATGTCATTATAATATGGTTAATAATTTCTATTAATTTAGAAATTGTATAATATTGAATGAGGCACTACATATCAATAGGGTAGGCTATTTCCTAGTGTAAAAATAATACTTAAGTATGGGTGCAAGGTCAAAACTTTTACATAAGTCAAGGTATCTAGCCAAAAATATACATGAGTGAATATAAGGTTTCTATATTTAACTGTGCTTAAATATTTAAAAGTTAAAAAGTAATCTTTTTTCTTAGCCCTTGAAACTGACTGATGAAATCAAGAGACAGGGCAGATTTTCTCATTACAATGAGTAATTTTCTCAATGCCGTGACTTTGTAAGGCTCTAGGACACAGCAGAAGTTAAACTGCAACCTGTATCCTAAAATGTGTTACCTGAAATTGCTAAGCATTCAATTCAACTGCAGTTGGTTTTATAGTTGTTTGGCACTTGGACATAGTTGTTAATGGACTGACCATGTTTGCACTCCAGTCACATTCTCCAGCGATAGCTATAACATAATTAAAAAATGTTGTTGTGAATATAGAGAGATGTCTTTACAAGGACGAATGACTGTAGGTTTGGCCAATGTCACATTACATTTTTATTTTTATTGGCCATGTTAAATAAAAGTGCAATGAAATCCACAGGAACGTGATGTGACTTGTTAGTTTAGTAAGACAGGCAAAGATAGATATTTGTAGCATAGATTATAGATTCCCATTATGATAAGCAATAAAATACAGTATATAGCTTGTACATGAAGTAAATTGTACGGTAAGAAATGTATTGTTTATTGTGACTTTTAATATGCAAAAGGTCAGCTTGTTAAATATGCACACATTTGCATAACGTAGAGTTCAAGGAAACTTTCAAACATTTTGAATTAATGTGTTCAGCATCTCAAGGTTGTTTATTGACCAAGTGATTTATTATACTTGGAAGAAAATATCTAACAAACCATCTCACAATTTACAGCATTAAGCACAAGTAAAAAAATGTATGATCTATATCTAATATAAAATATTACCTAATATAAATTGTTTATTCATATTACACCCAAAATCATTATTTATGCCTATACTTCCTACCCACCTAAATGCTTTATTGTCTTTATGAACTGTCTTTTCTTCTGAGAAACTTTTAGGTTCTGCTAATCTGGTGGGGATTTTTTTATTTACTCAT
This sequence comes from Schizothorax lantsangensis, assembly GCA_027422415.1. NCBI lineage: Eukaryota > Metazoa > Chordata > Actinopteri > Cypriniformes > Cyprinidae > Schizothorax > Schizothorax lantsangensis. Next base: position 27,792,857 of record CM049853.1, on the reverse strand, counting down.
ACATACTGTCCTCTCACACGGTTTAATATATCTCACCTGCTATCACTGATGCTTTTGACTGCCTTTCACTGTCTTTCTCTTCTTTCACTCTGTCCATCCGTGATCTATTGCTTTCTCAGATAATGGGCGTAGTATTAAAGGTAACAGAGCTGTTACTCAGAACATGCTTGCCTGCCTGCCTGTGTAAAGCATGCTCAGGCTTACACTGAATGCTCCTGAAACACACTAAATTGACAATCACAAAATCCTGAAAAATAAGTGTGAATGTGCCAGAGGGACAGAGGAGAGATTTGCATGCGTAATGCCTTACATGACGTGAAAGTGCATGGGACAGAAACCACTTGCTGTATTGTTTGAGCCGATAGTTAAAAACTAAGTTTGAGCTTTTGCAGCTTCTTCTGTCTCTTTTCTTCCTCTCCCTTTTCTTCTTCTAAATCTCTCTTTCTGAACCTACATGGGTTTTCAACCCCTCAGGTTAAAGTTAATGTATTCCACAGGAGAATGGATTGTTTATATTATTGTAGCATTCTTGTCATAAATCTTTTCAATATACTGTGTGGATCATTTCAGTTCAGTGACCTGTGTATGACAGTAAAGTTCTAGAGATGATACCAGATTCTCTTGACATTTGACCTCTTAACTTTTCAAAAGTGAAATCATTCTTTGCTCCCCTTCCCCCTTTCTTTCGCTCTCTTCTCATTGGCTAGTGTCGCGCTCTTGGATGGCTGGGGGTATGGCTAGAGCTTCACTTTTTTTAACCGTTGTCATGTCTCTGTCGTCTGTGCGTCTACTGTCTTTGTATCTTGTGTTTGCAATTGACTCAAATGTTGTTGATGCTGGTTTTATTGTGGTTCTGGAAATGCAGATTCTTAAAATGATTAGTGTTGATGTCACTATTAAAGTGACTCCTGCTAGAATGCTATTTTTTTTAATAGCGAGAGAGAGTTGTATCTTGCTCATAATTTGTGTGTGTATTTGCTTTAGGACCATTTAATCAGATCAAGTCCAGCATTCTGGGTTCCACGTCTGACTCAAACCTAACTAAGTACAGCACCATCAACAAGATCCCTCTCATCACTCTCAACTTCTCAGAGACCAACAATGACAAGCGGGCATCATCTCCGAATTCCTCAGAGAAAACCATCATTGCACCAAAGGTCAAAGATCGAACACACAACGTCACAGAGAAGGTCACACAGGTGAGAGATGGACATTACATCATGGAAACATTCATTTACTACTCTAAATGCAGCAACCAAAAAGTGGAGCCAACAAAAGTGGTCTCACAAAACGCTGTTAATTACTACGAAATATTACAATAGTGTCTCTCTCTTATGCGAAAGTCAGACATATTGTCTTAATAATTATATAGAGAAGAGACCTTCAGCTAGAAGTGAAAGTTAGACAAGACTAACACACACACTAATTCAACTCATTAACATTTCCATTAATAAACCAGCTGAGTATACTTGAAAAATGTAAATAAATTTGCCTTGAAGTAATTCTTTCTTAAACCTCAGTTCATACTGTTGTGTGTATTAAGAAAGACTATAGAATACCTTAGTCTTAAAGAGACTTTGGTATTAATCAGTGCACATTATTCCAGTGAATAAAATGTTTGTCTTCCTAATCGTTAAACAAAAAGTAATACATTATGCCATTTGCCAAATAACTATTTAGTAATTGTTTTAGGGTTCTTTTGTAATGCAGCCTTTCTCAAATCCTTGCAAAACTAGTCATTTAAGTAATCAATTAGTGCACATGTGTGCATGCACCACTAATGACTAGACAGCCCACGTTACACCTCTCTTCATCTCTCTTCATTGGCTACTGGTCAGTGCTCGCATCAAGTTCAAGACATTGGTGCTTGAGTAGAAAACAGCCACATGCTCCGCATCCTCTTACCTCCAATCACTCTTAACCAATTTACATCAACTCCAGAAGTCTGAGGTCAGTGCGTGAGGGTTGTGTCAATGTACCATGACAGAGAGGCACAAAATCATGTTTCCAAACATTCACATTCACAGTTGCTCTCTGGAGCAATGATTTTACAAACCTGATATTCAAGAAACAGCTAAAAACCTATATCTTCTGTGAGCACTTAACAGCATCTTGCTGACTCTTAAAAAAAATCCTCTGTGTTTTCAGCATTCGTTAAATCCCTCAATGTTTGAGACTTTATATGTTTAGCGTTCATGCTATTGCCTGCTAAAGATGCATCGCTTTGTTGTTTTCCTCATTTGTATGTAAACTACCATTTAACATTTTGTGGTCAGTAATATAATAATAATACATAATACTCTATTATTCAGCAAAGACATATTGAATTGATCAAAAATGGCAGTAAAAATATATTTACAATATTATAAAAATAATAATCCTGAAATGAATGAAAGTTTCCACAAAAATAATAAACAGCTGCACTGTTGTCAGCATTGTTACTAAGAAATGTTTTTGAGAACCAAATCAGCATTTTAGAATGATTTCTAAAATATAGCCAGTAAAATATTATGTTGTAATAACTGCTTTTTGCTGTATTTTTGATTAAATAAATGAAGCCTTGGTGAGCATAAGAGATTTTAATGTTTTCAAAACTTAAAAAAAAACAATTGTATTGACTTTGAATTACTATCTGGATCTCTTATTAACCCTTTTCATTATTTAGTCAATTCCTGATGGATGAAAGTTCTTAGAATATTTTTTTTTTCTTTAAAGCTGCAGTCTGTAAGTTTTGCCTCTTTGTCGCCATCTCTGTTTGAAAAAATGGAATTGCAGCTCTGTGCGGAATTATCTTCCGTGCGTGGAGTTGTGCTCCGGCACGGCTTCAGCACGGATTAATCTAATGTTTTGAGGAGTATGTGTGTCAGTCACCGCACTGGTGTGGATACTGCACTTAGGAATCACATATTCTAGCCTACGTCTTGGAATATATGACCCAGATAAGAATTTTCACTGTATATTTCCATCTAAACAAGTAAGTAACAAGTCTGCCACGTTTGTTCTGACCAACTGAGGAAAAAAGCATTACAATATATTGCGCTACCAATGGTGATTAAATCTAACAATTGGTTAGCTCATATCACATCTAACCATGCAAATTATTATTATTGTTATACTTTATTCTCAAATCATTAACGTTAACAACATCATTCTGTGACAATGAGTATAGTGTGTATTAGCATGTAGATTTAAATTTCTGTACAGTCTAATCTAATTGTCATGCCTTTCGAATTTCAAATTAAGAAATTCTTTTAACCCAAAAAGCAAACTATGCTCCCTTCGAACTGGTTCAGAAGCACATTTAAAACTGGAATATAATTTAATTTCATTCACATGTTTCATAAACACATAATCTTTTCTGGATTACAATCCGCCATCAAAATGATAAATTTAAATGTATCATTTAAATGTAAAGAACCCAAAAGAGCCCATGTTACACCTCTCTTTATCGCCTTGCACTGGCTACCGGTTGCAGCTCGCATCAAGTTCAAGACATTGATGCTTGCATATAGAACAACCACAGGCTCAGCACCCACCTACTTCAACTCACTATTACGAATCTACATCCCCTCCAGAAGTCTGAGATCTGCTAGTGAGCGACGCCTCATGGTACCATCACAGAGAGGCTCAAAATCACTCTCCAGAACATTCTCGATCACCATTCCTGGCTGGTGGAATGATCTTCCCACCCCTATCCGGAATGCTGGATCCCTGTCAGTCTTCAAGCAACAACTGAAAACTCATCTCTTACGACACTACTCATCCTAAACTTAAAAAAAAAAAAAAAAAAAAACTTTTTCTTTCTCTTTATTTATTCCTTCCCTTGCTAGCTTGTACTTATTTGAACAATGCCTGAGACTTGGTGTTACGAACACTTCCTCTGTCAGATTGCCTCTTCAAGATGAATCGCTTTGTTTTCCCCAATTGTAAGTCGCTTTGGATAAAAGCGTCTGCAAAATGACTAAATGTAAATGTAAAATTAAATTTTTCTAGCTGCTGTGAGAAAAGGCTATAAACGATCCGCCACCTGCAGGATCCTCACATGCGATAGCCTACTAGCCGGGACAACTTCTTTGTTTACAGACGTGACGTAATGACGCAGCAGCATGCTCGAATTTCCCGTGGAAACCTACCCGTACCACTCAAATTAGAAAACATTATTATAAGCTAACTGTTGTGAATCGGGCTAAAGTAAGGTGATAGTTTTGAACACTGGCTGGTTATGTACTTCTATTGATTTCGGATCATTTTTACCCAAAAAAAGTTACGGACTGCAGCTTTAAATATCATGTTTCACTCAGAAATATGTCATATTACAGAAATAAATTTGGTTGCGAATGCTGTTTCATGTTGACCAAAGAGAGCACTAATGATGGTAACTTCAAACGAAACAACTATTTACAACACACCATTAACAGCACAAAATAGATATTAAATCTGTTGATTCTACATAACTACTCAAGTCCTTCTGCTTGAGATTTGACATTTGCTGCACAACGAGCAGAACCGATAAACGTATAAGAGGTATATTCTGCATATATGTATTTTAACCACATGTCTGGAATAATTAGTAGGAACTAATCATGAAACACGAAGTAATAAAACTAGCCATGTACATTCACACATGCACCACTAATGACTAAACACATACATGCAAAATATTGGCTCAGTTTATTTTTCTCTCCCTCCTCTTCTGTCTATTTCTGTCAGTGGTGCTGTTTTTGTTTGTTTGCCACATTATACTTGTTTGTTTGCCACATTATATAGACTTGTTGCCTGTATCTATCCAGATGGCCAGTTACACACACAGATGGCTTGAGGGTTTGTGTCATGCTGGGCTTGTTGGACTTAATTAAACTAATCTAATCCTGAAACGCAGCCTCTAATTAAACTAGGTCTTGGCATCTAATCCTGAAACGCAGCCTCCCACGCACCCGCAACCTTTATGCCGAACGTGATTTCACTCTTTCTGATTGACCCCTTTTTTTAAACTATAATTGTGGATAGCTTGGTTATTTTTAATCTAATATGGAAGTGTTAAAAACACAGTTGCACATGAATATAAATGACTTCTCTGAGCTCATTAACTTTTCTGAGTTTAATAACTTGCGGATTTCATTATTATTAAGAAGAGTTTAAAGAGATATATTATAAAAAGAGATGTATTAACCTGTTAACCAGCGCCCCCCATATTGGGAATCACAGCTGAAAATGAAAATGAAGATAAGCATAACTTGTGAACACACTGTAAAGTTGAATCTGAAGTAAGCCAACAAAGGTCACTAAAAGCAAGAGTTTGATTACTGCACTGCATTATTGATCAATAATTAAACCCCGATCATTTATTTATTCATTGCATAGATGACATCATTTGGCAGGATGCGACTTGTCACGTGACAAGCAGAAAAGCTCACAAATAAAGATACGGTAATTAGGAGAACACATGCTTTACAGCCAGCTCCAATTATTCTACTAATTATGATGACCTCAGTCAATACAGAGCATTTGTGACCTGCTGCATCATTTTGAAATATTGTGACCCAGTTTGAGTTTTATGCACTGGATGAAAAAGTCACTTTCTAATGATACAATATAATTATGTTTCTGCTTGAAACTGTCGTTGAGAAACAATTATGTCCATGTATTTTTTTGAGAAAATAGATTCTAAAGATTAAAAACAATTTTCAGACATTTCAGACAAATTTAGACAAATATTTAAACATTGATTTAATAATTCATACATAACAGATTAAATCAAAAAATATACAGATCCCGGTTTCAGGCCCGTGGCTTTCAAGCCAGGGCTTAGCTTAAGCCAGGAGTTGGAAGAAAACATTACAAGTGCCATCTTGACACAACACAGTGGCATATTTTAAGACAGTCAGAGCACATTTGGTTGAGACAGCTCAAACATGATTTTAGTCTGGGTTGAGACAGCTTAAGCAAACATGCATTTTAGTCTGGGACTAGCTTTGTTTTTGGGTCAGTGTGAAATTTGTTTTATGAAAGATATCAATACTGCACTTTTGTTCAGTACAATTTGTTTTTGAAAGATATCAATACTGCACTTTTGTTCAGCAAGGATGCATTTAGTTTATCAAAAGACAGAGACAGACTTTAAAATTGTTACAAAAACAACCTTTTTCTTCCACTTCGCTTTTTGTCAGATCTCTATACCCTATCTAATTGAAGGCAAAAATAAATCTTTTAAAAATTTATATTTCAAATAATTGCTTTTCTTTTGAACTTTCTATTCATCAAAGCATCATGAAAAACTGTATTCAGCTACGCAACGGTTTTCAACTGTGATGATAATAAGAAATGTTTCTTTGTTGGCACCGATAGCCTCGTGGGCAGCACACTGACATGTAGCATCATCGCGCTTTGGTCATCCCGAGTATAACTATACTGTTCTATCAAAATAAAGGCATAAAAGCCAAAAATAAATCTTTAAAAAAATAAAGAAATATTTCTTTAGGAGCAAATCTGCATATTAGATTTCTAAAGGATTATATCACACTGAAGACTGGAGTAATGATGCTGAAAATGCAGCCTTGCCATCACAGGAATAAATAATGTTTTAAAATACCTTAAAACAGTTATCAAATAAATAAAATAAATGCAGCATACAGAGCACAAGAGGCTCTTTTCAGAAACATTTAAAAAGTTTGCATAAATGAAACATTTCCTCATTCTAACTCTGCAGTCCTTCTCATGGTTTTCATCAAATGACATTGACTGTGAAAAGTATAACATATGACCTCTTAGTGGCTGCAGCCCATGGGCCTCCCAGCAGATACCTACAGTATTCAGCCCCTTTGTGTAGTTGTGTGTGTGTGTGTGTGTGTGAGAGAAGTGAGAGACACCCTCATGACGCACAAATACACACACAGGCTAGCTGAAGGCTTGGCAATTACTGTCACTGAAAGCAAGAGGAAATTGTCTCTCATCCTCTCTGTATCAGTGGTGGAATGGAGAGGAGGGCTGTATGAGAATTGCCTCTGTGACATTGAGACCATCCTAGTGTGTCCCACACGCATGCTGTCATACATTGCTATACAGATCAAAACAGCTGTTGACTCATTTGTTGTCTCGCGTAGCCAGACTGATGGCTGAAGGTCTGGAATCCATGGCAGCTTTCATTGGCAAAGGCCCGCCCATGAGGTTGTTTGACCAACATGTCAAACAACCAATCACAGTTCGTTTCATTCAGCATCACGTTTCGGGGTTTGGAAATGTCGCCACAATAACAGACCGGAGTGTAAAACTCTCTGACGTATTTTAAAGATTCTATGCCACGAACTTTAAATATTTCACATACTTTTGAAAATCCAGCGTTTGGTTGATCCTGATAAGAGTTTGTCATCACAGTTGTAAACACGACAGCTTTCTTCTTTTGTGAGGGGGTTTGGTGTCACAGCATCTTTGTTTCCAGGTGGAACGTTAAAGAACGCGACACACCCGTCTCTTGGAAATCCTGTATAATTCAACCAGTCCGATGACAACTTTGAAACTCCTGAAGTGTTTCCACTTTTGTGTGCCATATGCATCAGACGTTTAGCCAACGGTCCGTGGGCGTGACGTCTGAGGCTGAGACTAACTCATTTGTAATAATGGGCATCCAGGGTGTTTCTGTATGCTGTTATATCGTGTGGTACAGTGTATATATGATGTTGTGTATTCATTTGCTCACTGAACACCCAGACTGGTTCCCTGATGAGAAGGACATAACAGTCTTTCTGTATGTAATTTTTTCTCTGGCTGAATGGTGTGCTGTGGTCCGTGATTAACTCATGGCTGCCTCGACTGTGACCCGTCACCATGTGGCCTTCTCTCGCTTTTCACATTACCATCTGAGAGCTGGATCATGAAAAGCATGATGTATTGCTCCCTCTCTTCAGTTTCCCAAAATATCTATAAAGTAGACATACAGTGTGATGCTCTATTAAAATGAAGGAGCTCAATGACCAAGTAATAAATAGACATACTCTAACATAAATAATTAGAACAGATTATTTCTAGAAAAAAAGCTACAAACATCTTCATGATATGAAGTTCACGTTAACAACAGTGTGAATTATACTGGTACAGAACAGTTTGCTAATTTACATCTTTAAGTCTTAAAGGTACAGTAGCAAAAACAGTGTGTTCAGTTCTAAGGGTCAGAGAGGGTTGAAAATGGTCATGTAAAATTAAATTCAAAATTAAGATGGAAATCAACAATGTCGGTAATCAAATATGCAAATTTGTAACATTGTCCATTGCTTAAATCAGTTATTCCCAAACATTTTTTTATATCAACTGAACCCCTTTGACCTAAAATATTTACTTGAAGTATCCCCTGAAAATTATGTATATTAAATTTAGGGCTGTCAAGCGATTCAGATTTTTAATCTAATTAATTGCATGGTGTGTCGATCAATTAATCAAATTAATCACAAATTAATCACAAAAAAAATTAAGAACATTACTCCCAAAAGATCATATGAAGTCATTATTGTGTAAATTGAGAAAAGCATTGAATAGACATGACAAAAAGTAGCTTTAGAATAAATATTTTGATAAATAATGATAATACATTTTTTTGTTTTAAAAAAAAATATTGAGATGACATGATTTAAAAAAAATGAAATGGTGCTCTCAATATGAAACTAAAACTGCCAGTCGGTAGCCACAAGTCATGTATTAATGAGTGAGTCATTCAGTCATTCATTCAACTGATTCATTCTAATGGCTCATTCATTTAAAAACAAGGCAAGTGACTGTCTTTATAAATGGGTCACTGAATAATTGGCTCACTTGATTTGTTAAAAACCTTGGAATGCATTAATAATTTTAACGTGTTATTTTTAACATACTCATCAGTATTTGCATAAACTGCATATAGTTTAGCTCGTGTAAAAGTATGCCATATCGATTTTGATAACACTTTAGTTCAGAGACCAATTCTCACTATTAACTAGTTGCTTATTAGCATGCATATTACTAGCATATTGGCTGTTTATTAGTACTCATAAAACACATATTAATGTCTTATTCTACATGACCATATTTTAGATCCCTTAATCCTACCCCATACCTTAACTTAACAACTCCCTTACTAAATATTAATAAGCAGCAAATCAGGAGTTTATTGAAGCAAAAGTCATAGTTAATAGTGAGAATTGGCCCCAAAACTAAAGTGTGACCCAAATTTTAGAACATTCTAAAATCCATGAACATGACAAATTGTAGATAATATAGTTACTTTTAATATTTATGAGATTATTAAAGGGTTAGTTCACCCAAAAATGAAAATTAGCCTGTGTTTTACTTACCCTCAAAGCATCCTAGGTGTATATGACTTATCCAATCAGAGTTACTGTATATTAAAAATTGCCCTGGCCCCTCCAAGCGTCACAATGGTGGTAAGCGGGTGCTTTTTGTCAACAGTCCAGAAGATATGAAATAAAGCACGCACATCCATTATAAAACATGCCTCACACGGTTCTGAGGGGTGAATAAAGGCCTCCTGTAGCGAATCCATGCGTTTTTGTTAGAAAAATATCCATATTTCAACTTTTAATATTTATGAGATTATTAAAGGGTTAGTTCACCCAAAAATGAAAATAAACACTTTTGTCCATTTCCGCTGACTACCCTCGTACGCGGAAGCCGTCTTCTGGACTGTTGACAAAAAGCACCCGCTTACCCCCATTGTAATGCTTGGAGGGGCCAGGACAATTTTTTTATATTACTCCGATTGGATTTGTCTAAAAGAAGAAAGTTATCTACACCTAGGATGCTTTGAGGGTGAGTAAAACACAGGCTCCAGAAGATTTTCATTAAAGCACGCACATCCATTATAAAACATGGGTGAACGGTAACCCTTTAACATCATGAGGGGTAATAAAGGCCTCCTGTAGCGATCACATTCTACACTGCGTTTTTGTTAGAAAAATATCAAGGTAATAATGTGTAATAAACACTTTTGTCTCATTATGTTGTTTCCAGTCTCTGATTTTGCAGCTTGTGATATCTGTTAATAGTTGCAAAATATAAAAGTATCACTGTTGTCATAGTAACCGCATCTGTAATGCTTGGAGGGGCATGGACAATTTTTTTATATTACGCCGATCCTGTGGGTGCTCAGCACCCTCCGAAATGGATTTGTCTAAAAGAAGAAAGTTATCACCCACGGAAAAACACGAAATAGTCTCCGTTCATTTTAACCAATAAGAAAACACAGGCTAATTTTCAGTTTTGGGTGATTGCAGCTTGTACCCTTTAACATCATGAATATCTTCACATATTCTCGTTTTCATAGTTAATTTGAGGCATGTCGTTTTTAGCGTTAATTTAATGGCAGTCTCTGATGTCGAGAGTGCATTATTGTAATACAAAATATAAAAGAAAGGGTGCCAGCACTAATCTCTCGTCATAGCTTGCAACCGCATGGGCTTGCTCTCCCATCTAGCAGGCGCCGATCCTGAATAAAGTTCTCTGAAGTTCCGAAATCTGAATAAAGTTCAACCTACCCAGCTCAAAAACACGAAATGTCTCCGTTCAAAGACTGAGCTTCTTGTCGTCCCTGCCACTCCGACTCTACAGCATTGCACTTCTCGATTCAGTTTATTCTCGGCACATTTTCAAGTTAATTTGAGGCCCCATTTTTAACTTCGGTCAATTTAATGAAATCTTGGTGTAGAGTCTTTGCATTATTGTAATACCAGCTGACCAGCACTTCAAAGAGCACATTGCAAAGACTGGGCTTGCGATCTTGCATCTAGGTTTGCGCTACACAACATAGAAAAATCAGGCCCTTTCTGAAGTTCAGAGCATGCTGCACAACTCAACCTACAGTCCAGGCCCTCAACCTGGCAAAGACTGAGCTTCTTGTCGTCCCTGCCAGGCTCCGGACTACTGCAATGCTCTTCTGGCTGGACTTCCAACAAACACAATCAAACCTCTACAAATTATTCAGGCACATCAATAATTACCCCATCAACTTCGCAGACTGGTCTTCAACGAGCCCAAAAGAACCCATGTTACACCTCTCTTCATGTCATTGCACTGGCTACCCGTGGCAGCTCGCACATTGCAAAGACTTCAAGACACTCTTGCATGCTTGCGCTATACAGAACGACCACAGGCTCAGCACCCTCAGGCCCTACTTCCACAGAGCATCACTGCACAACTTCTTGTCCAGAATCTACATCCCCTCCAGTCGTTTCTAGGCTGGAGTCTGAGATCTGCAGTGAGCGACGCTTGTGGTACTGGATTCCACAGAAGGCTCAAAATCACTCTCCAGACTGGTCTTCAACGAGCCCAAAAGAACCCATTCTCATTCACCATTCCTGGATTACACCTCTCTTCATGGTCATTGGAATGGCTACCCGTGGCAGCTTCCCACCCAATCAAGTGGATCCCTGTCAATCTTCAAGCAACAACTGAAAAGTTGCATACAGAACGACCACAGGCTCTTTCGGCACTACTTGACTTCCATCCTAAACTATTACGTTCTTAAAAAAAATAAAAATAAAAAACTTTCCCTTTATCTTTCTCTCCTTCCCTTGAGATCTGCTAGCTTGTACTTATTTGAATGTACAATGACTGAGACCATCACAGGTGTTACGAGCACTCAAAATCCTCTGTCTGATTGCCTTCTCATTCACCATTCCTGGATGGTGGAATAATCGCTTTATGTATTCCCCAATTGTCAATCTTCAAGCAACAACTCGCTTTGGATAAAAGCGTCTGCCATCTCTTTCGGCAATGACTAAATGTAAATGTAAATCTAGAGATCATGGCTCTGCTCTCCCTCAGATATTACGTTTGCTGTGTACGCGCGAATAAGTGCTTATTGTAAACAGGTATTTATTAAATCATTTTATTTAGTGAAATGCAGCCCTCATAGAAAGAATGTGTGTATTATTTGGTTACTAAATAATGTATTTGCAGTCCGTGCGCTTTACTTCGCAATTTTGTGTAGTAAATTTATCAAACGCACCATCCAACAAAGTATACTCTAGAACAAAAACTAAACCCAGTATAATTAATTACTGAGTATGGCTCTGCTCTCCCTCATGTTTGCTGTGTAGAATGAAAACAGGTATTTATTAAATCATTTTATTTAGAACATATAGAAAGAATAATTTGGTTATGTGTTGCGTATGTATATAACTTATCCCAAAAACTAAACCCAGTTATTATTTAGTAATGAGAATGAAATATTTGAACATGGAAACAGTTATTATTTAGTCGGTGAAAATGTGTTTTATATAAAAAAAAAACTGCAGGTTGAGCACCCACCGGCAGAAACATAAATCGGCGCCTATGTCTCCATGCTTCAGGTGTTGTCGCTAGGCGCTGACGTGCTTCCAGAGTATAAGCTTCAGACACCACGCATCAACAGCTTCACCATCCTACACTACAGCCCCTTCAAGGCAGTCTGGGATTGGCTGATTCTGCTGCTAGTCATCTACACAGCTGTTTTCACGCCCTACAGCGCGGCCTTTCTGCTCAATGACGTAGAGGAGCAGAAGAGACGAGAGTGTGGTTATTCCTGCAGCCCGCTCAACTTGGTGGACCTCATAGTGGACATCATGTTTATTGTAGACATTCTTATAAATTTCCGGACTACGTACGTTAATGCCAACGAAGAGGTGGTTAGTCATCCAGCTAAGATAGCAGTGCATTACTTCAAGGGATGGTTCTTCATAGACATGGTGGCAGCCATACCATTTGACCTACTCATATTTGAGGGAGGATCAGAAGAGGTGAGCTTGATATTGAGAATATGTAAATGTGTAGTTTGATTTGTTTTAGTTCTGTAATTTACAATGAAATATTTTTCATGCTATTCGTACTGTCGCTCATACGTTTGAGTTAGTAATTTGAACAAATACAAAAAACTACAGTAGTCAACATTTGAAGTGGATCAAAAAAGTTAATCAAAGTTGTCCTAAGACAAGAAAACATTTTGGTTTTAGGTTTTAGGACAACTTTGATGAAAGATTTTGATCCACTTCAAATGTTGACTAGTATACTTCAAACTACATGGAACATCATAGCAAACACCCTGAAAACCTGGCAACCAACCCCCTCATGGGTACATTTTCACCCAAATGCAAAAAGCTGGGGATTAATATAAAATGAAGATTAAAAGATTAGTTCACTTCCAGAATAAAACATTCCTGATCATTTACTCACCCCATGTCATCCAAGATGTTCATGTCTTTCTTTCTTCAGTCAAAAAGGTTTTGAGTAAAACATTCCAGGATTTTTCTCCATACAGTGGACTTAGACAGGGATCAACGGGTTGAAGGTCCAAATTGCAGTTTCAAAGCAGCTTCAAAGGGCTCTACACTATCCCAGCTGAGGAATAAGGGTCTTATTTAGCAAAACGATTGGGCATTTTCTAAAAAAATAGAATACTTTTTAGCCACAAATGCTCGTCTTGCACTAGCTCTGCGATGTAAGTTCATGACTTTGCTTACGTTGTCACGTTGGAAACAGGCACTTGTGACGTAGGCAGAAGTAGTACCGAGCTCCATCTGATTTTCTCCTCCAACTTCAAAATTGTCCGACATCTTTGTTTTACCTTTTTTTTTTGTAAAGGCCTTTGATTTAGTCTTTGCATGTTCATTTTGTAAACACTGGGTTGGTACTTCCGCCTACGTCACGCGTGACCTTTTCAATGTGACTAAGTAATGCACGAAATCAAGCTAGTGCAAGACAAGCATTTGTGGTTAAAAAGTATATAAATGTTTTTAGTTTTTTTTTAGAAAATGACCTATTGTTTCCCTAGATAAGACCCTTGTTCCTCAGCTGGGATCATGTTGAGCCCTTTGAAGCTGTGTTGAAACTGCAATTTGGTCCCCGTTGAAGTCCATTATATGGAGAAATGGAATGTTTTCCTCAAAAACCTTAATTTCTTTTCGACTAAAGAAAGAAAGAAATTAACATCTTGGATGGCATGGGGGTGAGTAGATTATAAGGATTTTTTTTATTCTGGAAGTGAACTAATCCTTTAATGCTTAAATATGGATTTAAGTATGACTGGCTGTTTAGGCTTTAGTGTAATAGTGTCATTTTTATCTAAACGTTATGTTAACATGAATGTATGTTTGCGCTTCACCTTCTTGATTAGACCACAACTCTGATTGGCCTGCTAAAGACTGCCAGACTGCTCCGATTGGTCCGTGTGGCACGGAAGCTGGATCGTTACTCAGAGTATGGGGCGGCTGTCCTAATGCTCCTCATGTGTATCTTTGCACTAATTGCTCATTGGTTGGCTTGCATATGGTATGCGATCGGCAATGTAGAGAAGCACTATCTGGATCACACAATTGGCTGGTTGGACAATCTAGCTATATCTATCGGCAAGCAGTATAACGGCACCGACCTCTCCTCAGGCCCCTCAATCAAGGACAAGTATGTGACAGCACTGTATTTCACATTCAGCAGTCTGACCAGCGTGGGCTTTGGAAACGTGTCTCCAAATACCAACTCAGAGAAGATCTTCTCCATCTGCGTCATGCTCATTGGCTGTGGGTATCAAAAAAGTATAATTAAACTTATGCCATCAAAATCACCAGTGTAGCAAACAGGAATGCTTTTTAAGAAAGCTTAATCTTATATCTTATATTATTAAGCATATTGAGCATATTAACATGATATTTTAAAGGAATTAATACTTCTAATAAATAAAAATTTGTAAATATTTTTAGTTTTTAATATTTATGTATATAAAACTTAAATCCTGACCATTGCCTTCTCTTTGTGTTTTAGCTCTGATGTATGCTAGTATCTTTGGGAATGTGTCGGCTATAATTCAGCGACTGTACTCAGGAACAGCTCGGTACCATCTGCAGATGCTTCGGGTCAAAGAATTCATTCGCTTCCACCAGATCCCTAACCCGCTGAGACAAAGACTGGAGGAGTACTTCCAACACGCATGGACATACACCAATGGCATCGACATGAACATGGTAAGAGTCAGGTTTTTTTCCCCTTGACATGATTTCTGTCATCGAATAAATAAATGCATTTATCAGTCAGTGTGTACAGTATGTGTCAGTGTGTTAGCTATCTAGTGTTTCAAACATATGTATCTCAGTCACAGAGTATTAATGTCAAATGTGTTCATGTGTCTACGCAGTTATCTGATATGCATTGTCTCTTTCTTATACGCACTCAACCGGACTGACTTCAACACCCTGGTGAGCAGGAGGTATAGATTAATGTTTGCTTTTGACCAAAAAAGCTGCAGTTGTTTTATTTTTAATGTTTTCCATAATGTCTGTATATTTTTATTGAAGCATGCAGTTGATTTTTAAACTGTGCATGTCTATCCGTGAGCAGTGTTTGGTTAAATACGTACCGTTTTATAAGGTAAGCATAGTCTAAATGTTATAGCCAATTAAAGCAATTAAAGTTTGGTCCATTTGAAGACTGATGTTAAATCAAAAACTCTATTTACAAAGTTAATTGCATGTGTACTGTGACTCATCCTGCACACAGACATTTGCCCAGTTCCATTTCAGTTATTTTCCTTCAATTAAATCAGTTTCACTTTGATGGATCTACGTCGTATTGACATTTCCCATTTTATTAGGCATTAGATTTAGTTAGTCAGTCAGATAGATAGTTATTGCACTTAGTTTTTTTTCCTTGGCAGACATCCCAAATGCAATTTTAAACAAGAAGTCGTGTTTTTTAGACATTTTTTATTTTTGGTGAACCAAAAAAATTTGCGGAAAACATAAGTGGCATTTGCATTCTCCTCTGCTTGATGTGCCGTATATCATTTTATGAAGCAAAAGCAAATCAAAGGCAAACACAATGCAATGCAGCAGAAACAAAGGATCCCAGACGTATTCATACTGTGCTTCATCTTTTATGTATTTGTAGTTGAGGGAGACAGGGCTATATTAGCATTGTATAATCTGAGCTGTAACGCAAAGCTCTTAAAACCTGCAATCATTCTGCCCTCCCGCTTCTCTTCTCCATGGGGAACACTCTTTCTCTCTTTTTCTTTCTCTTTTCCCTCTCTGCAGGTACTGAAGGGCTTTCCAGAGTGCCTGCAGGCTGATATCTGTCTTCATCTGAATAATAGTTTGCTCGAGAGCTGCAAGGCTTTCCACGGAGCGACCAAAGGATGCCTACGGGCACTGGCGATGCGCTTTAAGACCACTCATGCCCCACCGGGTGACACACTGGTGCATTGTGGGGACGTTCTCACGGCCCTCTACTTTGTGGCCAGGGGATCCATCGAGATCCTCCGAGACGACATAGTGGTGGCCATCCTGGGTGAGCAATGAACAATTAAACAAATTTTCACTGTAAGCCCGTAATAAGCCTACCAAAACTTTGTTGCGATGAAATCTCGCTAGGTATGTTTACATGCACTAATTTTCGGCAATCAGAATAAATCCAATTTGATTTCAGATTCTGAAGGTTTTTATGATCCCTAAGCGTTACAGTGCGGTTCACAGTTTCCATAATTGATTCTTCTATTTCCTGATAATCTTCAGTCACCTCCACTTACCAGTTTGTATAACGAGATGCAAATAAACATGCTCAAATTCATATGATGTATAATGTATGTAAAGTACACATCACACATTACATTCAATTTAGGAAAACAGGCAAATTCAAGTGTTTAAATGCTTAATTCAGGTCTAAACCACCCCTTTCAATCGAAATTTCATTCAGATAGAGCTCATGAAGGCTTTTCAGTCCGATTGATCCATCAATCTGGTTATAGACGGACTATTTGAGTGCATGTAAACTTAGCTACTGTGATTAAAATCTATATTTGATATAGAGTTTGGTTACTGAGACAAATCTTTAACCACTAGGCTTTTCCACCACACAATAAATGTCCTTGGTGCATATTATTCTAAAACAAATCATAATCTTTCATCAAAATGTATTACCTTCTCCAAAATAACTTTTTTCCCCCTCATAACCAAGGCCACACAAGAAGGGAAATGTATCATCGTCTACCATATTTTACCATCCAATCTAAACCAAAAATATTAAAATAAGACCTGTCTACATTATTTCAAGCTGAACATTTTACCGTATGAAATTGTGAAGTGTTTTACAAATGCTGTTGGCTTTACATCTAAAAGGCTGGGCATCTCTAAACAGGAAGTGATGGAAGAGACAAACGGACTGAAGGACAAATGTAGTTTATTTATATATATATATATATATATATATCCTATAATAAGTACAGTATCAATGTCCAAATAGCAGATTACTGGAATGCTGTGGAAAATGGGTTGTTTTACAATATGGCACTTGCACACTCATCTAAATTTAATATAAACATCTCAGAGGCTCAGAGGTAATAAGAGACTTAATGAAAGAAGTGCTGTCCTTCATTCAAGGATATATCTCCTGTGATGAGCTCATCATGTTTTTTATAGATGGAGAGAGACTGAAATAGAGGAAAGCTGAAGGAAATTGAGAGAACGAGGGAGAGAAGGGTTGTAATTAAATAAGAAGATGCTGGAATGAGAGTGACGGCAGTGTGGTGCATGTTTCCCTTGTTCATTAGATTTGTGAAGTGTCACTTAGTGTGACGGAGAGCCCCGAGTGACAGTGCTAGTTTCATTATTTACAGGCACATTTATTAAACTCGCGCGCACACAAGCTCGAGAGTCTCCAGCCACATCCATGCACAGGCAAGTGGAGCAGGGTAAGCCGAAATTAAATTGTCCTTCTCTCTTCCTACACAAGCTGGCTTTAACAGAATAAGGCCAGGGGAAGAAAAAGAGACACACACTTACCCACTCATGCAACTCAGCAGAAACTTGCTGTACGAAATTGCTGAGAGAAGCTACCTCCTGCTTCATATGTATTCTTAGGTCTCAGTTGAAGAATCACTACCTCAGCAAGAATCTATTGTCTTACGAAAGTATTAGCAGATGGACACTTCATCACTGTACACTAATTCTGGCTCTGGCCCGGACTCTGTTACTCTAATATTGTACTCACCTTGAATAATTTATATATAATATACAGCACTAATGGCTTTAGCCACGACCCTGAGCCGGATTTAGATCCAGTGGCAGGTGGCCGCTGCCCAGGTGGCTGTCGTTTGTTTGTCAGGTCTGACCTTTGATATGTATCACCGCAGAAATGTGCTGTCAGGCCTTGACTTTTCTCTTGGCACATGTCCTCACGAAGCTTGCAGGGGCTTTCAGAAATATCACATCCTCAGTGTTTATCAAGATATATTTTACCCAAATTGTGAGCTTGCAATCAGTGGGGGGGAGGGGGGAGTAATTGCGACTTTTTTTTGCAATTTCAGAGTTTATATCCTAAAATTTCGATATATATATATTTTTTTTCCTCTTAGAATTTATATTGTAATTCTGATGTTTATTCTCAGAATTCTGAGTTGGCATCTCACAATTCAGACTTTTTTTTTTTAGAATGGTGAGTTTATATCTTGCAATTCTGACTTTTTAGATTGGTGATTTTACATCTCATAATTCTGACTTTTTTTCTCAGAATGATGAGTTTATATCAAGCAATTCTGACTTTTATCTAAATTTTGAGTTTACATCTCATGACCGAAAGGGTCTATCTGTTTCATGAAATGCATTTCATCTTTTTAAAATGTTTTGTACATTCCATTTTGTGTTTATATTAATGCACAAATTCTCATATTATATTTCCAAAATCACATTCTCAGAAAATGGTTGATATTAATCACAGTTGTGAGATATATTGTGAGATAAAAAAAAGTCACAATTACCTTCTCATTTTTTCTAAAAAAAAAAAAATATGTGATGAAATAAAGAGAATATTACAGAGACAACAAATAGATAACTTATTTCATCTTCACTGACAGCACACAAGTCTACAAGTGTTATCTTGTTCACAATAAATGACTCTTATGAGCTGATTATAATGAATTAATCAAAAGACTCACAAAATCATTATCATTTTGAATAAACCCACTCCAATTTGCAAAGACAACTATAAGTAAGCTATTTGAATGTTGATTCCTCCAAAGAAGCGTTTGTTTGACCAATGGCAGACAGGGAGTTTTGGAAGCGTATTTGCCAACATCCAATATTTTTGCCACAGAAGTGACATGCTTCAACTTTAAAGATATACATTCAATAAAATCATTTTAGTTAACTGTATTTAATTAAACAAGCAAATACCTTGCATAACTTATTTTGTTGACAGCACTGACACACATATGGTGTGATTACATTTACTGCAACAATTAGGAATTTCACATGAGGGTGAAAGATTTACCCACAGATTTTGCAATGGCTTTAAGAAATCTGCTTGGTTTGAAAGTGATTTCTGTGTTTGCTGTGCTTCATACATCACTACTATAATTGACTTTTTTTTGCCTGTGAAATTTCACTTACATACTAATACTAATATGGGAACTTACTTTCTCCTGTCTATTTGTCCATTTTCTTCCTTCATTTCTTTATCTTCTCTTCCCTCTCTTCTCTTCTGATCACTGTACGCCCACCTCTCAGGTAAGGATGATATTTTTGGAGAGATGATTCATCTGTACGCCAAACCGGGGAAAGCCAACGCAGATGTTCGAGCACTGAGCTACTGCGACCTCCACACCATCTACAGAGAAGATCTTCTGGAGGTTCTGGACATGTATCCTGAATTCTCAGACTACTTCCTGTCCAATCTGGAGCTCACGTTTAACCTGCGTGATGAGAACACCAAGGTAAAGCAGCAAGCTATAATTGCTTAGTGTTTTGAAATAAAAAGATGAAATTTATTCTCCAGTCCACCATGACCCTTTATGAAAACTAAGCAAAACATCTTCAAAAATCATGGCATTAACTATTAACGCATTAATACAAAACTGTATGACTTTATTAATCTTAGTAGGACAATTTACTGTAGTTTTGGGCATACAGAGTGGACAAACACATACACTGAGGTACACATGGAAGATGAAGAGATGATGGTGTAGAGTAACGTTATAGAAATAGAATGCCTTATAAAATATACAGCGGGCTGTGCAATGAAATATAAATATACTGTGCAACGATTGCAGTAGATAAAAATAGATTATGAAGGAAACAGCTGATAATAGCAACCCACCTTTAATTTGAACAATATTCAAGTAATATTCAGCAACTTGCATCATCTGATGAATGTTGTTGTGCATTAGGGCAGTAGTTTTCACATGAAAATATTCCTTCATAATAGAAGTCATTAGGAAGTTGTGGCCTAATGGTTAGAGAGTCGGACTTGTAACCCAAAGGTTGCGAGTTCGAGTCTCAGGACCAGCAGGGATTGTAGGTGGGGGGAGTGAATAACCAGCACTCTCTACACCCTCAATACCATGACTGATGTGCCCTTGAGCAAGGCACCGAACCCCCAACTGCTCCCCGGGCACCGCAGCATTGGCTGCCCACTGCTCCGGGTGTGTGTTCACGGTGTGTGTGTGTTTACTGCTGTGTGTGTGCACTTTGGATGGGATAAATGCAGAGCACTAATTCGCCACGTCACATCATTTTCCCTTTTAACTTTCACTATTTACAAATAGAAGCCTTAAAGGAACGGGTACTGGTTACTCTTAGGGTGCTTTCACACTTGGTTCGATTGCCTGGTCCGAACCAGAGTTTGTTTGCTGCCCCCGCTGGACTGTGTTCATATTATTTTATTTGGGTCCGAACCGCGGTTCGTTTGCGTCATCAAGCCAGCAGCTGTTTACCCCGTTGCTTAGTAACGACGACGCGGGAGAAGGCGGCAAAATGCATAAGATTGGTCTCTGCACTTTTATATATTTACGTTTTTGAACCGTTCATTTTGTTTACAAAGCTTCAGTGCATAACGGCACTTACGTCTGTCTTATGAATGTACTGCAAGTGCTCTAAAGAACGCTGAAGGCAAACAGAAATGAGACATACAGCTCACAGCTTGCAGCGCGTCAGTCACGCTCGTCAGGAAAGAGTGAAACACACACAAACACATTTTTATCAAATAATACGGCATTAATAGTGGCTCACTTCCGTGATTTGATACGATTGCTTTCACATCAGCAGCGAACCGTACCAGAGTTAACTTGAACCATACCCCAGACCACCCTTTTTAAGCGGACTCTAGTACGGTTCGCGGGTGCGAACCCGAGTTCGGAAGACAGCGTTCACATCATCCAAACGAACCGAACTCTGACGGCAAACGAACCCGGGTGCGCACCAAAAGTGCTAATGTGAAAGCACCCTTAATGCAGTTACAAAGAATAGGCACTAGATCTTTAAAAAAGGGTGACATAAAATAAGTGGTTTTCAACCAATGTGTGATTTCTAGGCCTGGACAAGTAATTCAAATTAATAAAACCCATGGGTATTTTAATATCTTTTATGATTTTACAATTTCCTACTCATGCCATGTTAAAAAATGTTTTATCAGGTAGACATTTTAAGTAAAAATAATTTAAAAAATCATTATCAAGTAAATAACGATGGAAATACTATGGAAGTCAATGGGGAACATCAACTATTTGATGAACTATGGGGAACATCAACTATCCGCTTCCGGCGCTGCTGTGTTCAGTCGACGTTAAAGGATGGCTCCGCTCAATTTGTGTTTTTATATACTCTTTTACGTATTTTTACTTTCTCTTTTTACACGCTTAACGTCTGCACTATCTATTTATGACAAAAGAACACTTTTGGACATTGGACACCGCTGCACTAACCTGCTTCTGGACACTTTATCCACGGATCCAGCGTGGCCAGCGGAGATTCTTCGGAACGCCGAGGTTAACAAAGGCCACCCGAATAATCCCAGGAGGCGAAAGAAACACCGCGGGCGACGCGCTGGAATTCGTGACAGACTGAGAAAAAACGCTCACAGCCCCCCTCTCCCCAGTATTCTGCTCGCTAATGTCCAATCCTTGGAAAATAAGATGGACGATCTTAGAGCCAGGATAAGTTTCCAACGGGACATTAGGGACTGTAACATCCTTTGTTTGTCTGAAACATGGCTCACTCCCTCGGTCCCGGACACCGCTGTAACACCGTCTGATAACTTTTCTGTTTTACGGATGGACAGAACAGCCGAGGCCGGAAAAATCAAGGGTGGTGGAGTGTGTTTCATGATTAACAAGAAATGGTGCGACCCCAGGAATATCTCCATTCTGTCGCGTTCCTGCTCGCCTCATCTGGAACATCTCTCCATTATCTGCCGCCCATTCTATTTACCCCGCGAGTTCTCCGCGGTCATCGCTACTGCCGTCTACATTCCACCTCAGGCAGACACGAGCTTGGCTTTGTCCAAACTCCACGAAGAGCTCAGCGGCTACATCAACAAACACCCTGACGCCGCCTCTATCATCGCAGGGGACTTTAACAAAGCCAACCTCAGGAAGGTCATGCCGAACTTCCATCAGCATGTATCCTGTCCAACTAGAGGACCGAATACACTGGATCACTGCTACACTCAGTTCAAGAATGCCTATAAAGCTCGGACCCTGCCGGCTTTTGGTAAATCGGACCACGCGGCCATTTTCCTCACACCGGAATATAAACAAAGGATCGTTCAGGAATCCCCGGGGGTGAGGGAAGTGACGCGCTGGTCCTCCCACTCTGAAGCTATGCTACAGGCGTCTCTTGATGACGTCGACTGGGACATGTTCCGGGCGAGTTCAGCTGACGTCAGCGAGTTCACGGATGTAGCATTAAGCTTTGTTTACATGCTAACCGACCAAGCCACTGAAACGGTAACAATAAGGACATTCTCTAATCAGAAACCGTGGGTGGACAGAACAATCCGTGCTGCGGTTAACCAACGCACTGCCGCATACAACGCCGGTCTTTTGTCAGGAAACATGAGCGATTACAAAGCATCATGTTATGCTCTCCGACGGGCAGTTAGAGCTGCTAAACTCCGATACAGAGAGAGAATTGAGTCACATTTTCAGCTCAATGACTCTCGACGCATGTGGCAGGGACTGAAGACCATCTGTTCCTCTGGAAATAACTCCTCTGCTGAGGTGAGTGCAGATCCATTGCTGGCCGAAGAGCTAAACACCTTCTACGGCCGCTTCGAACGCAACGGCGG
This sequence comes from Schizothorax lantsangensis, assembly GCA_027422415.1. Classification (NCBI taxonomy): domain Eukaryota; kingdom Metazoa; phylum Chordata; class Actinopteri; order Cypriniformes; family Cyprinidae; genus Schizothorax; species Schizothorax lantsangensis. Next base: position 27,769,796 of record CM049853.1, on the reverse strand, counting down.
CGCGACTCTGCCGATCAGCGCGTCAGGAAGCAGCAGACAGACAGCGATGTTGATCATGTTATCACCGTGTCGGAGGACGAGGTTCGGAGAGAATTAAGGAGAGTAAACATCAGGAAAGCCGCCGGACCTGATGGGATTACCGGCCGCGTCCTGAGATCATGCGCCGATCAGCTTGCTGGTTTGTTTACTTCCATCTTTAATGAGTCCCTTGCTACCTCTGTGATTCCCACCTCATTTAAGAAATCTGTCATCATCCCTGTGCCTAAGAACAGTAAACCCTCTTGCCTGAATGACTATCGTCCAGTTGCCCTCACATCAACAGTCATGAAGGTTTTTGAGAGACTTTTAAAGAAACACATATGCTCCTCCATCCCTGCTACCTTGGACCCTCTTCAGTTTGCCTATCGCCCAAATAGGTCTACTGATGATGCCATCTCTCAGGTACTGCACTCCTCCCTCACTCATATTGACAGCAAAAATGGCAACTATGTCAGACTGCTATTCATTGACTATAGCTCAGCTTTCAATACTATAGTCCCCTCCAAGCTAGCTGTCAAACTCTCAGACCTCGGCCTAAACACTACACTCTGTGACTGGATCCAAGACTTCCTCACCGGCAGACCACAAGTGGTGAAAATGGGCCAGTTCACCTCCAACTCCATCACCCTGAACGTAGGAGCCCCGCAGGGCTGCGTTCTGAGTCCCCTGCTCTACTCTCTCTACACACACGACTGTGTGTCCTCTCACAGCTCCACTTCTATTGTTAAATTTGCTGATGATACTGTGGTTCTGGGCCTCATTTCCAACAATGATGAGACCGCATACTTGGGTGAGGTAGAGAGACTAACATCATGGTGCCAGGACAACTGTCTCTCTCTGAACGTGAGCAAAACTAAAGAGCTGATTGTAGACTTCAGGAAGAGACAGCAGCGGCCCTACACTCCTCTTATGATCAGCGGGACCCCTGTGGAGAGGGTGAGCAGCTTCAAGTACCTCGGTGTAAACATCTCCGAGGACCTGACTTGGACTGCACACATTCAAACACAGGTCAAGAAAGCCAGGCAAAGACTGTACCATCTGCGACAGCTGAGGAAATTCAGGGTCTCACCAGCAATCCTGAAAACTTTCTATTCAGGGGCCATAGAAAGTGTATTGACTCAGTGCATCTCAGTGTGGTACAGTAACGCCACAAATCAGGACTGCAAAGCTCTGCAGAGAGTCGTGCGCTTAGCTGAGCGCATCTCTGGGTCTGCCCTCCCCTCCCTGCAGGACATCTACCTCAAACGCTGCAAAAGCAGAGCTGCAAAAATAATCAAGGACTCAAATCACCCCGGTAACCGTCTTTTCATCACACTGCCATCGGGAAAGCGCTTCAGGAGCATGATGGCAAAAACTGAGAGACTGAGGAGGAGCTTCTACCCTCAGGTCATCAGGCTCCTAAACTCAGTCTCATAACATCTACAGGACTCATTTAATTAACTGTAACACCCATCATTCTCCATCTTCCGCATTGCTGCTATGTGTACATACCCGGTACAACCTGTTTGCACATTCCTCTTGCACATCCCTGGTTATATTAATATTTATTAAATCCACAGTAGACTGTATTGCACATTTTAGTTCATTGCACATTTTACTCCTTATTTTATTTCTTTGTTTTTACTTATTATTATTATTATTTTTTTTATCTTATTCCTACCTATATTTAAATATATGCTCCTGTGTTATGTATCATCTTTTATTTTTATTTTTTTGCACTGTCCATTGAGCGGACCTGTCCTGACCTACATTTCACTACTGATTATACCCTGTATGATTGTGTATGTGACAAATAAACAAGAACCTTGAACCTTGAACCAGCATTCTTTAAAATATCTTCTTTTATATTCAACACATTTTTGGGTGAACTTTTTTTAAAGGGGTCATATGATGCGATTTCAAGTTTTGCTTTCTCTTTGGAGTGTTACAAGCTGATTGTGCATAGATAAGATCCCTGAAGTTGCAAAGACTAAAGTCTCAAAACCAAAGAGATATTCTTTATCAAATGTAAGACTCTGCCACGCCCCCCTAAAATGGCTCATTCAAACACACCCCCACATGTCTACTTCACGATGTGAAAATATTTGCCTAATGCCGCCGAAATGTTCACGTGAAGAAAGAAGTCGTGGTTTCAGTAACCGCAGTAGTGTTGAAGCAGCCCTGTCAGGGAGAAGCTGTGTGTTTCTAGGCGAAAGCTAAAGCACTTTATTTGGCCTTCCGAAAGTAGATGCATTTAGGAATCATTAAGTGTGTATTCACACCTGTATTGTTTGGTTCGATTGAAACGAACTCAAGTTCGTTTCCCCTCTTGGTGCGGATCTTTTGTGAATACAGCAATCGCACTCGGGTGCGCACCAAACAACCGCACCGACACCCAGCTGAAGAGATGGTCTCGGTCCGCTTCCAAACAAACTCTGGTACGGTTTGTTTAAGGTGTGAATATGACCCGACCTCGATCCGACCCAATTGCAGAAAGCACGCTCAGAAACACACAGCTCGCGCATATAGTGCTGTTGTTTGCATTTCAATAGCTTAAATCACTTGTTTTTAAACCGCAATGCTTAAAAACGCTGGCAAATTATGAGTTTTCATGACCATAGCGCACAGCAACGTGACATGAGCGCACTAAATAGGCTAAAGCTTGCCGCAAAGCCCCAGCAAAAGTTACAATGAATGTGTCTGGGGGAAATAGTAAGGAGATATTTGAATTATTTATTAATAAAACTAGTGTTTTCTGAATCAGTGTCACAAAGATGAAGTAAAAAATCCTGACTCGCCATCTCCTCATTGGACGCGCCTTTAGAAAGAAATGCATCTTTACGTATTATAATGAAAGAGTTTTTGTTTTATATATTTATTATTTCGTTTTGTAGTAATTCAAAGCTTTTTATAGATATATTCATCATGTCTGTAAGGAAAATACTTTCTGAGTTTCGGTTCATTTTTGTGAAGCGCTCCTCAAGACCGGGACGGAAAGCGCATCCTATTAGATTTCTTTATTTTAGAAAAGCACGTTTTCTTGATATTGTTAGTGCACACCAATAAAAATAGACCCTTTACAGTTCCGAACGATGTATTATTCTTACCTTTATGAGCAACAATTATGGCGTATTTAATTTGTCCTGAACAAATTAATTTTTAATTAACTTAAATGTCCTGAAGCGCGCTTCAGCTTCCACTCTCCGCACAAAGGATTGGATATGTACCTAATAGCGCACATGTATCTAGGTTGTATGACATTGTCTCATATGATGCTCATAAGTTTCTTCATATTGCGTTTTTATCTCAACAGCAAATCAGTAAAAGAATAAAAATTGCACTACGACAGAGCTCCATGATTAGCCTGTTTTTGCACTTCCTGTTTTCCCTGCTTGAGAATTTCTGTCCAATGAACGGATGACTTTAGCACACGTGTGGTTTTGTTTACAATTTCTGGTTCACTTGCAAAAAGGGCAGTGTGAAAGCGAACCGCACCAAACAAAAAAAAACAACATTGTATTTGGTCCGGACCAAAGCAAGTGAACTAGCGGACTTTCCTGGTGTGAATACACCCTAAGATTACTTACAATAGAACAGCACAACCCAGATGTTATCACAACGCATTTTATGGACGACCGTTTCGTGAACTTAGGAGAGGAGGTAATTCTGACTTTGCTCTGACAATCTGGCGCTTCTGAATCAGCGACTATGTTTTGTTATTAGTTTAAGTATTTGCTATTGACTGCTCAAATGCAGAGTTTTGCGCGTCGTGTGTGTGTGTGTGTGAGAGAGAGAGAGAGTGAGTCACATCACAGCGTCTCGTGTGTGTGTGTGTGTGTGTGTGTGTGTGTGTGTGTGTGTGTGTGTGTGCTCGTGTGTGTGAGAGAGGGAGACACGGCTTGTGTACTGCAAACACATACGAGCATCATCACTGTGTCTGTCATGTGACTCTGTTCCTCTTTCAGGCTTGAACTGATGGTAAAACTAAGGACATTATTAGCTGTCTTTACATTTATTTTGAAATATGAAACTCGCGATTATGGAAAGGGGCGTTACATTTCCGACTCCTGCTTGCGGTGTTCGGCCAATCACAAAGCACTGTGCCAGTTGGCCAATCAGAGCTGACTGCGCTTGTCGGAAGGAGGGGCTTTGTAGAAAATGACCTGTTTGAGAGAGGCGGGGCATAGAGGACCTACAATAATGTACAGTATTTGAAAAATAATGTGTTTTTTGAACATTAAAGCATGTCAACATATTCTGTTACACCAAATACACAAAATAATGATCTTTAAAAAAGCATCCTATGACCCCTTTAATGTTTTGGTCTGTTCCTCTTGGCATGAATTATTTTGATGATGCTCTTCGGTCATTTTGAAGTCGTTATATATAAAGAATGGTCTATAAATTCTTCAGAAAGTCAGCTTGTATGTTCCACAGAAGAAAGCCAATCTTTTTTTCCTTTCCTAATGTTGCTGCAGTAAATAAAGTTAGTGTTTTTGCCTAATGTGATTTTCTTGTGTGCGGCAGGGAGCCACAGCTCCTCAGATGAACCTTTACACGGCTGTGAGTGACTCAGACACAGAAGACCCTGACGTCAGGACCAAACCCTGCTTTAAGAGGAACCGCTCTGCAGGTCAGGAGCTTCTCCCGTTCTGTTCGCATCCGTCTTCCTCTCCTCTTCTCCACTGTTCTCTCCTTTTTTGGTCCCTCCTTTGTTTCCCTTCCCCCATCACCTCCCGTCCTCTTTCCGCCCGTCTCTTTTCTCTCCCGCTGGGTTTCCAGCTGTTGTCATGGTGATTGTTGGCCACAGACAGATGTTTGTTATTTTGTGGTTGCAACGTGCCATATTTCACCTGAACGGTCAAGAGCCGTTTTATCCCCCGTCCCTGTGTAACCTGCTGTTTGGATTATTCATCCCGGCCAAATCTCTTACTCTCTTGCTGGCACATTCCTCTCTATCTTTTTCTTTGTTCAAGGTGCAATCTGGAGAGTGACCGTGAGAACTGTGTGTGTAATTCTGCAAGGACATTGTGTTCCCTCAGGTTCTCCGAGCAGACCGAGCGGGACACACAGGGAAAGGGGAAGAGATCGAGAGGTTCGCACGGTACCGGGAGAGGAGGAGGAGGAGGAGGAGGAGGAAGAAACGGCGAGGCCTTCGAGTCAATCCATTCCTGTCAACCTGAACACCATCCCTGACACATACTCTAAAGATTGTGTTGAAAACAATCTGTTTCACAAAGGTATAACATACTCATTCTCAAGGGTGCTCTACAGTAACACTTTACTTGAAACATATCAAGATTTTATGCTTTAAATACAAATTGTAATTCATTGTTCATTTTACAATACATTACTTAATAGTGATCTTTTTTTCCATTTTGTGGTGTACATCTGAGTGAAACAGATTATTGGAAAAGTAAAAAATATAGGGCAGGGACTTGGTTATTCATGATTTTCTGATTGGATGGAGGCAGATCTGATTGCAAGCTTGTAGCCAATTGTAAGGGGCGGGATTGAAGCAGATGAAATGATTGGACCAGAGAGTTTACAATTTCAGTGGAAGATCAAGTTATGACATTTTAATTAAGAATTAGTAGGTCAAAAAAATTATTTCATGTCGACATTTTTAAAATTAAATTATATTTTATATTGTAACTACTAAAAGCAAAGAGACTATTTCTCAGAAAGCTACTTGGTTTGAAAGTGACTTCTATGTGAGCTGTGCTTCATACATCTCTCCACTATTGACAATAAACAATGGACCTTTTTTGCCACGATATTCCACTAATGTGCACCTTAAGGTGTATATGATGGCATTATTAATATTGGTAACCCTTTCTGTGGAGCCTATATGTAAAATGTATTGTATACAAGGCCTTGTAGAAAGTATTGCCAAAAATTGCAATATCAGATTGAGTATATAAAGTGAATTTATAAATAACTAGAGGAAAACAATGAGTCACAAATGTGCTGCAATTTTTTATGACTCTGTACTGTAAAGAAGAGGTTTTGATTGTGTGAACAATGACTGCTGATATAATTACACAGCCAGGGAGCTTCTCTTCCTCTTTTTCCTTCTCTCTTCTCTAAATATTACAAGATGACACTAGAGCGTATGATAAGATTGAGCTTGGTGTAATATCTTGTTGCACGCACGCAAACATTTTTTTTCTTGGGCTTCTGGGTATTGCAGCTGTTATATTAGGGGACACTGGTGCAGTGTTGAGAGAATATATATATATAATTTGTCTTGTTATGGTGCCATATGTTTTGTTATAGTGAATGCATATATAAATGTGTGTGTGTAGTACAATTGACAACATACAAACATAATTCATCTTACATATGTTTATGAATCATTGGGTGTGTATGTTTGTGTGTGTCTGATTAATTGCACTGGGACTTTGTGTTTTTCTAGATGTGTGTGTTGAAGAATGGCCTTGTGGGAATGTAGATGACTCAGCGAAATCTCAGGACAGAGAAGGAGGAGACGACTGTGAAAGTGACATCACATTCGGCGAAATGGAGCAAAGACTGGATCTACTGCAGGAACACCTAAACAGGTGAGAGAGAGCGAGAAAGTGAGATAAAGTAGGTCACATGAAAGACTAAATTAAGAGAATATGAGTTAAAACATCAACTTTAACATACAGAACATTTTGTGCTGTTGATCGAATGGTGCCTGTCGCCATCTGCTGGTCAGAGACAGTGTTGCGTCATTATACGTGTGTACTGGTTTTTGTGGTTTACGGGGACAAAATTTGTTTAATGACATGGGTATGACAGAGGTATTACAATTTGAAGGTGGTTTATGAGGACACTGCCTATGTCCCCGTAATTCAAAAGGCTTAAAAAACATACTAAATGGTGTTTTTTTGAAAATCTAAAAATGCACACAGTCTCCTGTGAGGGCTAAGTTTAGGTGTAGGGTTGGTGTAGGGCAATAGCACAAACAGTTTGTACAGTATAAAAACCATTACGCCTATGGAGAGTCCCCGTAAACCAAAAAACAAACGTGTGTGTGTGTGTGTGTGTGTGTGTGTGTGTGTGTGTAGGCGACTGCCTTGTAGATGAGATGCGCATTAAGCACGACATTTACGGTGTTACACGGTCTGCGTGTCCGAGTTGAACGTGCTTCTTGTGTATCAGCATCTGAAGCTGACTGCACGAGCGCGAGCGCGCAGCGTCTGCTCTGTTCATGATCTGCGCTTTCAGACACAGATCCTCTAATTTTACATGCAAGTATAGCCGAAATAACAGCACAGCTATTGTCTTTATTTTATGTGCATCAGACGACGGCTCAGATTAACATCTTGGAAGAGAGCTGGTTACCTAGTCAAAGTCACTATTTCGTGTCAGCCCGTCATCAAAATACAGTATGTGGGCACATAGAGGCAGTACACATGTTCAGTGAAAATCAGAAGTATTGCTCAGTACACAGCTAATAGACATGAACAAGTTCCATCTGTTTGAAACATGTCTACTCTTCATGCTCTAACTATACTCATATATTGCATAAAGCATCCATATTTGTCCATGCCCATGTTGATTAAATTACAAACTTAAGTATGCCAGATACAAATGTGAGCCAAACATGCGATTTCGTGGATTGTGTTACTTTGTAGGCTTAATCATCAGTGGACATTCTATAATGCTAATTCAAGCAAGGGAAATAGCATGGCATATGATATATCATTTATGAGCTGTGCTTTGTTTACAGCCGTTACTATTGCAGAGTGAATGTGCATTTTCAATGTCTGCAGTCTAGTTTTAGAACGCCATGTTAAAACTTGTATCTCAAAGTCAATTGCTATTTCATGGTCTACAACATGACGTCTGCAAATCCCACGTACATGAAAAATGTAGAAACATGGACTCAACTATGTGTGCAGCAGCAAGCATCACGACAAAAAAAAGAAACCTCAAGGTTGATCTAGGTACCCATTCCTATATTTGAATGCCCCTCTGGAAGAGCAGATGACATCAGACATCCAGGCTATTTTACAGTTGCTCCAGAGGCAGAGCATTCTGGGACCTCCGGCGTACAGCACTGTGGCCGTCATTCCAGACTACCACAAACCCGTGCAGCCCGTCACTGCCATGCAGACACAGGTAATCTAAAGACACAGCATCTGTCCACTGTGCTGTGCAACATATCGTTTGATTAAAAATTGTTGCCAGATTGGAGCCGATTTTGGGTGACTTTGCAATAGTACATTCAAATGGCAGAAATAGCAGTATGTATAATCTGTTTTCATCTTTGCAGAGTCCTGATCTAGAGAACGCCTGCAAAGCCAAAGACTCCAACGCCTGCAGTTACCACGGAGATGACCTCTGACGTCAGCACGCAACTCCATTGGTGACGGAGCCAGAGTGGGAGGCGTGTCTCCACAGGCCCTCCTCTCATCCTGGCCGTCCAAGGGAGTAACATAAGGTCAAAGGTTACAGTTTTCATGGTCGCGAAACAGAATCCAAATAACAACAGAATTCCCAGGGGAAGTACAGTAAGAGCAGTGTTTAATCATGAGGTTTGAGTTGTAATATTCAGAATTTTTTAATCAAAATGCCTCATAGAGGAGTCGCACTTCTGTATGCTTTCATGTAACTATGCATAGACAGAACAAAATCTACAGTAAGCTCAACCTTCTCCCTTCAAAACAACTGCAGCTACAGCTAGACTCAGGGTAGAGAAAACAAAACCGAAGTCATATGCAAAGAACTGAAAACGACCTTCTATGTCCCTCATAGTTAGAAGTCAAAGAAAAGCTGGTGAACAGATGCATTAATGCAGTATCAGTCTAAAGGTTGTTCATTTTGTAAATATATCAATGAAACGGTGGTCAGGAAGTAACATACTAGACCATGTTAATGAAAGATGCATGCTGGGAAAAAAATGCAGTGTTTTTTTATTTTTTTGCATGTTTCTTTAAAAAAACACTTGCATTGGTAATCAAGTGACATGAGCTTGGTTTGTTTGTCCTTATATCACTTATTTGAGATTTATGTATTTACTTAACTATAAATTTCCTGGTATTCAGGAAGAATCTTTTACTTGAATTGAACTCTGCAAAGCAAAGCCTCATCATCAAACTGTCATCATCTCAAAATATCACATTATTCTGCCCATATCAGATATTCAAAGGACAGTTCCATTCAGAAACAACACGCTGTCCCTTCAGAGCCAACTAAGCATTGCAACGGCATCGTCAGTATTGCAATATCATGTCTCAGTATTGAATTTGACAAAACTTTGATGGTCTAAGAACGTGTCAGCATTTGTTGGCCCTCATGGTGGGTAATTCAAACCATAGATGAACGTTTGACCACTCCACAAACACTTGGGGGCTTTTAACACTTAAGGGGTCATTTTTAACCCTGGTTAGATATCATTTGCATATTTATGAGGTAAATTTATGTTTTAATAACTTCTTGTCCGTCTGTGTCCCCTCTGGTTGTCCGCTCATGTTGCAGATTGAGCTGTATTACTCAGATGCTTGAAAGCCTTATGAATTTTTAATGAGGTAAGCATTGAGACAGTTTATGATTGGCTGTCTGTTTCTAAACAGCTCTTCTTTGGATTCTAGCACTTAAAGCAAGGTAGATGCCTGATTTCATTCAGTGCTGATACAGCTGCTTAACCCAGGGTTAAAACTGGCCCCGTGAAAAGCCCTTTTGTATGTTGCTTTTTGTCCTCATTTCTTTATGCAACTTACAGGTTCATTTGAGAAGTTTCTTTCATTCTAAAGCTGTAGCAGTGTTTATCTGTAGAAATCTATCTGGAGAATGTGATCTGCAGGTGAAAGCTCTAGCTTTTGTAGCAGCAGTCATCCCTGACCTTCCAGACAATAGATCTACGTTAACAGAACCCATAAAATGCACACTTTTAGTCTTGCAGTATAACATGGCATTGAGTTCATGTGTAGGAGGACTGCATGTTTAACCAAAGTTAGTTAGTTGAATTAATCACTTAATCACATTTAATGAGATGCATTGAAACACACAGTCTTCCTAGTGTCAGCTAAAACAACAAAAAAGAAAAAAAAAGCAGAAAAAATGTATGCATGTCTTAATTTAGTAATTTACGCATAGGGCCACCAGATTTAGAGCTTCTTCGTGAACGAATGAATCTGATTGGTAGGCTGAAATCTGGAGGCGGAGCATCGTGACACATCAGTGTATGCTCATCACACAGATATGTCGTTGGCTGTCCTGACTGGCTCGTGTGACCGCTGTGATCACAGCATGCGTTGACCTAACAGTTTCCTGTGAGACGGTCCAAGTCGTGTCTGGTGTTTCAGGAAGCTGGCAGGAGTGGGTTTGACTTGTGGGGGATTGTGGGACAAGGCCAGGACACGTGCCAGTGCGGGAAGAGAGCAAGAGAAAGATACGATACTATTGCGATCTTTTGCACAAACTCTTCGAAACATCTTGTACAGTGTCACTTTTTAAAACTAGTGCTGTTCGCAAAATTGTTTTTATGCATTTTTTTAAATGTTTGACACTGTATTTTATACAATGCAACACATAACAGCAGGTTAGAATGTTTTCTTCCTTGGATATATTGGTATGTATTATATTTATGCTGTATATTGTGAATAGTACAAGAGTTAACGCACAACTGTGTAAATTAATAAAGGACAGAATGCTTAATTTACAATGTTGCACAAATTTTATTTATGGAAAAACTGGGTTTCTGCAGGTTTGATGAAGTTAAATTTAAGACTTTTTTTGAGACCAAGCAAAGAACTTTAAGGAATAGATTGAAGGGAACACAATGTAAATCTCAGTAGCAGACAATGAGTTACTAGAATATGAAAAAAAAATGTACTTTACCTTCTGATCACACTGCAAAAACACGTTTTATACCCCACTGACAGATATTTGTTCTTGATTTAATTTTGTTTATTTTACATTTGTAGTAAATGTATCATCTTGTAATCTTTTGATGCTTAGATATTGTATTAGAAAACTAAAATACTGAGGAAGATGATAATTTAAAATTTTAATTTTTAAAATAAGAGTTAATTCCATGACTTTATGAATTTAAGATTTACTTTCTGCTCTAATTTAAGACCTTGTGAAAACCTGAAAAAGCACACTTTTTTATATATATTTATATTTATAAGAACCTGTGGAAAAAATAGACTTTTTATACACCTCCATCTGCAAAATCCTATCGAATAGGTGGAAATGGGGAAAAACTCAAATCTCAGAAACTAAGATCGGGTACAGTGGAGTCAAAGTATGAGGCCACTAGAATGTGTCTGAATGTCTTTTCTAATTTAATAATACAACTCATTTTACAAAAATACTCAGTCGATTAGTGAGCAAAAAAAGTGCAGATTTTTAAACTAATTATTAATTTTACATCTCTAACTAACTTTTCTCAAAATCCTAAAACCTTTTATTTCCAAATTTAAAATTGGGACCCCACTTCATACCGAAAATATAATATACCTAATTTGCTTTTATAGCTCAAATAAGACTAGAAACTGTATTATTTCAATGCATATTATAGAGTATGTCTTTACCAACAATTCTGAGTGTGTTTCTCTGCGTCACACACTAAGCAGCAGAGCGACCCCTGCCAGAACCCATTTTGCAGGCCTCTCTCTGGTCTTCAGGCTGAAGGTCCAGATATATGTGTTAGCACGTAGTTTGGTTTTATAGACGGGGCATTCGTAGGTATTGCGCGTCTCCTGTCGGTCGTTTGGGATGGCTCGGACAGCTATAACAGGCATGCTGGGGGTTAGTTCCTTCAGGCGTGCTTCTGCGATTGTCCCACCTTGAATATCCCAGCGTGCACCTGCAGTCACAAGCACAGACTTTAGATTCAAATGCACCCAAACGGCTCAGATAATACAAGAAAGCATTCTGATTGGCTGACAGAAATGCTTTGTGATTGGATGGATGATACAGACCCTCCATGTAAAGGCCATAGATGTAGGCTCCCTCTCTGGCTGGCTGGTTAAACTCCTCTTTGAACTTCTTGGTCACATCCACTGTCAAATTCATCTTGTCCAGTGGCCATTCATTCTTACGTGCCAAACTCTGCATAACAGCTACAAAGACAAAAAGTGTGTATGATGCACATATATAAACAAAAAAACGTCTTATATATATATATATATATATATATACACACATATATACACATACTAGTGCTGTCAAATAAAAGTTTGTGTTTGCATAATGTGTGTATTATATATCAAATAAATGTTATTTTTAACTTTCTATTAACCAACAAATCCTGAAAAAAAAATCATGATTTTCTCAAAAATATTACAAAAACAATATCCAACCCCAAATATTTCAAATGGTAGTATACATATATAAATGTTTGTATTATTTATATACAAGCTTGTGAGTATGTGTTACTGTACCTGTTAGAAAAGACTGAGGGTTAAATAAACCAGAGATCCAGACCACACTAGGCAGAGAGAGATCGTGGGTCCAGCTGTCCAACTCTCTACAGCGGAGTAACACGTCATTATACCTGATTGGATACAAACAGACATTACATATACAAAATGTTATCATAAAACAGTACAGCTTTTATATAGTTTCAGAACGTAGTGAGTTGACAACATACAGAAGGCAGCAAAACTATGATAATGAACAATACCATCTTCATGGAGTTCACTGTAATGCATTCTGGGATCATTTTAGCCACATAAAATGTGACCTAAACAAGATATCTTAATAATATCACCAGACCTTGCACCTTACAAAGCAGCACTAGGTTTCAGAACAGAGCTTGACTTCACGGCTAATATAGAGTTGAGCAAACTTATATGGGTTTTTGTCTAACCAACAGACTTATTGACTAAAACGTCCATTTTCACCACTTGAAATAAAACATTAACTGAAATAAAAAATAAATAAAAAAAATCAGCTAGTTGCAATGCAAGTTGAAGTACTAAAATAAACTAATTGAACTGAAAACTAAAACTTAAAAATAGTAGAAAAAAAATAAAAATATAGACCTTTTAAAAAATAACAACAAAATAAAAATAAAATAAAATGAAAACAATATACAAAATAAAATCTAATTCAAAACATTTACAAGAACTACAATAGTATATCAGTGATCACTGCTTACCACAGTCCAAGGCTGTATATAGAGGGGTAGGCCAGTCTGGCCCAGGTATCTGGAACATTATCAAAAAACAGAGCTGTCTGTATCAGCTCCATCTCTGATGAAATAGCCAGCTCTCCCTGCCAGAGAAAACAAGACCGTTTACATACATACTTGTGAAGCCAGGCTTTTAAAGTCTTAGACAAGAAGACACTGTGATATGAAAAGCGGCCAAGTATGATTCATAAATTTGAAATCGATACAATGCAGCTGATAACAGACTAGCATGGAAAAAACTGAATAACAGCGCACCTTTAGCCCCAGGTCCAGCTCTTTGAGCGAGCGTCTTATTTCATTGAGGAGAATGTTCATACGCTCACACTCCTGGAAACACACCAGAATGTAGGGCGAGCGTTCAGCTGTTTTGGACGTGATGTCAGACATGTTGTACTCTTCTGGTAGTTTTTCCAGGATGTCATCCAAGATCGTCTTCACCTGAAACAGCAGTGGCTTAAGCAGTTTATTAGGGCAATATATGATCTGCAGACCTGCACCCTTTCAAAAGCTCAGAAACGGACCTTCTCTTCAGTGGTCTGTGAGGCTCCTTCGCCCATGTTGGAGTCTCTGTACTGTAGCTCCAAAAGAGTGTGGAAAAGGCTGTCTGATGTCACTGTAAGAAACTCAATCTCAGCGTTTGGATGCAGCCCATAATGCACTGGGCTTTCATGGGGCAGCATCTCATTTATGTACGCATGATAACCCTGGTAATCCAGGTTAGAAGGCACAACAAAACCTGGGGCCAGTGACAACTTCCTGTCAAACTGTAAGAATAAGGAGAAACGTGTTAGTCTGTGTGTTTGATTGATGAAATGTTTATCAGGAACCAAAATCAACCAATCGTGAAAATTGAATATTTTAAATCCTGTAAACTCATAACTTTATGTTCTGAGCTCTGGCCAATAAATAGCAGATAATAAATTTCAATACTATTTTGTCTAAATAAATTTAAAATGCAATTCTAAAAAATGCTAAAAGTGAATTTAGGCATCACAGCATTGTGTGTACAGTATGAAAAATTGATTTTCATTTTGAGATTTGCTAAAAAATTTACTTTGTTAACTAAGATAAACTATGTTAAACAGCAAAAATATGGCAAATGAACATGAAAATGTAAATGTTCAATTTTGAAAAAAAAAAGAATAATGGCCAATAGCCAATATTGTACCAATATATAGTTCATTCCCACTAAAAACTAAAACCAGTCATTTTAAATGGTGGATTGAAAAGTGGATTGAGGCATCACAACATTATGTATGTTATGGAAGATAAATAAACAATCCAACATGCCATCTTAAAGGAAAGTGCTCTTTAAGACAGTGGTCTTAAAAGGATGAGTCTTTGTGAGAGACTCTTTTTATTGAGATGCACCTGTGTGTGTGTATATATATATATATATACATACAGGTGCATCTCAATAAATTAGAATGTCGTGGAAAAGTTCATTTATTTCAGTAATTCAACTCAAATTGTGAAACTCGTGTATTAAATAAATTCAATGCACACAGACTGAAGTAGTTTAAGTCTTTGGTTCTTTTAATTGTGATGATTTAGGCTCACATTTAACAAAACCCACCAATTCACTATCTCAACAAATTAGAATACTTCATAAGACCAATAAAAAAATTTTTTTAGTGAATTGTTGGCCTTCTGGAAAGTATGTTACTTTACTGTATATGTACTCAATACTTGGTAGGGGCTCCTTTTGCTTTAATTACTGCCTCAATTCGGCGTGGCATGGAGGTGATCAGTTTGTGGCACTGCTGAGGTGGTATGGAAGCCCAGGTTTCTTTGACAGTGGCCTTCAGCTCATCTGCATTGTTGGGTCTGGTGTCTCTCATCTTCATCTTGACAATACCCCATAGATTCTCTATGGGGTTCAGGTCAGGCGAGTTTGCTGGCCAATCAAGCACAGTAACACCATGGTTATTGAACCAGCTTTTGGTACCTTTGGCAGTGTGGGCAGGTGCCAAGTCCTGCTGGAAAATGAAATCCGCATCTCCATAAAGCTTGTCAGCAGAAGGAAGCATGAAGTGCTCTAAAATTTCCTGATAGATGGCTGTGTTGACTGTGGACTTCAGAAAACACAATTGACCAACACCAGCAGATGACATGGCAGCCCAAATCATCACTGACTGTGGAAACTTCACACTGGACTTCAAGCAACATGGATTCTGTGCCTCTCCACTCTTCCTCCAGACTCCAGACCTTGATTAACAAATGAAATGCAAAATTTACTTTCATCTGAAAAGAGGATTTTGGACCACTGAGCAACAGTCCAGTTCTTTTTCTCCACAGCCCAGGTAAGATGCTTCTGACGTTGTCTCTGGTTCAGAAGTGGCTTGGTAGCCCTTTTCCTGAAGACGTCTGAGCGTGGTGACTCTTGATGCACTGACTCCAGCTTCAGTCCACTCCTTGTGAAGCTCTCCCAAGTGTTTGAATTAGCTTTGCTTGACTGTATTCTCAAGCTTGCGGTCATCCCTGTTGCTTGTGCACCTTTTTCTACCCAAATTCTTCCTTCCAGTCAACTTTACATTTAATATGCTTTGATACAGCACTCTGTAAACAGCCACACCTTTCAGTAATGACCTTCTGTGACTTACCCTCTTTGTGGAGGGTGTCAATGTTCGTCTTCTGGATCATTGCCAAGTCAGCAGTCTTCCCCATTATTGTGGTTTCAAAGGACAAGAGATACCCAGAATTTATACTGTAGGGATGGTCATTTATTGAAACTCAAATGTAAATATTCTAATATTTTGAGATACTGATTTTTGACTTTCATGAGCTGTAAGCTCTAATCATCAAAATTAAAACAAAAAAAACTTTTGAAATGTTTTACTTTACATGTAATGAATCTAAAATATATGAAAGTTTCACTTTTTGAAATAAGTTACAAGAAAAAATTAACTTTTTCACGACATTCTAACTTATTGAGATGCACCTGTATATATATATACACACACAGTCATGGCCAAAAATATCGACACCCTTGGTCATGACTGTGTGTGACATATGATCAAAGAAGGCTGTGAAAATTAATCTGCATTGTTAATCCTTTTGAACTTTTTTTTTTTTTTTAAATCACAAATATCTAACCTTTCATTGGATAATAAGAATTTAAAATGGGGGGAAATATCATTATGAAATAAATGTTATTCTCAAATACACGCTGGACACAATTATTGGCACCCCTAGAAATTCTTATGAGTAAAATATCTTTGAAGTATATTCCCATTCATATTCACAATTTTGAGCACTCCAGGGTGATTATGAACATGAAATTATCCAGCCATGGCTTCCTGTTTCACAGAAATATAAATATGAGGGAAAACAAAGTCCAAATTCCCTTAAATCACCCATCACAATGAGAAAAACCAAAGAATATATTTCTGATGTGAAGCAAAAGATAATTGAGCTTTACAAATTAGTGAAGTGGCTTTAAGAAAAGAGCTAGAGCAGTGAAAATTCCCATTTCCACCATCAGGGCAATAATTAAGAATTTCCAATCAACAGAAAATGTTACGAAACTGCCTGGAAGAGGACATGTGTCTATATCGTCCTAATGCACGGTGAGGAGGAGAGTTTGAGTGGCTAAAGAGTCTTCAAGGACCACAGCTGGAGAATTGCAGAGATTAGTTGAGTCTTGGGGTCAGAAAACCTTTAAAAAAATGGTCAAACAGCACCTACATCACCACATGTTGTTCAGGAGGGTTTCAAGAAAAAATCTCCTAGCTCATCCAAAAACAATCTCCAGCATATTCAGTTATCAGACACGACTGGAACTTCAAATGGGACTGACTTCTATGGTCAGATGAAACTAAAAAATTAGCTTTTTAGCAGCAAACACTCAAGATGGGTTTGGTGCACACAGGGATAAAAAGTACCCCATGTGTACAATGAAATATACTGCTGTATTTTTGATGTTGTGGGCCTATATTTCTGCTGGAGGTCCTGGACATCTTGGGCCTCATTTATAAAATGTTGCGCAGAAACCATCCTAAATTTGATCTTACGATCATTTCTAAGATATGCGTACGTGCGATTCATAGAATGAACGTACGAACAGAAATCGCGCGTACGTGTCTCTTTCAGATGTGAAATCTATGAATCGCAAATGATCGATCTTGAACTTGCGCGCAATTGACTGGTTTCAGCTCTCTGCCTTGTAAACGACTCCTAATTAATATCATTAACATATAAAAGATCACCAATCATCATAATTTAGAACAGCAAGCTGCAAGAACAGCTTATATTTTAAAAAACCTGCAATACTGCAATGCGTACGTCTGCTCAGACACTGACGTGACGCTAAGCACTGTTCCACGTCAAAGACCGTTTTTATAAATATGAGCGTTGGCGTGGATTTAAGCGTACGCACACTCTAATATCAAATCTGAGCGTACGCACGCTTTATAAATGAGGCCCCTGGTTTAGATACATGGCATCATGGATTCTATCAAATACCAACAGATAAAAAATCAACAAGTGACTGACTCTGTTAGAAATCTTATAATGGGCCATGTTTGGATCTCCCAAGCGGACAATAATCCAAACACAAACCTCAAAAACAACACAAAAATGGGTCACTGAGCACAAAACCAAGCTTCTGCTATGGCCATTCCAGTCCTCTGACCTGAACCCTGTAGAAAATGAGTGAGGTGAACTGAAGAGAAGAAGCACCGTCATGGAGCTGTGAATCTGAAGGATCTGGAGAGATTCTGTATGAAGGAATGGTCTCTGATCTCTTGTCAGGTGTTCTCTAACCTCATCAGACATTATAGGAGAAAATTTAGAGCTGTTAAACTCGCAAATGGAGGTTTCAAAAAGTATTGAATAAAAGGGTGCTGTTAATTGTGGCTAATGTGTTTTAGAGAAAAACATTTATTTCATAATGATATCCCCCCCCCCCATTTAAATTCTTATTATCCAATGAAAGGTTAGATTTTTGTGAATTTTTTTTAATAAAAGATCAAAAGGATTAACAATGCAGATTAATTTTCACAGCCTTCTTTGATCATATTTACCAAGGGTGTAGATATTTTTGGCCATGACTGTATATATAGCTATTTTGTTTTTATTATATTGCTATGTTTGCTATTATCTAGCACTAACTTTATCTAAATCTTAAATTATTAAATTATCTACTTAATATAAATAACATCAGCTGATAAATCCAATAAGATAAGTCCAAATAAAATATTACTATGCTGACTTAAATTTCACTACAGTGTTTGTGCTATGGCAGTCTTCCAGTCACTGTGCATGTGTGGTTGAGTGTGAGTGTACACCTGGTTAGGTTGCATGTACTCTTCCAGGTAAGTTCTGCACAGTCTCCTGTCCCAGTCATCAGTAATGTGACCTCCGTACATGATCTCACCAAACAGGTAACGGAGGTCTTCCCATGGTACCTGGCCAACACACGTTAGTTTACATGGCTCACACACACAGAAAGATGAGTTTTTGTCCCACAGTTAATTACACACCTGTGAGTTGGCTTCTAGGTAGTTGTAGAGCACATTCACTGATATGGTGAGATCTCCTGTGTTAAAAGGGTACTTCCTGTTCCAGCCCTGTGGCCCAAACTTCCTCCTCTCAGCCACACAAGCGTGGAAATAACACAGCGAGAACAGGATGGTCTTAAACTCCTGCTCGCGGGAACACTGGTCCAGAATGTCCTACATAAACACATCTGCATGTATCAAAAGTGTTTCTGAAATTCAATTTTCTCATTTGTTTTAATTTTACACACAAATCAAAGGTTTTTGTGTTACATCTAATTCTTGACATGTCTGAAGCCTTACAAAATTGTGTTTTCTTGTCAATTACAGCCTGAATCAGAACATATTTGCTGTTTAATATACAGCTAATAAAGCATGCTTTTTGGACCAATAGGATTTTACTATGGGTGGGGCCTCCAACACAACATGCAACTTTTTTTTCATTCTGTTTACCTGATCAAAGTTGTCCAGGGCAGCATGTAGGTTGGCCAGCATGCCTGTGGGTGGCTCATTAGTGATTTTGATGGAATTTTCCAGAATTCCCTGTGGAATGATGTGTTCCTGTGGAGTGGGAGAAGGTTCTGCACTCATGAACACTCGGTAGTCTTGGTGACTGTTCACACAGCAACTTTCAAGAAGCTTCTCTAGACTTCCCAGCCACTTTGCCACCAGGTGAATGTTCTAGAAGAAACAAGCATTTGCATAAAGTACATGCATAAAATAACAGAAATATACAATATACAGATAACATACACAAAGAGACACCTGTAAAATGACCCAGTGGCCCTCTTCAGAGGCTTTTTCCATGGCAAGTTCAGCAACAGACTCTTGGCCCTGTCCTAGAGACACATTATGGAGCTTCCCCAGGTCTATAGTGAAACCCAGCTTCTTACCTAAACATGTACACATAAATACACACAAATACACAAAGGCTTTGTTCACAATGTCTGTCCAAACTCAAGTTCTAGGCATATCCCATTCAAATCCATAGTTTTTCTTAACCAATAGGCCAGGGTTTGACTGGGTCAATATGCAGTACCATAGTCAAAATCATGACACACTCTGAAAAACAAAACAAAAAAGATTCTTGCATGAGATGAAAGAAAATCTGTCTGAATTTTTACCTAGGGACTCAACATCTTTTAGTGGGTCCACTCCAGGGGACAAGATGAAGAACACAGGGGAAGCAGGACCACACTCTTTGAACGAGCGTGCAAACTCCATCTTCCTGCCCTCAGTGTACTGTACGCCTAGTTTCTCTTCAACAAAGTTCCTACACAACCAAACGGACACATTTGTTATCGTTTTCTTTGTGGGGATGATTGTTTTTATACTAAGCCTATCCTACCTCCACCCCTAAAGCTAACTTTCATCAAATTTGTACATTATTTAGTGTGTTTATTAATAGGTTTGTTCCAAACCTCTTCAAACACAAATTAAGATATTTTTAATATTTCCTTATTTTTTGTCCCACCACTGAAAGTCCATGAAACCATCATTTTTAAGCTGCAGAGACAGGATCACTTTACATGATGAAGAGTTTATTCACATTATTTACATTCAAACATAGATCTAATAAAATACAGTAAACGGGAGCTCAAACAAGCTTTCTTGTAGCTAGTAAAGTAGAATCTCTGATTACCATATTAGAAGTGCTCTATGCATGTTGATTAATGTTTATATTGATTCATATCGATTTACATTGATTCATATGGATGACTTTCACCATGTCATTTTGTACTTTTTAATGCCTAAAAGTTTTAGTTTCATGGACTTGCAGATGGACAAAAAGGTTGAGAGAATATAAAAAAATCTATATTTGTCTTCTGAAGATGAATGATTTAATTGTCTAATAGGTTTTAAATTACATGAGGGTGAGGTGAACTGACACTTTAATTTGTCTTTCCTACAATGTTTCGTTTTATCTTTAATGAACACATACTACATATCATAGACTTACCGGACAGCGTATGTCATCCGGTCAGGTCGGAGAGCCCTCATAAGGATGAGTTTCTGGAGCGAACTCTTGTTTTTCCATTCCTGAGGGAGTTTCTCTTTCTCTGGACACTCTGACTCCACCACTTTCTTCCAGCGTTTGGGAGAACCCTCGATGTCCCGGTCCAGACCACGGAACTCATCGGTGAAGCTCATTGTCTGCAGGAAGACACCAGGAGATAATCTTCAGAGGCTGTATTATAGAACTTGACTTAAGATTTGAAAATGTTCTATTTACTGAGAGAAATCACCATGGTTACTAAACGGACAGGACAGGATAAGTTAAGAGTGTTCCTGTAATACAGCCCCAGGTCTTTAAGCGAGTGTGTGTGTCTGTGTTTTGAGATTTGTGCTTACTTTAACAGCGCTCCAGGTGGAGTTGGAAAGGAAGTCGAGTGGACTGACATAACTGTGCTCAATGTTGAAGCGCAGCAGAAAGTCCAGTTCTCGAGGATCCAACTCTTTACTCATTAAAAGCAACTAACATACACACAAAGTCACAAAAAAGAATAGACTTTAATATATATAAAATATACACCCATTCAGTGAAACGTGTGTTAAATAGAGTTTTAAGTGTTCATGTGTGAGTGGATTACCTGAAAAGTAAGCTGTGCTGCGAAGGTGAGCTTGTCTCTCTCAAACAAGCCTCTGTTGATGTAATTAAATGTAGAGAAGGTGATACAATCTATCAGCGTGTTCACACGGGTTTTTACATCAGATGAGGCATCTGCATTCTGCACAGCCTTATGGAACACAACATTAAATGCCTGCAGAGAGAAGATATCAAGTGCACACACATACATGTAAGAAAAGACTATGACAATAATGAAATAACAAAATGAAGTGATTGCTCAAAAAAAACAACAACAACACAGTAACACTATCTCAAACAAGTTGAGGCGGGTGCAGAACTGGTTTATCGTACCAAAACAGATGGAGGGGGCCTGTTTGAAACACTGATTATTTTTATTTTTATTACTTCCATTTGGTGACAAATTAGCTCAGCTGTAGAATATTTGCAGGGAGACCTGAACAACTGTTCTACAGAATGCATACAGAGAGCCACAAACAAGGCCGCACCTTAAGGGAGAACTGGTACATGGGGTTGATCTTGTTAAGGTCATTGATGATGAAGTAGAGGAGGGACGCTCTGACAGCCACGAGCCGGTAGTGTTCCCGAGCCTCGTTAATCTTCACCTCATTAACCTTCGCCTCCAACACCTACACAACACAAAAGCTGCATCAGACTGAGAAGAAACAACTAATGGCAACTAAAAAGAGTGTGAAAACTCTAAATCTCTGGCAGAGCCTGGCTTGTCTAATTTTATAGGTTAAAAATGACTATAATAGCTCTGTTCCAAAGCTTAGAGAGCCTAGCAACAGTCCTAACATGAAGACTGTTCAAATTTATGCTGCATTATAGGATACTTTATTGGGTCTGTGATGGATCTGTGACCACAGAATACAGCAGAACGTGTCGCAGAGTTGAAATGTCCATTAGTCACAAAGTTCTCCATATTTCACATAAATAAACATCACAATATTTTATTTATTTTGAATTTTATTTGATCATTCTATCAGCTACCAATAAGAGTTTATCAGTTTTACACACTGTACAATGTCTTACACTATCATTAAAACGTCTGGGATCGGTAAGATTTTTAATGTTTTAAAATAACTGTTTTCTATTTTAATATATTTAAAATGTAATTTATACCTGTGATGGCAAAGCTGATTTGGTAACACTTTATTTTAAGGTGTCCTTGTTACACATTACATGTATTTACTATAATAAAAACAATAAATTATGAATAATTACATGCAAATAACCCTAAACCAAACCCTAATCCTAACCATATAGTAAGTACATGTAGGCTAGTTAATTAATATTACTCAGTGCTTAAAATGTATAATTACACTGTAACAAGGACACCTTAAAATAAAGTGCAACCGCTGATTTTTCAGAAGTCATTACTCTGAGCTATTACTGTCACATGATCCTTCAGAAGTAATTCTAATTTATCCTGATTTAGTGCTCAAGAAACATTTCTTATTTTTAGTTTACTTTTTTTTATTTTTTTTATTACTAGTTTAGAACAGCTGTGCTGCTTAATATTTTTGTTAAAATTATGATACATATTTTTTCGGGATTCTTTGATTAATATAATGGTCAAAAGAAAAGCATTTATTTGAAATATAATTTTTTGGTAACAACATTCAAGTATTTATTGCCACTTTTGGTCAATTTAGTGCATCTTTGCCAAATAAAAGTATTAATTTCTACCAAAAGTATTTTCCTTCTGTTTTGGAGATTTCCCACCAAACCAGTGCAGAAAATGGTAAAACAGAAGCATAATCCATCTCATCCACAGCAGACAGTGAGGAAGCTCACTAGGGTTGGAAGAGAGCTTATGTGGGTCAGTGACAAAGATGAATGACCAAACTGTTGGAGGAGAAAATGTTTTAAAAATCTAGATAAAATGAAAGCACAAAGTTAGTGATGTGACACACAGCCATGGTGGTCATCCATGGTTCTCTCCGTGAGTTCACTTTGTGTTTACTGGTTCTTGTCACATGACAAAAGCACTTCATGCATATTGATAAGGGCAATCTGACATTAGCCTCCACATCATTCAGCCATATTGAATTTTCTAACAAAAATGGTTGAAAATAAACAAACCTTCATCTCAATCTCTGCGGCTGTGTGTTTAGTGCTCTCCAGTTTCTCCACCAGAACGTTGTCTCCCAAGAAGTTACTCTCAGCAGCGAAGAGGCGCGTCAGTAACTCATCCTCAAGCTGCTTTAGCTCGATTTTAAATGTGTTCTGCTGTTTAGTCAGCTCTGACTGCAGATACACACAAATACCCATCAGTAACACTCAACAGGATCTTCAGATCTACTAAACACACACACACCTTCAGATGTTCGAGGTCTGGTCTCTCCAGGTTGACCACCTCTGCGAGCAGCTGGTCCTCGAGCCCGTCCCGTGTGACAGTGAAGTTGATGAGAGTGGTCTGAGCCTGGATCTCAGGTTTATAATGTGGGTTTGCCAGTTTAGTGTGCAGAATCAGTCGGAAGTCTGGATGGAAATAACATTCTTTATCCCCCACCTTAATACATCTGCAGAGGGGAGAAGAAAAAGCTGCATTATGCGGGTGAGAGGACTATTTGTTATATTGACATTTTTACTATACTGATACACTTCTTTGTGGTATATTGTGTGGAATGCAGTGTTGTTGTGCATTATTGCTGTGTTGTGGTGGTTTACCTGCCCTTCTTGATGGTTTGTCGGCCTAGCAGTGGATCAATAACTGGTTCAATTGTCTCTTCCAGATTCTCAATCAATACAGGCTCTCCTGAGACTACGGCCTGTTCAATCACATCCACATACCTGAAGCAACAATGACAGAATAAATGTTAATAAAATAAATTACAACACTAAATACTGTCTTGAAGATAACAAAAAATGGCATTACAATTAATGGCAATACAATTACTGCCATTTTTAAGTGACAAATACATATATTTATATAAAAAATATGCAGAACAGGATTTAATTTTATCCATAAGGATTTAACTGAATAAAAATTAGAACAATAAAACCAGAAAAATAAGAATATTAATTATAAATATTCCCAAAAATAGTATGGTGATGTATCTCTTGTGATGTAATTTCTGCCGTATGTTCATCAAGCTCTCACCCCTTCTGGCTGAGGTTAATGATCTTCAGGCTGTTGCCATAGCGACTCTTGAGCCACTTGATGCCCTGCAGCTGGGGGTCAATGAGCAGAGGCCAGCGCTCACAGTTGGTCAGTATAGTGGCATTCTGAGTAGATATCTTATCACCTGGCAAACCCTCATTATTCCACTGAGCAATGGTAGCACCGTCTGTTAACATGGAGATGGGATCTAAGCCCTCAGTCATTGGAATGGGCACCTGAAAGACATTAAGAAACATACAGAAACAATAACAGTGATTCATTTTGTTACTAGCATTTCTATCCTTATAAAAAGACTGCATGACTATAAAAGACTTGTTCCTCAAGAACAATTACAGACTGTTATAAGGAATGGGAAGGGCCTTCTACACTGGACCCACTGGACTGACAGCAAACCCACAACCTGAAGCAAGCAGGAAGGGTATAAAATCGTAATAAAAAACCTAAACACATTATAAGAGGGAAAAAATGATAGAGTGCAATGCAAGAGCATAGGGGAGTATCTGAATCTGAATAAAGTATATTATGTACTGTATGTATATATATAATTTATTTTCATCCAGCATTGCCATTTCATCAGAAGTTTCTACACAAACCCTTAAAGGTTTGCAAACCTCTGTTTGGGAATTTCTGCTGTAAAATATATACGTTTTTAACAGAAATGAATGCAAAGAATCAATTTGTTTTAATTTCCCTGCACTCTATACTCTTTGAGGTTTCTGAACTTTGAAACAATACACATTTTTAGCACAATGACAATATCAGTACTCAAGACAAACAGTTTCCATCGCAGACATACACACACCTTCTGGGCACGCAGGTAAGGCATCCAGAGGTTATGGAGTAACTCATGTCTGTATCTCTTTGAGAAGGAGCCAGCGTAAGAGATGAAGGCTGCGGTGAGGAGAACGTCTCCACACAGTGTGGACTCCTGCTCATGGTACTGAGCCACAGAGTGAGCCCAGCGTACGTTTTCTGACTGAAGTGCGCATGCATTTTTCACGAAAACACCAAAAGAAAAACAGTTTGCATATAGAGCAGAATTTCACATTTAAAATTAGTATGACAACATAAACATGTAAGTATGGTCCAAAAGACAAAACCAGTGAAATCTGACCTCTAAACCCTTGACCAGGCGGTTGGCCAGTTGGATGGTGGTGTTGGTGTGGTTCACCTCATCCTGACAACGAAGTTTCTCCGAGGTTGCTTTTTCAAATGCAGCTTTCAGTGTGTCCAAACTACCATCCAACTCCTCCACATTTCACAGACACACATTTGAGATTATACAGTACATCTTTGTAAAACACTGATGAGATATTGTGGTGGAGAAAGAGAGACAGCTAGTGAAAGACTTACAGCCAGCTTCTTTCTGATAATCTCTAATTTTTCTGCAGCCTCAGCCAGATCAGCGTTTGCCTGAGTCAGACACATCCTTTTCACCTCCACCTCACAGAACACCTGATTAAACCCAAGCACATTTTTAAACAATATCAGAACATCAGACTCTGGAATGACAGACTATAGAGTGGTTTACAAAGTACTGGATTAGAAATGGATGCTTCTTCAACCAATATAAATAATAATAATAATATTGGCAGCCATTAAAACACTTAATTTGAAGATGCAATAATCATCACAGATGACTATATACACTAAATACTGTTCAAAAGTTTGGGGTCTTTAAGATTTTTAAACAAGGCTGCAGTTCGTAACTTTTTTGTGTTCAAATGTACAAAATTTATATAATAAGCAAGTACACCATGAATCCATTTTCCAAACCGTGTTTTTGGCTTGTCCTGAATCAATACGGTACACCTATAAGTGTTTATATTCAGACTATTTAGACTGGTTCGGGTAGGTACAGCTGCGGAGTAGCCCGGTACCTGCGTGATTCGTCATAGACATAAACCGAGAGAAGTAGCTCCGGCTACAATGTTCTTCCGCAAGACGCATGCAGTTCTGTTTATTAACCGCTAGAGCACCAAAAGTTACAGACTGCAGCTTTAACCAAAATACAGTAAAAACAGTAATATTGTGAAATATTATTACAATAGTATTACATGAAATATACATTTTTTATTTAAATAGATTGTATATGCAATTTATTCCTTTAATGGCAAATCTCACGTTAAATCAATTTAATGCATCTTAGCTGAATAAAACTTTTAATTTCTTTAAAAAAATCCTCTTACTGATTTTGAACAGTGGGGTATAAATCACAATAGACATAATAATTACAATCAAAACAGTTTAAATAATTGCATTTTTAGGTTGCACTGAAATGTTCTTGTTCCGAGTACTATGTTATTGTATCATTTATTGATCTGAACAGGTTATCAAGTATTTACTCACATACGTCTGGACAGAGCAGCATAGAGGAGAGAAGCAGAAAAATACACTGTAAATAATACAGTCACAACACAAATACAATGAGAATGGAGTCACACAACAATACAATGGCAAATAAAACATTAATTCAGTGAATCTGAAGTTCTGAGTATAACAGATTTCCCTATTAACTGTTCTCATAAACTGAAATCACACTGCCAAACTTCTGACTTTTTGCAAAAGAGTTCATATAGATGTATTAATTGCAAAATCGTGCACTTCATGTAAATAGTACTTTAATTATACTGTATATACTGATTATGATGGTGTAAGGGAGCAGAACCTCGTGGAAGCGGATGATGTTAATGACCCAGGCACTGAGACCGGCTGCTGCAGATGATTTCAGACGCACAAACTCTGGATTAAACTCAGGATCACTCAAATACTCCTCTTTGACCACACGCACTGTGGCTTCAGGGATATGCTCTTTATCAAAATTAATCAGTGCCTGTAAGAAGTCATCCACCTAAACATAAACGAGAAGGAGTAAATTTACCCATCTTACCTCTTTTCACAGCTTGTTGAGTTGCTAATAGTTTTACTGCCAAATTATTCATGCATCATGACAATCAATATTCCATTTGAAAACTCAATACTCAAGATTCAATAAAATTTGTTTTATTCTCAAATGTTGGCAATTTTAACAAATTTCAGGCTTTTGCTTATAGAGGGAATCAGAGGTAAAAGCCAGATTTCCAGAACGTTAAATGTCAGCAGAATTAAAATAGAAACATTTGCAAATATGACTCATGAAAACCCTGAGAATAAATCTTAAATGTCAGCTCTTCACACACTTACTTTACTCATGACAACTTTAGATGCTTTCCAGCTGCGGTCCTTTGGGGTACGCCCATTAGGAGACAACAGCACCAAAACAGCTGCAGACACATTAGATACGATGGCAGGAGGATTTGGAAACGTCCGCAACTCTGTTAGGTTCAACTATACACACACATAAATATGCAATTATTCTGGAAAAAACAAAACAAAACAATTCTGCACATAAAAACAAAACACTTGGATTCTGAGTTTGAGAACGGTTCAATACAGTAGCCAAAGCACATGCTTTAGTGCATGTACATACATACAGTACACACACACACATACACACCCTGTTGAGTGTGTTGAGTGCTGCATTAGCTGCCTGTAAAGCTGGTTCTGCTTTCGCCAGGTCTACTTCAGTCTCCTGCTGCTGCTTGGTCACTTCTGCTTGGATCGCTTCTACCTGATATTGCAATCATTATTTTGCACATTTTACAATCATTATGATGTATGATGTCTTTCAACAGATAAATTCACATAAATAGCAATTATAAAAAAAAAAACAAGGAAAGTCTTGTTACATTCTAATTAATCAGAATGTGCATGATTTTGTGCATTTGGGTGGAGATATTTGCATGTGTGTGTCTCACTCTTTGCTCCTCTGCATCTGCTACACTCCTCTCCTGACTGAGTTTCTCACTCTGCTGGCCAATTTTAGCTATGAGAGCTTCAGTATCAGTGCTTCTTAGTTGCAGCTCCACTTCCTGTGTGGCCAATTTAGCCTTTAGATCCTCCACCTGAAAAAGTGGTCCATATAATAACTTTATTTAAATTTAAAAACCTGAAATATAAAATTTAAGGTGTCTGTAAGCTCTAGGACTGAGAATATGGTGTAATAATAAAATTAGATTTAACAGTTTTAAGGTTAATTTTATTTTAGACTAATTAATTTTTATTAATTTTAATTTGAGATAGCTCTTCAGTTTCCATAATGGGATGCATTCACACTGCACAGGCAGCCTTGTTTATGCCAAAAGAACAGATAAATAATTTCACAGAAAGAGTAGATCACATTTTAATAGCTTCCACAGTTTCTATAGTTACTACAGTTTGGTAGTGGATTTTTATGGAACCCTGAGTGTAGCTTTCAATGTGAGGCTGACCTGTGATGCAGTGGTCAGTAGTTTCTGCAGGCCGTTCCCCAGGCGTTCCATCTTCTGGCTCAGTTCTCTTCTTTTTGTCCCAAGCAAGTTGCCGTAAAGTTTCATGAACTCCAGGAAGCTCTTGGGTGTGGTGTAGTTGAAGCGTTTTTCATTCTGTTGATACTTTACACTGACTTCATTCACACTAGTGTGAGCGAAAGAGATAAACTCACTGATGGACACTCTCACTGCCGGCTAAGTAAAAGGAAAACATGTCTGGGTTAATGATTTGGCACTACCATTCCGAAGTTTAGGGTGTATTTTATTTTTATGTTTTAGAAAGAAGTCTCTTCTGCTCAACAAGGCTGCATTCATTAGATCAAAAATACAGTAAAAACAGTAGTATTATTCAACATTCCAACTTAATAACTGTCTTCTATTGTAATGTTGTTAAAAATGGTTTAATTTATTCCTGTGATGACAAAGCTGAATTTTCAGCAGCCATTACAGGTGCATCGTGAAATGTTTTCACCTGATATTCAGGTTTTCATGTGAATATCGTGAAAAAGTTTTTTTTTTTTTTTTTGGTAACTTATTTCAAAAATTTTAACTTTCATATATTCTAGATTCATTACATTTAAAGTAAAATATATATTTTTTAAATGTATTTTTAATTTTGATGGTTAGAGCTTACAGCTCATGAAAGTCAAAAGTCCAGTATCTCGAAATATTTGAATATTTACATTTGAGATTCATTAAATGACCATCCCTACAGTATACAGTGTCCTCCACTAATATTGGCACCCTTGGTAAATATGAGCAAAGGCAGCTGTGAAAATAAATCTGCATTGTTTATCCTTTTTATCTTTTACTCAAAAAATTCACAAAATTCCAACCTATCATTGAAGTAAAATAATTGAAAGTGGGGCGGGGGATCTCATTGTGAAATAAATGCTTTCACTATTTCATGTTGGCCACAATTATTGGCACCCAATTATTGCAACGTCCTTTTCCCAGCACAACAGCTCTGAGTTTTCTCCTATAATGCCTGAAGAGTTTGGAGAACACCTGATAAGAGATCAGAGACCATTTTCTTCATCCAGAATCTCTCCAGATCCTTCAGATTCACAGCTCCATGACGGTGCTTCTTCTCTTCAGTTCACCTCACTCATCTTCTGTAGGGTTCAGGTCAGAGGACAGAGACAGCCATGGTAAAATATTCATTTTGTGCTCAGTGACCCATTTTTGTGTTTATTTTGATGTTTGTTTTGGATTGTTGTCCTGGTGGAAGATCCAAACACGGCCCATTATAAGATTTCTAACAGAGGCAGTCAGGTTTTGATTTTTTATCTGTTGGTATTTGATAGAATCCATGATGCCATGCATCTGAACAAGATGTTCAGGACCTCCAGCAGAAAAACAGGCCCACAACATTAAAGATCCAGCAGTATATTTAACCGTGGACATGGGGTACTTTTTTATCCCTGTTTGTACTAAACTCATCTGGTGGGTTTGCTGCCAAAAAGCTATTTTTTCAGTTTCATCTGACAATAGAAGCCAGTGCCATTTGAAGTTCCAGTCGTGTCTGATAACTGAATTTGCTGGAGTTTGTTTTTGGATGAGTGAGGAGAATTTTTCTTGAAACCCTCCCGAACAACATGTGGTGATTTAGGGGATGTTTGATTTTTTTTTTTTTAGGTTTCTGACCCCAAGACTCAACTAATCTCTGCAATTCTCCAGCTGTGATCCTTGGAGAGTCTTTGGCCACTCAAACTCTCCTCCTCAGCGTGCATTAGGACGATATAGACACACGTCCTCTTTCAGGCAGATTTTTAACATCTTTAGTTGATTGGAACCTCTTAATTATTACCCTGATGGTGGAAATGGGGATTTTCAATGTTTTAACTCTTTTCTTACAACCACTTTCTATTTTGTGAAGCTTAACAATCTTGTTCTTCACATCAGAAATATATTTTTTGGTTTTTCTCATTGTGATGGATGATTAAGGGAATTTGACCTTTGTGTTCCTCATATTTATAATCCTGTGGAACAGAAAGTCATGGCTGGACAATTTCATGCTCCTAGTCACCCTGGTGTGCTAAAAAATTTAAATATGAATGGGAATATACTTCAGAGATATTTTACTCATAAGAATTTCTAGGGGTGCCAATAATTGTGGCCAACATTCATTGGAGAAAAACAGTTATTTTACAATGAGATTTTCTCCCCACTTTCAATTGTTTTACTTCAATGATAGGTTGGAATTTTGTGAATTTTTTGAGTGAAAGATCAAAAGGATAAACAATGCAGATTTATTTTCACAGCCGCCTTTGCTCATATTTATCAAGGGTGCCAATATTAGTGGAGGGCACTGTAAATATCTCTTGTTCTTTGAAACCACAATAATGGGGAAGACTGCTGACTTGGCAATGATCCAGAAGACGAACATTGACACCCTCCACAAAGAGGGTAAGTCACAGAAGGTCATTACTGAAAGGGGTGGCTGTTCACAGAGTGCTGTATCAAAGCATATTAAATGCAAAGTTGACTGGAAGGAAGAAAATGGGTAGGAAAAGGTGCACAAGCAACAGGGACATGAGTATTGCTTGAGAATACTGTCAAGCAAAGCTGATTCAAACACTTGTGAGAGCTTCACAAGGAGTGGACTGAAGCTGGAATCAGTGCATCCAAAGTCACCAAGCTCAGACGTCTTCAGGAAAAGGGCTACCAAGCCACTTCTGAAATAGAAACAACGTCAGAAGCATCTTACCTGGTCTAAGGAGAAAAAGAACTGGACTGTTGCTCAGTGGTCCAAAGTCCTCTTTTCAGACAAAAGCAAATTTTGCATTTCATTTGGAAATCAAGGTCTGGAGTCTGGAGGAAGACTGGAGAGGCACAGAATCCAAGCTACTTGAAGTCCAGTGTGAAGTTTCCGCAGTCAGTGATGATTTGGGGTGCCGTGACGTCTGCTGGTGTTGGTCCATTGTGTTTTATCAAATCCAAAGTCAATGCAGCCGTCTACCAGGAGATTTTGGAGCACTTTATGCTTCCATCTGCTGACAAGCTTTATGGAGATGCTGATTTCCTTTTCCAGCAGGACTGCCCATAGTGCCAAAACCACTTCCAAGTGGTTTGCTGACCATGATATTACTGTGCTTGATTGACCAGCCAACATGCCTGACCTGAACCCCATATGGAATCTATGGGATATTTTCAAGAGAAAGATGAGAAACAGTCGATACAACAATACAGACGAGCTGAAGGCTCAATAGTGCCTCAGCAGTGCCACAGGCTGATCGCTTCCATGCCACACATCACTGATGCTGGAATTTGTGTTAAAGGAGCCCTGACCAAGTATTGAGTGCATAAATGAACATACTTTAAGGAACTTGAACTTTTCTGTTTTGCAAATCCTTTTTTTGATTGATCTTAGGAAATATTCTAATAGATTGAGATACTGGATTTTTGACTTTCATGAGCTGTAAGCTCTAATCATCAAAATTAAAACAAAAAAAACTTTTGAAATGTTTTACTTTCCATGTAATGAATCTAGAATATATGAAAGTTTCACTTTTTGAAATAAGTTACAAAAAAAAAACTTTTTTTTTTGGATGCACCTGTACTTAAGTTTTTAGTGTCACATGATCCTTCAGAAATCATTCTGCTCAAGAAACATTTCATATTATTATCAATGTGTGCTGCTTGATATTTTTGTAGAAACTGTAATTTTTTTCAGGATTCTTTTATGAATAAAGTTACAATTAACAGCATTTGTGTGAAAGAGAAATATATTGTGAAATTATAAATGTCACTTTTGATCAATTTAATGTATCTAGTATTAATTACAAAAAACATATCCCTCTCACTGTCCCTAGTCTCTGTTACCTCCAGGCCAGAGATATTTTGTATAAAAGTGCTGCTAACAGACTGCAATGCATGCTGGGGCCAAGGATGAAACCAGTCAATGGCGGTGCAGTTCACGAGAGCCGGAAACTTCCGTGCACGTGTACGAAGAATGAAGCCAACCGGAGAGAAACACAGTACCACCTACAGTGCAGGAGAGGCATGACATGACAGTGACATTTACATTTTTATTCATAATATATACTTAGAATGCAGTTTTCTAAATAAGGAAACCAACTTTAAGCTGTCTGCGTATCCGATCAATGAAGAAATTCCAGCAGTTTTCCCGTGTGTCCAGCAGACCAAGCGCCCTCAACTCCACTCGAATAGAGGTGACAATCATATCAACCTCTTCCTCACTGAATAGGTCAGGTATATCTCCTACACACACATATATACTCAAAGAAATGAGAGCTACTGACAGGAATGAGAGAAAGGAGAAGGAAATGTGAGAGGAGTTTGCAATGTGTACCTGATGCTAGCATGTCGTTGATCAGCACCAGGAATCTTTCATCAGGAATCTGGGCATCTGTGTGCAGGAAGACTGTGCCAATATTCTTCACTCCCACCTTTATATACAGTGCAGCGATATCACTCTACAAAGACAGAAGAAAAGGTTGGAAGTAGAAGGGAAAACTTTTCACAATATTTCATATTAAGCTTCAAATAAAAAGAGATCATTGAAATGCAGAGCATGTGTGGGTGAATTACCCTCAGGTCACTGATGCCATAACCCTTTCTCAGTGTGATCTGAAATACTTCCAGGACGCTGAGAAAAGCAGCCAACCGACACAGACTCTGTTTCCCGCTACCACCTACTCCAATCAGCAAGGCATTCCCCACAGGAGACTCAAGAATACGACTTATCCTAGAGCTACACACCAACACACACACACACACACACACACACACACACCAATAAGGCTTCAGTTGCAGCACTTTCCACAAACAGGGTGCAAAGTAAATTTAAAAAATGAAACTTCTCAACAAAGGAGGTGCTTAACCTTCAGAATTCATGTTTTTTGATTGTCAACATCAGGAAGACAAACTAAATTTTATATGCGCTGTTTCATGTATCATTTATTTAATATGATGTATGTAAATTTTGTTAAATACAGTTTTAATTATGTGATTTTGTTATTTTCTAGCCAGCTTACATGTGTTGCATGGCTTCTTCAAACAGCACCAGGTTCATGTCAGAGTACAGCTCATTGTAGTGCTCAAGAGCGTCCATCAGGGTCTTCTGAAGCTTCTCCAGGTCAGTCACCTGTGCGTAACGCGGCTCACCCACACCGTGAGCGAAATGGGAGTAGATCAATGGCTGGTTGATAAAAATAGACTCATCTATACCCTACAAAGAGAAAGAGAAAGCAAAAGATTACTTTTGATAAATGGTCTTCCAGTTCACTGGAGGCCCCAACAGGTTTTTGAGAAGTTATGCTCACTTCAAAGTATCTTTTGCCTGTGTCTAGCAGAATCTTGTTGAACAGCTCCACGTCTTTCTCCTCCATCAGTTTGTCTGAATACACACGAGAAGACTCATGCAGCCATAGGTGAACTAGGTCTATAGGGTACCGTACTTGCTCTGGCAGAGCGAAGAGAATTCCCTACACACACACAAAACATAAGAACACAGAAGACAGCATGTCAGCACTAATATGTATAAAGTGACTAAACTACCAGCAGTGTAATATATACAGTGGCATAACTAGGCCATAGTACCATGTAACTGCACAGATCCACACACTTTAATCTGTTCCATAGACACACACCTGGAAGATGTTTGAAATGTCTCTGAGGTTGAAAATGTAGTGGAACCGAATGGCTGTGGGAAGGAAGTTCTGGCTCATTTTCTGATGCAGGCAGATGGCAGCCTGGACCAGTGTGTTGGTCATGCGACTAACACCGTAACTGTAGCCACCCTGCTGGAAATGACCACTCAGAATGCTGCTGTATATAGTGCTAAGAGCCTCCGCACCAGGGAAATGTACAGCAAACACTGAGAAATGCCTCTGTCAGTGGGAAAAATAAAGAGAGAAAGAAGTGTAGAATGTAAAACTATGTGTGTATTTGAACAGGACTTTTCTTTGTTAGGTAAACAGCAATTAAATTGTAAGGCAGGCTAACTCTCCTTCCAGGTTGGACATGAGTTGGTTTTTATAGTTACCTATAGTCTACCTTTCTGTATTGTGCTGGACTTGACGGCACCCTTTAACGCCGTTAACTCCCAAATATTCCTTTATCAACTAAACACCAGAGTGCCTCAGGGTTCAGTGCTTGGCCCTCTCATTCTTGCAATATACACAGCGTTACTGGGATCTACCATCAGACACAGCATTTTATTACCACTGCTACACCAATAGCTCATCACAGTACCATTCAGGTCAGCCAGAAAACAGGAAGTATTGTTTGATAACCAGTTGAACTTTACAGACCACATAATAAAAACAAAACCCTCCTATCCAAGAATCTTTTTCACTAGGCTCTTTTCATGTCTACACTTGATACTAAACTGGATGTGAATTGGTTGTTATAATTACATCTAGTCAAATGTGAAATATTGCTATGGTTACCTTTAGATGAGGGCTGGATATGTATGAGTTGTTATGGTTACCTGTAGTCGAGGGTTAACTGAGAAGCTTCCCGCTGTTGGGTTCATGCAGGTGATGTACTGACAATTATGAATCTCCTTGAGTACTAGTCTCTGACGGTCATACCTACAAAAAAATACAAACATTGAAGTAAATCAAAACATTTTAAAATACGACTGTTTCATACAGGCTTTGATGTACATGTTTTCTCATACCAGTGGGAGTAGTCCAGGTGCTGTCTGATAAGGGTATGAGGCTGAACAGTGCCATAAGAATCTACCTCAGGCATATTCATGTCATCCACAAAGTAGATAAGTTTTTTAGTGCCAGGAGGAGCAAAGTTCCGGCCTGCCCTCTTCTCCAGAGGCTTCTCCAGCACACCTACAGTTAAACAACCAGAATGGAAATAATGCTTATTACGTGTATGACGATGTCCTCCTGCTTGCCTAAAAACATATTTTATGTATACCTTGCAAATGTGTCCATACAATAGGGTGACCATATTTAAGTTTTCCAAAAAGAGGACAGTAGGGGGCGGGGAAATGGGCGGGGCTTCGCCTAACAGTATATGTAGCACGCTTTTTTTTTTTTTGCTTATTTTGTTTTTATAATAAATAAAAACAAAAAAGTAGATAGAATAGAAAAAGAATAGGGAATGCTAGTGTTAGAGGGTCATTTTTAAATAAAAAAATGTCAATAGAACAGAAAAAGAATACACAATGCTAGTGTTAGAAGGTCATTATTTATAATAAATAAAAAGAAAATAAGTAGAAAGTATAGAGAATGCTAGTGTTAGAGGCTCTTTTTTCTTTATAAATACATTTATATAATTTCTTTATAAACTAATTTAAAAGTAGTTAGAATAGAAATAGAATAGAGAGTGCAAATGTTAGAGGGTCAAGTTTTTTAATAAAAAAAACAGATAAAATTATAATTCGCATTAGAATAGAGAGTGCTAGAGTTAGAGCGTCAAATGAAGATGGAAGAGATGTGTTTTCAGCCGTTTCTTGAAAATATAAGGACTCAGCTGCTTGGATTGAGTTGGGCAGGTCATGCCACGGAGGGAAGTTAATGTAAAAGTCCATGAAAGTTTTATCATAGGTAGAATGCAAAATGTTTCAATACAAGCATTTCAGTCAAATGTAATTTATGCAATATTTCAAACCTTTAACCCACTTGGGAAAATCAACCCATGGCAAAAGTTTAAAAGTAGCCCAATTCTCTGGAAAAAACGCGGACTTGGCAACCCTGCATCCAACAAGAGCTGCAGGAGATTTGACTGATTACAGGTTGAGAATAAGGAGAGATGACTGACAAGACCATGCTTGAGTATTTGCTGCTCAACCGATCCTGAGCTCATTGACAAATATCTGATCTTGTAAGATGTGACAAATATCTGATCTTGTAAGATGTGACACCCTTTTGTAAGGTGTGTTCCTGTGGATCAGTGGTAGAGCATTGCGTTAGCAGCGCAAAAGGTCGTGGGTTCAATTCCCAGAGAATACACATACTAATCAAAAAAATTATAGCCTGAATGCACTGTAAGTCGCTTTGGATAAAAGCGTCTGCTAAATGCATAAATGTAAATGTTTACACAGAGTGTGTGTGTGATCGTGAAATCGAAAGTGAAAGTAAACAGCGCAAACGCTCATTCAAAAATATTTAAATACACCGCATACAGATAGTGGCTCCCTGATGCGCCAAAATTATATACAATATTAGAATGTTTAAAGGAGTGGACACGAAAATCATGGGAGCGAAACACATGTTGCAGGAGCAGGCGGCAATCTTTAGAAATTCAGGGGGAGCGGGATTAAGAAAACAGCTGAATCCCCGACATTTTGGGTGATTAAGAATTCCAGACCAGACGCATTTTTGAAGGTCCAAAAAGAGGACATATCTGGGAAAAAGAGGACGTATGGTCACCCTACCATACAATTGCTTACATATGCGTACAGTTATTTTTACATTGTTTATTGTTGCAAATGTTTCTGTGTGCACACATGTGTTTTGGTGTTTGTGAGAGTACACAGTATACAGAGAGTATACAGCTTCCATTATCTCACTCACGTTGTAACATGGCTGAGGTCGTGTAGTAATTGAAAGGTACTTTTGCGACCATGAATTCCTCTTTGAGTTTGGCAATCTTATCCCAGACCAGGATAGTTTTCCCTACACCAGCATTTCCTACCAACATCACCGGCTTCCCCTTCTGCAGAAGTAACTCAATGAAGTATGTCAGGCAGATCGTCTCTGCCGAGTGCACCAATACCGTCTGTACACAAGGACAAAATTTCAGAAGTACAAAATGTTTACTATGTAACAGTTAAGCGAAAGAAGCAAATCTTTACAGTTCTTTGATTATTTCTATAGATTTACCTTAAAAATATCATTAACATCAATAACATGATGCACAAACACTGATGAAAAACAATATGTCTCGCACGCTGTGACTTTAAAGGCCTGTTCACACCAAGAAAAATAACTATGAACAAAGTTTAAAACAATCATCTTAACTCAATTTTTTTTTTTTTTTTTTTTTTAATTAACTGTAATGACAAAGGAATAATATCCAATGATAAGACATTGACAGACAATCAAAAGCCTTCCTACTAAAGCCTGCATACTGCAGTTCTGTTCATAGAACATATCATCCATTGATGTGGATGCTGATAAAGATATCATTATAGTTATCCTTATAGTTATCACTCTTGGAGAGAATGAGCCTTAAAG
Source organism: Schizothorax lantsangensis (assembly GCA_027422415.1). Classification (NCBI taxonomy): domain Eukaryota; kingdom Metazoa; phylum Chordata; class Actinopteri; order Cypriniformes; family Cyprinidae; genus Schizothorax; species Schizothorax lantsangensis. Next base: position 27,731,912 of record CM049853.1, on the reverse strand, counting down.
GGGTAGTTCACCCAAAAATTTAAGTTATACATTTTTGGTTGAACTATAAGATTTTTCAAGAAGTTAAACTCTGATAAATTGTTTTATGAAAACAATGTATAATACAGACAGTTACTGTATTTTGTGCTTTGTTCAAAACTGACCTGCAAAGGAATGTCGGGTTCCAGCTCAAAGGGAGGTGTGCGTTCACTCCACGGAGTGAACCGTTTGGTGTTTGGGTCGATGTAGTAATCAAACACTGAACCCTGAGAGGGAAACTTCACGGCTCTCATCTCCTTACACCACCAACGGCTGAACTCTGAACGATAGTCTATTAGCTAACAAGAGAAAAAATTAAACAAAAAAATAGAGAGAGAGAGTATTATAAAGTGAAGATGTGGTCTATAGTAAACAGGGTATGTGAATTTTCAGTACTAACATGGTCCTGGAATAAAGCCCCTCCAAAGGCCCAGACACATGCAAACACAAAATAGAGCTCATAGAGCTCACGGGGAGAGTCTGGAGGGGTGTTTTCTTCAGTCAGCAAACAATCCAGCAGACAACACAGCGTCTAATACATCCAAAGAACAGGTATACATTAAAGTTACAGAAAAGTTTGTCTATACAAAAATGTGTGCTGGATTGTGACTCTTACCTGTACCATGCTTATCTCAGGTATAGGTGTGATTGTCTTAAGGTTGCATCTGACCTGCTCCAGACAGTAGGGAACATACTTATCAAACAATATAGTGAGATTTGCTCGCTCAGATTGGGCCTGACGGGTGTCGATCCAGCTTGTCACATACCTGTTAATCAAAAATAGGGGTTGAGTGTCTCAAACACAAATTGCAGTATTCAGTATAATATCAGTGAGGTGAATACTGTCACTTACGAACTCCAGCCCAGATCCTGAGGGTTCACGTAAAGAATTCCAGCCCTAGATACTGTAGCCGGGGTTGCAGCCTTCAGGTGGCTGATCTCAAACAGTAAACGCATGGAGGGGGTCAGTGATACCCGCTCATTACTGGCCAAGGTAAGCACCTAATATTTACACACATACAAACATAAATTAATTTAAACATTTACACAGTACACACATTTATGACATTATTGTTTTATATCATGATGATAAACCTTATTATCATCCATGACAGTGTTTAGTGATTCAATCCACATGGGGTCAATGTCGCCATCTAGAACAATCCACTTCGGCCCATCATGAGACATAGCAGAGAGTTCTCTCATAGTGGAAGAAAACAGACCTAAAATACCCAAGGAACTGTAGTCACACAAACACCATCTTATACATTTTTATACACATAAAATGGCCCCAAAAAAAATTTAATACTTAATCCACACATCATGTATCAATGTCATTGCATTAGATAACAAAATATCAATGTCCTACTGATCTTAAATTAAGCTGCTGTAATCATACACTACAGTTCAAGTATTTTGTTAAAAAAAACAAAATAATCAGTTGTTCTGCTTAATATTTTTGTGAAAACTGTTATACATTTTTTCATGATTCTTTGATGAATAGAAAGTTCAAAAGAACAGCATGTAATTGAAATCATAAATAATTTTGTAACATTATAAATGTCTTTTGTTCACTTTTGAACAATTTAATGAGTTGTTGCCGAATAAAATGATTAATTTCTTTCAAAATGAACAAGTCTTAATGACCCCAAACCTTTCAATGGCAGTTCAATCACTCTATCACCAAACTTAGCATTTATATAAAATGTTTAAATTCAAATTAAAATAATATTTTGTGCCTTTATGAATCAATGGTCCCAACAATGTAGTTTATTTTAGATCTTGATGAGACATATGATTTCTCATAGCACAACACAC